>CM039723.1:48368826-48923826 GCA_022539455.1 Dendrobium nobile
TGAATTAAAATCAATTTCAAAGAGATTTAGGTTGGATAAAGAAATTTGATCTTTTTGATTCTCTTGCAAGATATTCTTCTATCTGACAGATAGTTCATGCATGATCAAGAATCTGGATTCAAGATTTTCAAAGTCAAGTATTTAATGGTTATCATTTTTTTAAGATTTAATAATTTAAAAGAAGGAAGCCATCTTACTCTTATTCTCTTTTTCTGGTGACGCAGTTTGCACATCTTTTGACTTTTGATACACTTTGTGCATTTCTTGATTTTTGGTGCATTAGGGAATCTTTTGATTTTTGGCTCATTCGTGCATCTTTTGATTTCAATTGAATTCAAGAATAGTATTTAATTTCTTTAAAATCTTGAAATGATTGCTCTATTTATTTTGAATGTTGGGATTATATCTCAAGTATTAGAGAAGAAAATCAATTCTCTTATACAAGGAAGAATAATTCTCAAAGCACATCCAACCTTTTGAAAAGTATCGGCTTTACTTTTGAAAATCATTGAACAAATTTTAGACATGCGAGAATCGCCTATTAAGATAGAAGAATGCTAGAAACTTGATAAAAATTTTATTTCTGAAGTCAACTCAAGATTGAGGTAGATTTTAGTTCAAAAGTTAAATCAACCCACGAAAGCGGTGGGAGGGAGGGACATTCAAACATTTGATGGAGTTAACTAAAACTCTCTCTTGCTTAAGATTTAAGGTAGAGGTCAATTTTGATTAAAAAGAGGAATCAACTATCTTGAAAATCTAGACCCAGTACACTTGAGAAATCGATAAGTTTTCCTTAAAGGTTGCAAGTCTAGGTGGCAAGACCCTTGTCAATATGGAATCGAATACCTATAATCACTTCAAAGGGAGAGACTATTATAGGGTCCGCAGCATCCCTAGAAAGCACGACATTAATGTAGTCAAAAGATTTAGCGTGATAGGACCTCATTGAGAGTTAGATTTCAATGGTATCACTATTTGATATAATCTTCGATTATTTCCCCTCTCACATTATTAACGGCCTAGTAATTTACAAAGTGGCACCCCAAGTAGTTTCTACACCTCCTCCTCTATAGGTGATGCAGTGGAACACGTATAGTAATGCGGCCTAACATCTTCTAGTAGAGTGTACGTATCATAACCCTCAGTTGGGAGCCTATGGACTATTGCTGGTAATCGCTCAATTTTGGATTGCTTGAGTTTTTCTGTGTAGTAGTCAAGATGGTGTATTGAAGATCGTGCTCTCGTCCTTACAACCTCCCTATTTTAAATAATAGGAGAAGGGTGGAAATGATTTCCACCAGGGATTGGTGTGTAGAAGGAGCAACAAACCCTTGATTGACCTCAAAGTCGGTCCTCTCTAAGGCTTCTGACTCAACGATCTTTCTAGCCTTAAAGATCCTTTTCTTGGCTCTTCGAAGGTAACTCTTCATCTTGTTCCTTGCGATGACAGGGGTGCTAGAAAATGACCTGATCTCAGACTGAGATGGTAGTTCTTCTGTCGTTACTGACTACTAGTTTTGATCCTTTTGAGTAGAGCGTACAGTGGATATAGGGGCGACAGCGACCTCCATCTTAGAGATGGGGGAGTCAGCCCCTGACCCTAAAGTAATCTCTACAAAGGGGACATTCTTTTGAGTGCCAGAAGATAGATTTAAGATTCTTTTTCCTTTAACTGAAATCTTAAGGTTTTGAAATTTCATCTCATACTGAATTAAATTGTCATTGAGAATTTCTTCTACAGGCAAGTCTCTATTTAGTGAGAAGACGAGTTTCCCAGCCATTTGAGTGTTTTATTTCCTGGAATTAAGAAAGTGATTTGAATTAGTTAATCTTAAAATTGAGTTTGAATTTTAAGTTTGAATGATTTTATTTAAAATTTTTTGACTTAATCATGTTGAGTTTACACTCAAATTGGTGGTTCATAAAATTGATGAGTGGAGATGAACTTGACTCTTGCGCTATACCAATTGACTTGGGGCAAAATGTCAAAGTTCGGATTTGAATTTTTTTTTTTTTTTTGAGAAATGCTAAGTAGCAATAATATAAAAAAGGCATCAAGAAGCCAAGATACAAGCTAATGAGAAATCAACCACCTTCCACTATCTTCCTTTACTAATTTAACAAAGGAAGAAGGAAGGTTATCCTTAAGAAACAAGTCCCAATCAAAATCAAAAGATAAAGCTAAGTTAGCATAATAATCCGCTAACTTATTACAATTGCGATTGACACAATTAAGATGACATTATTGAAATGACTAAAAAAGAGATACCTTCATCTCCCAATGAGTTATCTCTAATAATCTTCGGTGTGCTGTACAATTTCTAAAGATATTGGAGAACTTTTTTATTGTCAAATTTCAAAATAATACCTTTTATATCTCTTATCCATTCATGACAAATTCCTTCCAAAGCTTTGAATGTTGAGAGCTCCATTTGTGCACTGTCCCAATGCATCTTCTTTCTCCAAAAAGTAAAAATAAATCTGCCTTTATTATCTCTTACCATAGGACCGATTCCAGCCATATAATTATCTCTAATAGCTGCATCAAGATTGATTTTAAGCCACTTAGGTGGAGGAGGATGCCAATAATTTGAAAGCAATCATTTAGACCGATAAGCATCCCAAAGGTTTGAATGGTAAACATCTTGTTTTACCGAGCTAAGAAAGCTCAAAATAGAAGAAGCAATCAATAACTTAATACTCCCAGTTTTTCCATGCTTAACTTTGCATCTATTGTTCCAAACCATCCATAGAGTTAATACATAGATTCTTGCAGTCATGATTTCATGATTTATTAATCTTCTAAGGCTGGCTTGGAAATCATTCCAATTACTGAAGAATAGAATACTGAATTCCAAATCTTGTAGAACTTTGCAGACCTCCACAAGTTTTGAGCAATTAGATGTGATATGATCCATATCTTCAATCACACCACAACACATAGGACACAAACAATTAACAGATAGTTTTCTTTTAAAAAGAAAAAGTTCTGTAGGAATAGCATCAATGCTTAATCTCCAAAGAAAGAGCTCTACCCGAGCATTGATTTTTAATTTATGAATCCATAAAAACAGTTCATTCGAAGCAAAATCTCTATAATAATCTTCAGTTAACAGGGCAGAGATGGTTTTACCAGAAAATTGTTTTTTCAATTCCATTTGGTCTTTAGTTGCATTGCTGAATATCTGTACCTCTTGGATGATATTCTGGAGCTCTATTCCAAAAAATTGGTTCAGATTAATAAGATTCCACTTGCCATCTTCTATGAAATAATCTAGAGATGTTATGTTCTTATCAAGGCAACCTACAAAAGTAGGCCATTTAAGAAGACATTTGTCTAGAATCCAAGTATCCTGTAAAACATTTATGTTGGAACCATTAACAACTTTCCATCTAACAAATTTTTTAAGAGCCTTCCATCCACTTATGATGATTTTCCAAGCATTTGATCCTCCTTTATAATCATCCTTACTCCACCACAAACCAACATATTTTTTCAGCAAGTTCCTATTTAACAAGTTATTTGGTTTCTCAATGAGATTCCAAGCAAACTTTGCTCTAAGAAATCCAATTCTAGAAGTAACCGATTGAAGACCCCATCCTCCACAATGCTTTGGTGTACATAACAACTCTCATGCTACGTAATGCAAACCTTTGCTTCTATCCATTTTATTCCAAATAAAATCTCTACTAAGTTTTTCTAACTCATATAGAATTTTCATAGGAACAAGAGAGTTAGAAATCAAAAACACTGGTAGAGTAAGAATGATAGATTTTACCAAACACAATCTGCCGCAAAGAGACATATGTCTGTTTACCAATTCATTCATTCTCTTCACGGTTTTATCTAACAGCACTCGGAAATCACTCTTCTTTCAACGTCTCAAAGCAATTTTTATTCCCAGATAATCAAATTCTTCTTCCTATTTGAAATCCAGCAATTTTGAAATATGTTTCTTTTTCCTCCTTAACACAGAAGTACTAAAGATTAAAAACGATTTATGCTTGTTAATATGCCGGCCCGTCCAGCTACAATATTGTTTGATAATGCCTTTAATCTTAATCACATTGGTCAATCTAGCATCAGAGAAAAATAATACATCATCTGCGTATAAGAGATGAGAAATTTTTGATGCATTGGAGCAAATACTGATTCCCAAATTGTTTCCCCTGCAATAGAAAACATTAGATAATAACTGAGAGCAAATTATAAATAAAAATGGAGAGAGTGGGCATCCTTAACAAAACCCACATTTGCCCTCAATCCATCTACATCTTGTTCCATTGATTAATATAAAAAATCTGGGAAATGAAACACAATCCATAATCAGTTCTATGATTCTGTCCAGGAATCCCAAATCCATCATCATCTTCTGCAAGTTTAACCAACACATACTATCGTATTCTTGTTCCATATCCAAATTGATAGCAAAATATCCATTACAAGCTTTTGACTACCTCAATTTATTGAAAACCTCTTGAGATAATAAAAGATGATCAGAGATTGATCTATTTTTAACAAATGCCACTTGCTCTTCAGAAATGATCTTGGGAATCACTAAGACCAATCTTTTTAAGATTATATTAGACACAATCTTATATATTGAGTTACACAAGCTGATTGGACGATAGTAAGCAAGAGTTAAAGGATTAATAGACTTTGGAATGAGCACTACCAAAGCATCCTTCCATTCATTACTCATTTTACCTGTAGAGAATGAAAGTTCGTTAGGGATGTTAAGCCCTATTAACTTAGTCCCAAGCTAACCAAGAGGGGGGGGGGGGGGGGGTGAATTGGTATTTTAAAAACTCTTTTCACAAAGAAAGAAAATTGCATAAACCAAATCACACCACAGAAATAAATGCAGAATTAAAAAGCGCGGAAGCAAGAAAAAGAACACAGAAATTTATAGTGGTTCGGTCGACTCGACCTACGTCCACTCCTTGGAGGCACCCTCCAAGTATTGCACTACAAAGCGTGATTCTCCTTTAACCCCACGGCTAGGCGGAGAAGCCCTTATAAGAACCTCCTTTTTGCCACCCCGGCAAGGCAGAGAACCTACCTCCTTTTGCTTCCTCCTGAAGCTGGTAGAGAACCAAAACCAAAAGCAAACTCCTTACCTCTACCGACCCTTCTACAGACGAGAAACTCTAGACGAAGACGAAGCAGAGCGATCCTTGAAGCAATCCTTATGAATCCCCTCACAAGCTCCCCCTCACAAGATCCTCTCTCTCTCCTCTCTCTCTTTCTCTCCTCAAGGTCTTCTCAGGTCAAGGAAGCAGCCAAAAGTTATTTAAAATGTTGAACAAGAGCTCTTAAATAGAAGAGCTTCAAAAGAGCTTCAAAGGAGCTCATTAATTGCAAGTTGCCGACAATATCGTCTAGGCCGATCTGGACATCGGCCTGGCCGATCAGTACAAATCAAAGAAGATCGGCCAGAGCATCGCTCTGGATGCAAAACAGGACGATTGAAAATTGGCTTGATCATCCAGGCCGATCTCATGATCGTCCTGGCCGATCAGTTCAAATAAGAGAAAAATCGTCCTGACAATAGCCCTGAATACGAGCTGGCCGATATTTATCGTCCTGAAGTAACTTAAGGCTTTTGACTAGATCGTCCTGGCCGATCCTTCGATCGTCCAAAATGATATGATCGTATCAATCATCCTTAATTACTCCCTTGATTTCCTGATCAATTAAGGCATAATTTGGTAATTTCATCCAGGCCGATACGTGGATTATCCTGGTCGATAATTTAAAATTATAGTATACCTTAATTGACTATGGCGGCTACTTCTTTCTGTTTTGAGCTTATCGTCCTAGCCGATACACGTATCGTCCAGGCCGATATGTTAATGACGGCTGCCTTAATTAAGAATCTTTACTTAGACTTTTTATTTTAAGCTGATCGTCCTGTACGATATAAATATCGGCTGGGCCGATGTGGGCAAAAATAGAAATTCTAAGCTCCTCAAGTGTGTGTGTGAAGGGTTACTTAGCATCAGTCTCTTTGACCATTACAAGTAGACTCAAAAGGTGAAAATCAAAAGTACAGACTAACTCAACCCTAAACCTACGTAATCCTGAACTTGGCTTCTTCTTGATCGTCCGATCTTCGATTCCTGAAAAGTTAGAAGCAACAAGTAGTCAAAGAGAAATAGTGTTTGTCAATCATCAAAACATAAGACATAGAAAATAGGTTTGCAACAATCTCCCCCTTTTTGATGATGGTAAAACACTACCAAAAACATCAAAAATTCAGGATTGATGAAAAAAGAACCTCATAAACTTCTCCCCCTTTTGACATATCAAAAAGGAGGGTACAAGAAAGCAAAGCAAAAGAGATCCTTTTTTTTTTAAACCAAGGCATGAACATGATATAGTATTCCATGTGATTGATTTAAAAATTTGTGAGTTAATGTGTTAATAAGTTCATCAATCTATAGAATAGTAGAATATCTGATCATGGTTACCCTTAGCTCAGACGTTCTCTTAGAGTAGAATCGTCTTTTGAAATCAATGACCTAACTCAAGAAATTAATTGGATATGAGAAAAAGAAATCCACCCATTACTTGGCTTAAAAAAAACATCTTTATAAAATAATGAAGTAAAGTAAATTTGTCACAATCGCAAAATAATCGAAGTCAAGCCTTTGAAAACCAACAGTTCTAAGTTTTAAAAGATTTAAAAAGGGAGAATAGCTTGCTTTTGAGTTGGCTCATTTTATGCCTCTTGTCAATTTCATGGCGCTTTGCGCATCTTTTAATAGATTTTTTTTTTCAATTTTTGCCGTCTTTGCGCATCTTTTGTTGGCATCATTGGCCAAATTTTATTGTTTTTGCAAGCTATATTCTCTTTTATAATCATTTAAAAAACAAAGTTGTGAATATATCTTCTCAGATATTAGAGAATAGGAGCACTCTCTCTAACATAAGGAAGAGTTACCACAAGCAGAATTAATAATCAAGGACAAGAGTAACGAGAAATCTTGATGTGACAAAAAGACTTTAAACATTATAAGTATAAGATAGATTTGTTTAAGCAAGCTTAAGAAAAGATTTCAATTCCATAACCAATCTTTAACTTGAGATAGATTTTTTATTAGAAAAGAAAACTATGCCACTAAAATAGGATAGAGAAAGAGACACAATCAAAAAATATTTCTACCATATAAGAGATTGAGTAGATAGAAACATATTGACTACAAATTTCCAAAGGCAGGGACAAGGAATATAGTATCATATTTGCGATGATTTTGAAAACTAAGTAAAGAGAGACAAAAGGGAAAAATAAAATACAAAAAAAAAACTAAAGCAACAAAAAGGAAATAAGAACAAAAGAAAATAAAAAGCAAAAGAAAAACTAACGAAAATAACAAGTTACATGCATTAATGTCAATCACACCCAACCTGGTCCTTAAAGAGCTGAAAGTATCGAAGGCCAGTGGTTTAGTAAAGATGTCCGTTAGTTGATTTTTAGTTGTCACATGGTGTAACTCAATGTCTCCCTTAGTCACATGATCTCTAATGAAGTGATGCCTAATGTTAATGTGTTTAGTCCTTGAATGTTGGATAGGATTCTTAGAGATGCATATGGCATTAGTATTGTCATAAAAGATTGAGATGGTACTTACATGTAATCCTAAATCCAATACCTGTTGTTTCAACCAAAGGACTTGGGCCACACAACTTCCAAGAGCAATGTATTCAACTTCAGCAGTGGAAAGAGCAACAGAGTTTTGCTTCCTACTAGACCAAGAGACCAAAGATTGTCCAATGAATTGACAAGTTCCAGAAGTGTTCTTTCTATCCACCTTGCATCCTGCAAAATCAGAGTCAGAAAAACCAATAATCTCAAAAGAAGTGCTATGTCTAGGGTACCAAATTCCTAATCCTTGTGTCCCCAAAAGGTATCTAAAAATCCTCTTAACAGCAGTCATGTGGGATTCCTTAGGGTCAGCTTGAAACCTAGCACAAAGGCAAACACTAAACATGATGTCAGGTCGGCTCGCAGTCAAGTAAAGTAAAGATCCAATCATGCCTCTATACTTCTTCTGATCAACAGACTTACCACTTGGGTCCTTATCCAATGGAGCACTAGAAGTCATGGGAGTGTTAATTGGTTTGGCTTTGTCCATCTCATATTTCTTCAAAATGTCCTTTATGTATTTTGTTTGATTTAGAAAAGTTCCATCTTCCAATTGTTTTATGCTAAACCCCAAAAAGTAGAACAACTCTCCCATCAAACTCATCTCAAACTCTCTACTCATTGTTTTAAAAAAATTATCACACAAATTTTTATTAGAAGATCCAAAAAGTATATCATCCACATAAATCTGAACAATGAGTAAATCTTCCCCAACTCTCCTAATAAAAAGGGTGGTGTCAACACTTCCCTTGACAAACTCCCTTTCTAGTAAGAATGTGCTAAGCCTCTCATACCAAGCTCTTGGTGCCTGCTTTAAACCATACAATGCCTTTTTTAATTTAAACACATGATTTGGAAATTGGGAGCTCACAAAACCTGGAGGTTGTTCTACAAACACATCTTCTTTTATCTCCCCATTTAAAAAGGCACTCTTGACATCCATTTTAAAAAGCTTAAATCCTTTATAACAGGCAAAGGCTAATAGCACTCTAATGGCTTCCAATCTAGCTACAGGGGCAAAAGTCTCCTCAAAGTCTATCCCTTCTATTTGATTGTACCCCTTAGCCACCAATCTTGCTTTATTCCTCACCACCACTTCTGAATCATTCACTTTGTTCTTAAAGACCCACTTTGTCCCAACTACACTTTATCCCTTAGGACTTTCCACAAGTTCCCAAACATCATTCCTAACAAATTGATTCAACTCTTCTTGCATTGCTAAAATCCAAAACTCATCAGAAAGGGCTTGGTTAATGGTGGTGGGTTCAGTCATAGAAATAAAGGCAGAGTGGTTCACCTCCTTCCTAAGTCCATGTCTAGTCTTAACTCCACTAGAAGGGTCTCCTAAGATCAAATCCTTGGGGTGACTTGTAGAATATCTCCAATCTCTAGGCAAAGTGTGTGAAGTTTCTCCCCTTTCAACAAAGTTCTCTACTCCTTGGGTGACTCCTTCTACTCCTCCAATACTTAGGTGCTCACTCCCCTTCCCCAAATTTTCTACTCCACTTGTAATCTCTCCAACATCATCATCTTCTACTCCATATTTCTTAGGATCAGACTCATCAAAAACTACATGGGTTGTATCTTCCACCATCAAAGTTCTCTTATTAAACACCCTAAAAGACTTCCCAACACTAGAATATCCCAAGAATACTCCTTCATCAGATTTAGGATCAAATTTTCCCAAGTGAGACTTCCCATTGTTGTGAATGAAAACCTTACAACCAAAGATATGAAGGTGAGAAAGATTGGGTGTCCTACCCTTAACGATCTCATAGGGTGTCTTCTCTAATTTGGCTCTAACATTCACCCTATTCAACACATAACAAGCTGTGTTAACCGCTTCAGCCCAAAAGTATTTTGGAAGTGAATACTCAGCAAGCATGGCTCTAGCGGCTTCCACCAAGGTTCGGTTCTTTCTTTCAGCTACCCCATTCTGCTGAGGGGTCCTAGGGGCTAAAAAATTGTGGCTAATCCCCTTGTCCTCACAAAAATCTCCAAATCTTTCATTTTCAAACTCTCCCCCGTGATCACTATGGATGGTTAAAATCTCACAACCTAGCTTCTTCTGAATCCAAGTAGAAAAAGTTTTAAACTCCTCAAAAGACTCATTTTTATGTGAAAGAAATCTAGTCCAAGTGAACCTCGAGTAGTCATCAATAATCACAAAACCATAGACTTTGCCTCCCAAACTCGCTGTGCTAATGGGTCCAAACAAATCCATGTGAAGGACTTCTAAAGGTCTAAAGGTGCTAATGTCCTTAATGGGGTGAAAAGAGGAGTGGACTTGCTTTCCTAGTTGACAGGCATCACAAAGGTGGTCTTTTGTAAACTTAAGTTTGGGGACACCTCTAACTAGGTCTTTTTGGGTCACTTTCCTAAGGGTTTTCATACTTGCATGACAAAGCCTCCTGTGCCATAACCAAGAATCATCAATCACAATTTTTAAGCAAAAAGAAGCAGCACATTCAATGTTATTCAAATCAAGCATGTAGACGTTGTTGATCCTTTTTTCCTGCAAAATAGTGTTGTTACTTAAACTTACAATGCATGAATCCATGAAGAATTGCACGATGAAGCCTTTGTCATAGAAATTACTAATGCTGAGCAAGTTATGCTTCAATCCATCTACAAGAAAAATATTTTCAATCATAAGGTTCTTGGAATTATCAATTATACCTGCTCCTACCACCTTCCTGGTGGTGTTGTCTCCAAGAGTAAACTTGCCTCCAGTCCTGGACTCTAGTACAACAAACTGGCTAGCATCACCAGTCATATGTTGAGAGCATCCACTATCCAGGTATCACATACTCTCATGAGGTCTTTTGTGAGAGCCCTCCTGCAAAATTATCAAATGTTAGATTTAGGAACCCAAGCAGGTTTGAGTTCCTTCTTATGAAGAGAAGAATGCAATGCATGTGTGATATGCTGTGGATCATGCACCTTAGGTCTCCACACACAATGTGTATTATGGTGAATCATGCAGGTGTGTGAGATGTGTCCTAGCATGCTACATGAGAAACATCTAACTCCAGGAAAGGGATTTCTTAAGTGATTTGAGTTATAATGCCTCTTCCTACACTACAGGAAAAACAGTGAAAACCGGCGGTTTTTACCGGCGGTTAGTGTAAAATTACCGGCGGTTTGTCAAATTACACGTTGAAGTAAACGTACCCTACATGTTGGAGGCATAAACAATCTGTTATACATCGAAATAGATTTTTATGCTTTAAAAGTCACCTCTAATAAACCAATGTTCCTTATAAGAATTCTCAAGGTCAACAAGTCATTGCCAAAGAGGCAATCTACCAAGTCTTGTGCAACTAAATAAACTATATACCAATATTATAAATATTAAAAATAGAGAAGTTGCAATGAATAATTTGATCAAAATCATCAATACTAGTTAAATTAATATCACTTTTACAAAAAACCCAAATTTTACTGGAAAAAATCAAACTTTAGGAAGAATCAACCATGGGCTCTAAAAGGACTAAAAAAGAAATATTAAGATTTCAGTATAAATTGTGGATACGCATACAAGTTTCACGATAACCAACACATGTAATATTCGCAACCATATAACTAATCATTAAGATCATTTTTTGAAAGAAGTGTTGTATCTTGTGATTCTAGAATCAGCAGAAGATCCAAGTAATTACTTTTTTTTTTAGTTTTTCTTATAACTTTTTCAGAAATCATCTTTAGTAACATTAACTAAACTTATGTCCTTAAGTTTATCAAAAAACTTGTGGTAATAATCCTCATTGGCAGAATTTATCTCGCCCTCCTCTCAATTGCGAGGAGAAGGACAAATACATTATGATTCCTCACTAGATTGCTCAGTAAAAACCTCCTTTCCTTTATTATCTCCAACCATCTCAAGAGATTCAGCATAAGATAACACAAAAACTAGAATCTTAACATAAGGAACCATTTTAAAAACATTTAAAGAAATATAAGTTTGATGAGGACCTTTGGCATTATTCACAGTATTACATTCAGGTCCTAGAATATGCAGAATAGTTGAATCAAGCCCAACATCAAGAGCAACTTGAATTAAAGAATTGGTAAGAACATAATTACCTTCGTTGGGATTCTTCATCTAAAATCACTCAAGCATAGTTAAAAGTTAAACCCAACTGTCTAGATTTGGAGCTTAATAACTCAAGCATTAATCCAAATTGATTTTGACAAACAATATAAGCATTAATCCAAGCAAACCTAAACCTATATATGCACCATAACTCTCTCCCACATTTTTAAAGTATAAAACATTAACTAACAAGATAATATCAACAAATAATCAAAGAAAAACCATTAAAATTAACCTTAAAAGAGAAATCGGTTTGTTTGGGGTCGGAAACGGTCGGCGGTCGGGCGTCGGAGTAAAGGGTCGGCGGCGGTCGGACTGGGGACGGCGGCGGTCGGACAGGGGTCGGCGGCGGTCGGAATGGGTCGGAGGCCGGAGTTCCTTCGTCGGGGGCTGATCGGACGAGCGGAGGAGCGATATGAGCGAGCGGCCGAGAGAGAGAAGGAAACAGGGAAAATGAAATGAGCAGAGCGAGGGGGCTCGTATTAGGGCTTTTACCGGCGGTTTTCCGGCGGTTTAGATCGCCGGTAAAAAATCACTTATCACCGTCGATTAAGACCGCCGGAAAACCGCCGGTTCACGTCTATATCCGGCGATTTTCCGGCGGTTTAGACCGCCGGCAAAACTCAATTATCACCGGCGGTTTAGACCGCCGGATAAGCGCCGGTTAATGTTGAAATCCGGCGGTTTACCGGCGGTTTAGACACCGTCGGTATTACCGACGGTGTATCGTAGCTAAGCCGTCGATTAAGCCGTCGTTGGCGTCCGACGGCGTAACCGGCGTAACCGCCGGCGTAGCCGCCGGTAATACCGACGGCCTCTAAACCGCCGGTTCAAACCGCCGGTTTTCACTGTTTTTCCTGTAGTGCTAGGTTTTAGCAATTGATTAAAAGTAGAAGTCATCCTAGTTTTCTTACATGCTTCTAAATTATTTTGAAACTTCAAATTTGTGTTTTTTAAAACTTCATTTTCAATTCTCAAACTTTTCTCTATCTCCTTTGACTTCTTAAAATCAGATTCAAGTGATGTGTGTGATATTTTTAATGCATCATGCTCTTCAACTAACTCATCATGATTTTTATTTAACTCATCAAATTCATCGAGTAAAGTCATGTGATTTGAATCAATTGTTTGATGGTCTTTAATCAAAATTTCATGCTCTTTTTGTAGATTTAAGAATTCTAATTTCAAGCTAGCATGAGTTTTCTTTAATTTCCTATATGATGCATGAATTTTTTCTAAATCTTCAAGAAGTTGATCGTAGGAAATTTCACATACCTCTTCTTGATCACTCTGATCTTTTTCCATGAAACACAAGTTTGTAGTTTCTTCCTCTGGTTCAGTCTCAGAGGAGTCAGTACCGGATTCTGCCCAAAAGCTCCTTTGGTTTTTCTTCTTGTCCTTCCTAGACTTAGTTTTCTCCTCAACTTTTCCTTTGCTTGATGGATCTCTAAGCGTAGGGCAATCAGTTCTCACATATCCAGGCTTCCTACATTCAAAACAAACAACATCAGAAGATCCTTCAACATGTTTATGATCTTTACCTTTTCTCCAACTTTGATGATGCTTTTATTTCTTCCTTAGAAAGCTTTTGAATTGCCTTGTGATGAAGGCAATTTCATCGCTTTCAGACCCGGAAGATTCAGAATCCGATTTGTGTGCCTTCAATGCAATTGTTTTCTCCTTTTTCTTTTCACCTGCATCAACATTTCTTTGATTCACCCCTTGCTCGTAAGCAATGAGTGAGCCAAGTAAGTTATCAATAGAATAGGTGTTTAAATCTTTAGATTCAGTAATGGCAGTAATTTTTGCATCATAAGACGAAGGAAAGCATCTCAAAATCTTGTTAACTTTTTCATAGTTCGAAAGCTCTTTTCCTAGTGTATGCAATGAAGTAACAATCTGAGTAAACCTAGTGTACATGTCAGAAATCGATTCATGAGGTTTCATACGAATAAGTTCGTAGTCATGGAAGAGAATGTTTAAACGGGATTGTTTAACTTCATTGGTACCTTCATAGGTGATGCACAATTTATCCCAAATCTCTTTACCAGTTTTGCAAGTTGAGACACGCATGTAATCCTTAGATTTCAAAGAACAGAAAAAATAGTTCAAACATTTCGTATTTAATTGAGCTAAATCACGTTCATCAAAAGTCCATTCAGTAAAAGCAACTTCAGTTTTCACATCATTAATTTCACGAGAAGGTGGAGAATAACCTTCTTGAATAAGCATCCACATGCGATAATCAGTAGAATGTAAAAACGTTGACATGCGAGTTTTCCAAAAATCAAAAGGTAGGTTATCGAATAGGGGAGGTCGGGTAATGGAATACCCTTCCGTAGTGTTACGATTCCCAGTGTTTGCCATGGATCAAATTCAAAAAGTTTTCAAACTTTAATTTTCGAATCCCGCTCTTATACCACTTGAAAGTTTGTTAGGGATGTTAAGCCCTATGAACTTAGTCCCAAGCTAACCAAGAGAGGGGGGGTGAGTTGGTATTTTAAAAACTCTTTTCACAAAGAAAGAAAATTGCATAAACCAAATCACACCATAGAAATAAATGGGGAATTAAAAAGCGCGGAAGCAAGAAAAAGAACACAGAAATTTATAGTGGTTCGGTCGACTCGACCTACGTCCACTCCTTGGAGGCACCCTCCAAGTATTGCACTACAAAACGTGATTCTCCTTTAGCCCCCACGGCTAGGCGAAGAAGCCCTTACAAGAACCTCCTTTTTGCCACCCCGGCAAGGCAGAGAACCTACCTCCTTTTGCTTCCTCCTGAAGCTAGCAGAGAACCAAAACGAAAAGAAAACTCCTTACCTCTACCGACCCTTCCACGGACGAGAAACTCTAGACGAAGACGAAGCAGAGAGATCCTTGAAGCAACCCTTGTGAATCCCCTCACAAGCTCCCCCTCACAAGATCCTCTCTCTCTCTCCTCTCTCTCTTTCTCTCCTCAAGGTCTTCTGAGGTCAAGGCAACAACCAAAAGTTATTAAAAATATTGAACAAGAGCTCTTAAATAGAAGAGCTTCAAAGGAGCTCATTAATTGCATATTGCCGACAATATCGTCCAGGCCGATCTGGACATCGGCCTGACCGATCAGTACAAATCAAAGAAGATCGGCCAGAGCATCGCTCTGGATGCAAAACAGCACGATTGAAAATTGGATTGAACGTCCAGGCCGATCTCACGATCGTCCTGGCCGATCAATTCAAATAAGAGAAAAATCGTCCTGACAATAGCCCTGATACGAGCTGGCCGATATTTATCATCCTGAAGTAACTTAAGGCTTTTGACTAGATCATCCTGGCCGATCCTTCGATCGTCCAGGACGATATGATCATATCAATCATCCTTAATTACTCCCTTGATTTCCTGATCAATTAAGGCATAATTTGGTAATTTCGTCCAGGCCGATACGTGGATCGTCCTGGCCGATAATTTAAAATTACAGTATACCTTAATTGACTATGGCGGCTACTTCTTTCTGTTTTGAGCTTATCGTCCTGGCCGATACATGTATCGTCCAGACCGATATGTTAATGACGGCTGCCTTAATTAAGAATCCTTACTTAGACTTTCTGTTTTAAGCTGATCGTCCCGAACGATATAAATATCGGTCGGGCCGATGTGGGCAAAAATAGAAATTCTAAGCCCCTCAAGTGTGTGTGTGAAAGGTTACTTAGCATCAGTCTCTTTGACCATTACAAGTAGACTCAAAAGGTGAAAATCAAAAGTACAGACTGACTCAACCCTAAACCTACGCAATCCTGAACTTGGCTTCTTCTTGATCGTCTGATCTTCGATTCCTGAAAAGTTAGAAGCAACAAGTAGTTCAAGAGAAATAGTGTTTGTCAATCATCAAAACATAAGACATAGAAAATAGGTTTGCAACAGAGAAAAATAACCTCACTGCTTTACATACATCACTACCAATTATTTCCCAAAATTTTTTGAAAAAAGCGTGAGTCAATCCATCACAACCTGGAGCTTTATTACTCCCAAGCTTCATAACAGCCTCCTTAACTTCATTAGTTGTAAGCTCCTTTCTCAACCATGTTTTGTCTTCATCATTCAAAACCCTCCAAGGATTCAGCCAATTATCTAAACTGCATTTTCTTTCCTTCCATTTCTCTTGGAAGAATTTATAAAAAAAACATCTTCCACTTCTCTAGGATCTTCGGTAATTTGTCCTTCCAAATTTTTAACTTGAGAGATCCAATTAGCATTTCTTCTAGTATTGGCAAAGGCATAAAAAAATTTGGTATTTGAATCACCTTAAATAATCCACTTCACTTTTGCTCTTTGCTTCCACCAAGTGTTCAAGTAATTGGGAATAACATTAAGTTCTTTTACTTTAGCTCTAAGTAGCCATAACTTCTCATCTTCCAGCCAACCATTGCTAGCTTCTTCTTCTTGGAGTAATAAAATTTCAGCCTTTAATCTAGATTTTTCACTAGAAAAGTCTTTAAGCTTATTCTTGCTCCAATAGAATAAGTTATTTAAGGTTCTCTTGCATTTCTTGTTTAGGATTTTAATGTCATCCCTAATAAAATTCCACTTCCAAATTTTTGAAATAAAGTGTTCTGATGTCTTGAAGGATAACCAAACATCTTCAAATTTAATAGATCTTGCCAAGCTTCTAGTTTCATCAAATAATTTCAGCACAATGGGGCAGTGGCCAGAAGCCACTCTTACTAAGTGTCTTACCATTGCAATTTGGATCTTTTGAATAGCCATTGAGTTCAACAAGCATCTATCCAAACGTTCTAGAATTTTCCGCATCCAACTTTATTATTGCACCAAGTATATCTTGGACCAACCATCCCAAAATCATGATAGTCATTATTATTCATAAACTTAAGCATTTCTAAGGAACCATGAGAGAAGACAAATTTCTTGTTGAGTCTAGTGAATAGGTTGTTAAACCTAAGTTAATGTCCCATGGCTATCGAGAGGGGGGGTGAATTGGTAGTTAAAAATTATCCCTCTTTTGGATGAGTTGAACCGAAAATAATTTTAGTGAATTTTTATAAAAAAGTTTTTCAAACACAACCTTTTTAAACAGTAAAATGTGAAGAAAAAAAAAATAAATAAACGACACAAGATTTATAGTGGTTCGGTCTAAACCAGACCTACATCCACTCCCCAGAGGCACCATCTGAGTATTGCACTAATACCAATAGTGTCTCTTCTTTTGCACCCACAGCAAGGTGGAGAAGCCTTTACAAACACTCTTTCCACCACTACCCGGTGCGGTAGAGAACCGTTGTCCTTTTACACTATCCCCAGTATTCACAGAGAACCATCCGTCCTTTCACACTCTCCTAGTGTGGGCAGAGAACTCTTCATCCTTTTACACTCTCCTAGTGTGGGCAGAGAACCCTTCATCCTTTTACACTCTCCTAGTGTGGGCAGAGAACCCAATCTCCTTGACAGATCTCCTCACAAGAAATCTAGAAAGAAGAAAGAAAAGAGTGAAGTAATCTCAAATCACAAGTAGGAAATCTTACCTTTGAACACTAAGTAAAGCCTTCACGCTCCAGTGGTAGAGATCCTTCTTTGAATGCTCTCACTCACTCTCTGCTTGAGTCTTCTTTCAATAGGCACGAAGATCAATGACCAAAAAGATTTGGTGGCAGTCTAATTTGGACTCTATATAGGAAAGACAAGAACAACTGCCAAAAAACTACAAATTTTTAATTCTGTACGGAGTGGATCGTCCCATAAGATCGTGGATAATCCCGGATGATTTTATTTAATGTGTCGGAAATGATCCTAATGTATATTGGTACGAACTATGTTCATACATGATTATCATCCAGTACAAACTAGGTTCATCCGGTATGAAACGGCTATTCCATAGGTCGGTTTCAAAATCCATGCAGGATGTAACCAACTGAGGTATGTCGGTTCGGTTCATCTTGGGACAAACAAGTTTTTTCCTGGACGATTTTAAACAGAGAGTTTCGTCCAAGGACGAAGGGTAATTTCATCCTGTACGATTTTAAACAGAGAGTTTTGTCTAGAGACGAAGGGTAATTTTGTCCTGTATAATTTTGAACAGAGAGTTTCATCTAGAGATAAACCATGCATTTCATCTGGATGAACAGTGCAATGTGAGAATCCAGAGGCATTCGTCCCGGGATGAATATTAAATTCGTCCGTACGATTAGGACTTAGAAAAATTTTCTCACTGCCTGTTCGATCCATATCTCTTCCGAGGGGTTAAATACATGATCGTCCCGTACGAACTATGTTCATCGCATACGATCAGTTCACAAAAATTATTCCACCATATGTGTGTGTTGTAAATATTCACTCAATTACAATCACTCCCTCTCAATTCAAACATTTTTAAAGCTTTTAATTTACAAATAATTCGATGCTGAATTTGATTTGAAGTCTTCATAGTTTGGAGTTGATTTTCCTGAAATGTTAGTACACACTAGAGCAAAAACAAATCTTCCAAAAAGTGTTAGGATATATTTATACAAAAAATAATAATATTTGAAATCATCAAAATAATACAAGTTGCAAGAATGTAAAACATGCAAATAACAACTCTCTTAACAATCTCTCCCTTTTTGATGATAGCAAAATAATTATTATTTATAGGATTTTAAATTCTAAGAAACTCCTAAACTCCTCATGAATTGATGAATACATGAAAAATAAGGAGGCATAAATTCAAAAAAAGTTTTTATTTTTAAAAAAATTTATAACAAAACAAGAAACATACAAAACACACAACTACAATAATGACAAACATAAAGAGGACTATCAAAAATAAACAATACAAACAAATAATTTCTCCCCCTTTTTGACAAAAAACAAAAAGTGAAGAAGAAAAGAAGTCTTGAAATATAAGCAGAAGTATGAAATTCATTTGATAATTTAATCTTGAAAGTGATTGAAATAAGGTATGCAAATAAAATTAAAACATTAGAGAAATCATAGAATTTCATATAATTTAAGAAGTGATATAACATAGATAATAAAAAGAATTTATCAAAGAAATGAGTCAATTTAGACATTAAGATAAAGAAAATCATTGCACTAAAAATGAATAAAAAAATTTATATTTCAAATTTCAATGTCATTTATAAATGAACATAAGATCAATTTGAATTAAGAGATTAAAAGAGTCCGGAAAGAAGTAACTACCACATGTGGCGCTTTGCGTATCTTTTTTAATTTAATGGCACGTTTTTGTGCATCTTTTTACTTTGGGCTTATTTTGTGCCTCTTTTTCTTATTGCAAACTTTTGTGCAATTCTTTTGATTTTTGTACATTTATACAATTTTCAAGAGTAATTGAATTCTTTCCAAAATCAATAATTTAAAATTTCAAGATTTTCTAAGTGCATAAATACTATTTGAAAAGAGAAATACAACATAAGAAAATATCTAAATTGTAATAATAATATTAAAGATAATGTAGTCTAAATAAGAGACATGAAATTGAAAATCCTAATAATATCAAGTTATAAGCATCACTTAAATTTAGAATAATTAGATTTTCTAATGAAATTAATTTTAATTTACAATTTAGGTTAAAACACTATTAAGATTAAAAAATGAATGTCATAAAGTCTAACACACATTTCAAAAATAATTAAACAATAAAATATTGGAACATATATTGATATCAAATGAAGATATTACAATTTTAAGTCCTAGATATCAATAATAACATAACTAAAATAAGAAAAATACAACAATCTAAAAGAAATCACTTAACACATGAACTATAAAGAAATACAGAACAAACACAACCATCATTCAGATGGACCCTGATCTAGAGGAGGAGGTGGTGGTGTTGCACCAAAGAAGTTGAAGTAACTACTCATCATAAGCATGTTGGTATTTATGTTATTTATCTGATCACGCATAAATCCCATATCTTGATTGTACTGAATATCCTGCTGCTGTAAATGAGTTTCAATTTGATCAAACCTTTGATCAAAATGAGCTTCCAAATTGTTAAATCTTTAAACCAAAATTCTGATAATTTGGTTTAGTAGCAGATGTAGGTTCAGCTTCTTCTTCTGTTTCACTCAGAACAACAAAAGTTTTTCTAGGCTCTTCCTTATTGAAGATAGCTCTAAAGGATGCATCATTGTAGTAGAGTGGTTCTTCAAAATCTTATTCTGGATGAATCAATTTATACTTCTTTTTCAAAATATAGGTAATCAAATGTCCTAAGGTTATGTTCTTCTTTCTTTTATGATCAACATGACCAATTTCAGAAAGGCCATAAATGTGTTTATTAGGAGTTGGGCCTCATCTATAGGTTGTCTGGTCATTATCAAGAAGGTAACAATCGAAAGAAGAGGTGTGATATTGACTCTATCACCAGCTTTAGGTATAATGCAAATCCTAAGTACGTGCTGGATGATACGGGCATCACGAACTACAGTTGCTATCTTAGGTAAATGATCCTTAAAGTTCACTCCTCTAATCACTTGATTTACTTCAGTCCAATTAAAATTTATGGAGGTTAAGGTGTGTGCTCTTAATCCTTCAGTCCTTAAGTTTAGGAAGATACCAAGGTCAGCCTTGGTGATTTCAATTTTCATTTTAAAAACAAAGGAACTGATGACAGAATGGTCAAAGTTGAAAGACATGTTCGCCAAAAAATAATAAAAGGTTTCTTTCTTGTAGAAGTGTACTAAGGTGAGGATTGAGCCAAATTGAGTAGAGGTAAACAAGTGCATTACCTTAAAAGTTAATTCTTCCTGTAGGAGTACTCTAGATGGGGTAATTTTTGCGGAGACAAACCTAGCATAGGATTCATCATTGGCTTTAGAAAGGAAATTTTCAGAAGTGTTTCTTGGTGGACCCTTAGTCAAAGACTTTTGATGCTTGATAGAACTAGCCATTGAAAGTTCTCAAGAGAAAAAAGGTTTGAAAGAGATGAGTGAAAGTGACTGTTCAGTAAAAAAATTGCCGTCAATTTATGGAAAAATGGCTGTTCAAACCAGACAAAATTTTCATTCGTCCCGTACGAATTCGATTCTTCCCGTACGAAAAAATTTCGTATGGACGAACGAATGAGTCAAAAAAGAAATGGCTTTTCATAAACACACAACTTACAAAGCAACCTTTTCGTACAGGTTTTTGATGAAAATGATCGTACAGACAAACACGTGTTCGTCTGGACGATCTGAATTCAATTCGTTTAATGGCAGTTGAAAATCATCCCCCACTATGAACCGACATGTGTTCGTTTGGACGAACCAAAGGTTCGTACGGATGAAGTTCATATTAAAAACTGTCTTATCCATTCAACTACTGCATTCACTTGTCCCATCGTTTGAAAAATATTTCATCCCGGATGATCGCGACGATCGTACAGACGAATTACATTAAAACTGCTCTTAAAATGGTTCAAAATCACACAGTTTGTCATACTACACAAATTGTCCCGTACGAAACATTTTCTTCACGGATAATGATGACCACAAATTTACATTTTCACACTCAGAACAAAAACAAATAAAAACAAACAAGACAATACTTAAACGCAGACTTTTTAAGAAGAAAATATCACATAAACAAACTAAAAAACACAATGAACACAAAACAAAAAATATCAATGTTGCAGAAAACATTTTTATCTAAGCATTTAAATCAATCACTCTAAGTCTTGTTCTTAATGTACTGAAAGTATCAAAGGCTAAAGGTTTTGTAAAAATGTCTGCAAGTTGATTTTCAGTTGAAACATGGGTAAGTTCAATTTCTCCCTTGGATACATGATCCCTTATGAAATTATTCCTTATATCAATATGTTTGGTTCTTGAATGTTGAATAAAATTTTTAGAAATGCAGATAGCACTAGTATTATCACAATAAATTGGTATAGTGCCTATAGTTAATCCTAAATCAATCAACTGTTGTTTTAACCAAAGTACTTGTAACACACAATTTTCTAAGGCAATGTATTCAGCTTCTGCAGTAGATATGTCCACTAAATTTTGTTTTCTACTAGACCATGAAACTAATGAATTTCTAAGGAATTGACATGTTCCAGAATTGCTTTTCCTATCTACTCTACATCTTACAAAGATAGAATCTGAATAACCAATAATTTCAAATGAAGAGCTAAACCAAGGATATCAAATTCCTAAGTTCTGAGTTCCTAGCAAATATCTTAAAATCCTTTTCACTGCTGTCAAATGTGACTCTTTTGGATCTGATTGAAATCTAGCACACAAGCAAACACTAAACATGATATCGGGTCGGCTAGCAGTCAAGTAAAGTAAAGATCCAATAATCCCTCTAAATTTCTTTTGATCAACAGATTTTTCCTTAAGGTCCTTATCAACTTAACTAAGGAACTCATTGGTTTACTAACAAGTTTAGCATTGTCTATTTCATATTTTTTGAGGATGTCCTTAACATATTTAGATTGGCTAAAAAATATACCTTCCTCAAGTTGCTTAATGCTAAAGCCTAGAAAGTAATTTAAGTCTCTCATTAGACTCATTTCAAATTCACTACTCATTATTTTAGAAAAATTATCACAAAGATTTTTATTTGAAGATCCAAAAAAGATATCATCGACATAAATTTGAACAATGAGTATATCATTTCCAAATTTCTTCAAAAAGAGAGTTGTATCCACACTTTCTTTTTCAAAAGATTTTTCAAGTAGGAAGGTGCTCAACCTCTCATACCAAGCCCTAGGTGCTTGTTTTAATTCATATAATGCTTTTTTTAACTTAAAGACATGATTTGGATATTTTGAATTTTCAAAACTTGGTGGTTGTTCTACAAAAATATCTTCTTCAATTACCACATTTTAGAAGGTACTTTTCACATCCATTTGATATAATTTGAATCCTTTAAAACAGGCAAAGGCTAGAAAAACCCTAATTGCTTTTAGTCTATCTACAGGGGCAAAAGTCTCTTCAAAATCAATCAATTCAATCTGATTATACCCCTTAGAAACTAATCTAGCCTTATTTCTAATGACTACACCTCAATCATTCATTTTATTTTTGAATACCCACTTAGTTCGAACAACACTTTGATCTTTTGGCCTTGAAGTTAATTCCAAAACTTTATTTCTTACAAATTGATTCAACTCTTCTTGCATGGCCAATATCCAAAATTCATCAGAAAGTGCTTGATCAATATTAGTGGGTTCTATAGTTGAAATAAAGGCAGAATGATTGACTTCCTTGTTTAATCCATGCCTAGTTCTAACACCCTCACTAGGTTCACCTATAATCAATTCCCTTGGGTGGTTTTTAGAAAATCTCAAATCTCTAGATAAAGGGTTTTCTCTCTCCAAATTCTCTTCCACATTTTCTTTCAAGTTTATTCTATCAATCTTTTGAGAGTTATCCTCAATTTCATCTTTAATAACATTTAGCTCTTCTAAATTTCTAGATTCATCAAATACAACATGTGTGGTCTCTTCAATTACCAAAGTTCTTTTATTGAATACCCTATAAGATTTTCCAACACTTGAGTATCCAAAAAAAATTCCTTCATCTGATTTTGGATAAAATTTTCCTAAGGCAGATTTTCCATTATTATGAATGAACACCTTGCAACAAAAAACATGTAAATGAGATAAATTACGTGTTCTACCTTTTAGTAACTCATAGGGTGTTTTATTTAATTTAGATCTTACATTCACCTTATTCAAAACATAACATGCAATGTTAACCGCCTCAGTCCAAAAATATCTAGGAAGTGAGTATTCTGCCAACATTGCTCAGGCGGCTTCTATTAATGTTCTGTTTTTTCTTTTGACTACCCCATTCTGCTGAGGGGTTTTAGGTGCAGAAAAGTTGTGATCAATTCCTTTCTCCTTACAAAAATCTTCAAATCTCTTATTCTCAAATTCTCCTCCATGATCACTTCGTATAGAAATAATTTCACACCCTACTTTTCTTTGAATCCAAGTCAAAAAATTTCTAAATTTCTCAAATGATTCACTCTTATGAAATAGAAATC
Organism: Dendrobium nobile; assembly: GCA_022539455.1. NCBI lineage: Eukaryota > Viridiplantae > Streptophyta > Magnoliopsida > Asparagales > Orchidaceae > Dendrobium > Dendrobium nobile. The sequence goes on from CM039723.1 coordinate 48,392,551, forward strand.
TAACCCAAGTGAATCTTGAGTAATCATCCACAATAACAAATCCGTATACCTTCCCTCCTAGACTCACAGTTCCAACTGGTCCAAAAAGATCCATGTGTAAAAGTTCCAATGGTTTACTAGTCCTAAGACCCTTATTGGACTGAAAAGATGACTTCACCTACTTTCCTAATTGACATGCATCACAAAGGTGGTCCTTAGTAAAGTCTAGTTTTGGTATACCTCTTACTAAATTCTTTTGGGTAATCCTCCTAAGATTTTTCATGCTAGAATGACAAAGTCTCCTATGCCAAAGCCATGACTCATTAGAAACAGTTTTCAAACAAAAAGTAGTAGGAGTCTGAATGCAATTTAAATCTAGCATATTAACATTATTTACCCTTTTACCATTTAAAACATCTTTACCATTTAGGCTTAATATGCAGCTAGTAGGAAAAAATTTTACACTATAACCCTTATCACATAGCTGACTTATACTTAACAAACTATGCTTTAAGCCTTCAACCAATAACACATTGTCTATAAAAAAGTTTTTAAGATTTCCAATCATACCTGATCCAACCACCTTCTTTGTGGTATTATCTCCAAGTGTAACCTTGCCTCCACTCCTGGCTTCCAGCGTTATGAATTGAGTAGTATCTCCAGTCATATGCTTTGAACATTTGCTGTCCAGGTACCATATGATCTTATGAGGTCTTGTGTGAGAGCGATCCTGCAAAAATATCAAATGTTAGACCTGGGAACCCAAACAAGTTTGGGTTCTTCTTTTGGCAATTTAAAATCAGATGCATGTATGATATATCTAGATTTATGCATCTTAGATCTCCACACCAAATTAGTTTTCATCTTCAAGGTACAGGAGTGAGCAATATGTCCAAGCAATCCATAATTATTACATTTAACATTAGGAAAATGATTCCTAAGTCTTTTACCATTTCTTTGTCTTCTAAGGGATTTCATATATTTAGGATAAAATTTAGGATTTGTAAAATCTTCAAGTTTGGGGGGGTATCCTATTATTCTCGAGACCATTTATTTTCAACTTATAAAATGAATTCATATCTTCCAAGATTTGATTTGTATAATTGATTTGATATGTTTTGCTCTCTATTTCATCCTTAAATTTTTTAAATTCTTTTTCAAGATCAGCATAGGATGATTTTAAATTCTCATGATTTTTATTCAAGTCATCAAATTCATCGAGTAGTTTCATGTGGTTGTCATCTATTAAGGCATGATCTTTCCTAAGGATTTCATATTCTTTTTGAAGTTCCTCAAAATTTAAACTTAGACTAGCATGCATTTTTTTCATTTTCTTATATGCATCATGCATGTGTTCAAAAACTTTAAATAATTCATCATAAGTTAAGTCACTTACCTCTTCTTGATTTGACTGATCAAGACTATCTTCCATCAAGCAAAGATTGGTGACTTCTTCTTCCTTTTTAGTCTTTGATGAATCTGAAGCTAAGTTCGTCTAGAAAGCTCTTTGAAACTTCTTCTTGCTCTTCTTTACAATTGGTTTCTCCTCTACCTTCTCCTTGCTAAGAGTGGCTTTGAGTTTTGGGCAATCAGTTTTAATATGCCTAGGTTTTCTGCATTCATAGCAAATTACTTCATTAGAAACCTTATCGTTTCTATTAAATTTACCTCTATTCCATTGTTGGCGCCTCTTTTGTTTCCTTTTCAGAAAGCTTCTAAACTGTCTAGTCATTAATGTAATGTCGTCTTCATCCTTAGGTTGTGAGTGTTCACTCTCAGACTCTTCCACTTTTAGTGTAATGTTCTTTTCCTTTCGTGGTTCACCTACATCAATCTTTTTTTGGTTAACTCCTTGCTCGTAAGCAATAAGTGAACCATGAAGATTGTCAATTGAATAAATGTTTAGATCTTTAGACTCTGTAATTACAATAATTTTAGCATCATAAGTAGTAGGTAAACAACGAAGAATCTTATTAACCATTCCAGCATTCATTAGTTCCCTACCAAATACATGCAAAGAGGAGACTGTTTGAGTAAATCTTGTGTACATATCAGAAATGGATTCATTAGATTTCATGCAAAACAGTTCATAATCATGCAACAAGATATTAAGTCTAGATTGTTTAACCTCATTAGTCCCCTCATATGTTATACAAAGTCTATCCCATATGTCCTTTCCACTTTTGCAAGTGGAAACCCGCATGTAGTCTTCAGATTTTTAACCACAAAAGAAACTATTCAAACATTTAGCGTTTAGTTGTGTTAAGTCATATTCTTCTACAGTCCAGTCTGCAAAAGGTGTTTCAACTCTAACTCCATCTACTAATCTAGTTGGTTTTGTATATCCTTCTTGGACTAAGATCCACATACGATAATCAAGTTATTGTAAGAAAGTAGACATGCGTGTTTTCCAAAAATCAAAAGGTATATTATCAAACAGTGGAGGTCTAGTAATAGAGTAACCCTCCGGTGTGTTTCAGTTTCCAAATGAAGCAATTTACGTTAATCAAAAAGTAGTTTAAACTTATGATTTTGAAACAAAGCTCTGATACCACTTGTTGAGTCTAGTGAATAGGTTGTTAAACCTAAGTTAATGTCCCATGGCTATCAAGAGGGGGGGGGGGTGAATTGGTAGTTAAAAATTATCCCTCTTTTAGATGAGTTGAACCGAAAATAACTTTAGTGAATTTTTATAAAAAAGTTTTTCAACTACAACTTTTTAAAAAAGTAAAAGGTGGAAAATAAAAAAATAAATAAATAAATGACACAAGATTTATAGTGGTTCGGTCTAAACCAGAGCTACATCCACTCCCCAGATGCACCCTCTAAGTATTGCACTAATACCAATAGTGCCTCTCCCTCTTTTTGGACCCACACTAAGGCGGAGAAGCCTTTACAAGCACTCTTTCCACCACTACCCGGTGCGATAGAGAACTGTCATCCTTTTACACTATCCTCAGAGTTGGCAGAGAACCGTCCATCCTTTCACACTCTCCTAGTGTGGGTAGAGAACCCTTCATCCTTTTACACTCTCCTAGTGAGGGCAGAGAACCCTTCGTCCTTCTAAACTCTCCTAGTGTGGGCAGAGAACCCGATCTCCTTGACAGATCTCCTCACAAGAAATCTAAAAAGAAGAAAGAAAAGAGTGAAGTAATCTCAAATCACAAGTAGGAAATCTTACCTTTGAACACCAAGTAAAGCCTTCACGCTCTAATGGTAGAAATCCTTCTTTGAATGCTCTCACTCACTCTGTGCTTGAGTCTTCTTTCAATAGGCACAAAGATCAATGACCAAAAAGATTTGGCGGCAGTCTAATTTGGACTATATATGGAAAAGACAAGAAAAACTGCCGAAAAACTTCAAATTTTCAATTCTGTACGCAGTGGATCGTCCAGTACGATCGTGGATCATCCCGGATGATTTTACTTAAAGTGTCAGAAATGATCCTAATATATATTGGTACAAATTATGTTTGTACACGATTATCGTCCTGTACGAACTAGGTTTGTCCGGTACAAAACGGTTATTCCATAGGTCGGTTTCCAAATCCCTGCAGGATGTAACCAATTGGGGTAAGTCGGTTCGGTTCGTCCTGGGATGAACAAGTTTCATCCTGGATGATTTTAAACAGAGAGTTTCATCCAGGGACGAAGGGTAAGTTCGTTTTGTATGATTTTAAACAGAGAGTTTCGTCCAGAGACGAAGGGTAATTTCGTCCTGTACGATTTTAAATAAAGAGTTTCATCTAGAGACGAACCATGCATTTCGTCTGGACGAACAGTGCAACGTGAGAATCCAGAGGTGTTCATCCCGGGACAAATATTAAATTCATCTAGACGATTAGGACTTAGAAAAATTTTCTCACTGCCTGTTCCATCCATTGCTCTTCCGAGGGGTTAATTGACATGATAGTTCCGTACGAACTATGTTCATCCCGTATGATCAGTTCACAAAAATTATTCCCCCATATATGTGTGTTGTGAATATTCACTCAATTACAATCACTCCCTCTCAATTCAAAAACATTTTTAAAGCTTTTAATTTACAAATGATTCGATGCTGAATTTGATTTGAAGTCTTCATAGTTTGGAGTTGATTTTCCTGAAATGTTAGTACACACTAGAGCAAAAATAAATCTTCCAAAAAGTGTTAGGAGATATCTATACATAAAATAATAATATTTGAAATCATCGAAATAATACAAGTTGCAAGAATCTAAAACATGCAAATAGCAACTCTCTTAACATTTCTTATCTCTTCTCTTTTCCTCTTGTGAAAGAATGCAATTAAAGTCTCCTTCGATTACAGATGGAATCTTCCTTTGTGATTGTTCTTGGATGCAATCCCATAACAATCTCTTCATGTGAACCTCCTTGTTCCCATATACAGTAGTAATCATCCAACAATCGTTTTTATACATATTAAGATCACATATAACACATTGATCTGTAGTCTTTAACACTGAGAATGAAGTAATATCAAATCTCCATAAAATCATAATTCCTCGAGATAATCCCTCTGAAGGAAGAATAAAGTAATCCCAATTAGGACCCATTATTTTATTAAACACATTTTTATCAAAAGAGCTGATTTTAGTTTCAACAAAACCCACAAAGAAAACCTTATAGTCTTTTATGAACTCCTTCATATATAGAGAGGCTTCCTTCTTCTTTCCCCTCTACAATTCCAAAATGCTATGGAATCCATTAAATATTAATTGGGGAGTAGCCCCCAACCTTCCTTCTACCTTCTCCAAGTCTTCCACGGGTTTTATTTTTAATAGGTCCTAATGATTTTAATTCTTTTGCTAACTTGCATTTAGTCAATTCTTTAATCAAACCATTGTCTTTTTCCATAACCAAAATATCTCTTGTATCTTTGTAAGACACCAAACCACCTTCCTTAGCATTACTCTCTTCTTCAGCTATCACCAAAGTTCTTTTTGTGTTGACAGCTTCATTTGCATCTGCACTAATAGTTTGGAGGATAGAAAACTTATTTTCAGCTATCAAAGACAAAGGAGCTTCCTTCTTCAATCTCAGATCATTATCTGGATTCCTTTCTAGATTATTGCTGAAAGAAATTACTGATTCATGATAGGGAATACCTGAGCTCGCAAGTAATCCATTAAGATTTACTTGAGTTCGCATGCAACCCATCCCACCTGTGCTGTCTGAAGTAAAAGGCTCTTCCATAGCCATGTTATTATCCTGAGAAGGCAAAATAATTTGTTCTGGCCTTATCTCCCCTTCTTCAAAATTTTCTACGTCTGTATAGAATTTTTCAGGAACTTCTTGAACCAAACTTTCATATAAGCCTTTATCTACCACCTTTTGAATATCATTCCGAATTGAAACAGGAATAACAGCTTTTTTGACATATCTGAGTGTTTTTTTTTTTATCTCCTGATTGCTTATTTTAGAGTTCCTTCTTCTCTTGTTGTTGACCATAATCTATGGACCATAAGAATGTTTAATTGGATCTTCTTGTTTGCTTCCCACATCCTTTTCTCTACCAATATCCTCCCCATCCACTACCACTTGAGGATTATTAAATTTTTGTCCACATACCTTATTAACATGTCCAATTTTTCCACATACAAAACAAATGTTTGAAACCTTCTCATATTCTACCTTTTGGAAGAACCTTCCAGCCATGCTATCCACCCAAACTCCTATAGGAAGAGGTTCATTAAGCTTAATTCCTACACAAACTCTAGCAAATTCTCTCCTTCCCCAATGGAATATACTTCCATTCCAACATAAGTGGTTTTCCAATTCTTGAAGCAATGCAAGCTACATTCTTCTCATCCCAACATTATAATGGTAAATGTGGCATTCTAATCCAAATTGGAGATGATAGTCCCTCAATAGAAGTAGTCTTAAATTTCAGAGTCCTTTTCTCCATACCTATTATATGTCCATTTACAAACCATGGGCCACCTGAATGGACTGCTTCCACCACTGCTTCTGATGAGAAAGAACATAAGAACCATCCGCCACCTAATGTAGTAAAGTGGAATTTCCCGAATTGAGTCCATTGCTTCCTTATCTCCCAAGCCACTAAATGAGAAGGAATAACATTTCCAAATATTTTAATAACCGATGAATTGGCTAATATTTCTGAATTTCTCTTCTCATTATCTTTATTTAACCTCACCGCAATTCCATCTTCAGAGTAAACAACTTCTTCTTCTTTGAAATCCAGCTTAATAAAGGTTTATTGCTCCAAGGATTAACATTTCCTAAGCCAATTAAGCTATTTGGCATTCCATCAGGCATCTTATCTACAATCGCCTCCTTCCTTTTTTTAGGTTCCGAATGAAATTTTTTGTCAAACAAACTCCAAGAATTCTTATTTATCACGATGTGACTGAGTCCAGGGATTGCATTTGAATTCCTGAAATGATTAACAAATAATTTCATTTCAGAAGTTGATGCATTATTATCAGAAGGAAAAGCTGTAGATTTATAATTATTAGGAATAACCGAATTCAAAACTACATCTATTGGACCTTTTCCTTCCACATGTTGAATTTTCTTAGGAGATATTTCAAAAACCTCCTTGATCACAAAAGGTCCTTGAAGTTTAAACAGAGGATTTTGAATTTTTTGAAAGGAATTCAAATTTGTCAAGCCATCACCTGAAACATAATGTTTGAATTAACCATCAGTGACGGAGACCTCGACGTCGACAACGTAGGCTTCTTTCTGTTGATCTTCTATTTCCATATCCGTCTTCTGATCTTGCAGGCGGCTGTTTGCTTCCATCGTCCACCACTATTCCTGAGAATCGGAAACAGATTATGGGAAAAAGAAAATTTAAAACATCAAAATTTTCTTTCTCTAACGGCTGGAGTTTCTCTCACTAACGGCTGGAGTTTCCAAATTTCCCTAATTCAGTAACATAGATTTTAGGGCATCATTTGGATTAGAATTTGATAATCAAATTTTAGATTGAATTTAAAGTTGAAACCAAACTTGAGTTTGATGTTGAGATTGAATTCAGTCTTAGAGTGGAATTTGAATTTGAATTTGAAGTTAAAGTCGAGTGGATCTTCTTTAAAATTTGTGGTTTAACATACTGAGTTTAACTCAATCATGTAGGTTCACAAAAAAAAAATCCAAAAATTGGGCTTATCTCTTTCATTTCACCAATCGACTTGGGATGAAATGTCAAAGCCCAGATTTTGACTTTAAAATCAAAATTAGAGTTGAATTTGAGTTTGAAGTCAAACTTGAGTATAAGGTTGAGATTGAATTCAAACTTGAAGTTAAATTTGAATTTGGACTTAAGATTAGAATCAAACTTGAATTCAATTTTGGGATTTAATTTAAACTTAAGTTTTTATTTGACTTTGAGGTTGGAATTGAACAGATCTTCTACAAACTTTGAAGCTCAACACATTGATTTTTATTCAAATGTACAGGTTTACAAAAGTAACCTGAAGATCTTGAGAAACTAGGCTTGACTCTTTCATCCTACCAAGTGATTTGGGGGTAAAATGTCAAAGCCCAGAATTGATTGGAGAGTTTTGAATTTGCGTTGCATGTGTTCAATTACAATAGAATGTTATAGAAGACACATGGAAACAACGATTGGAATTGGTTTGAATGATATTTCTTCACTTTTGAAACTCCAAATGTTGAGTTTTATTTTAAACATAATGGTTAACAAAAATTAAGAGAAAATCTAGAGACCTTGACTTGACTCTTTCATTGCACTGACTAGCTTAGAGTGAAACGTCAAAATACGGGTTTGATCAAGGGTTTCAATTTGTATTGCCTATGTTAAACTACAAAAGGGTATTGTATAAAACATATGGCAATGACGATCGAAGTTAAATGATTCTAGAAAGAATTTTGAAGTTTGAAAATCCGGCAGCATCTACCCTAATTTTTGGAAACTCAATATGTTGAACTAGCATTCAATGTAAAGGTTAACAAATTTAAATAGGGAGATTCTAACAAGTCAACCCGACTCTTTCACCCCGATGAATTATTCTGGAGTGAAATGTCAAAACTTGACTTTGCTAGAAAGATTCAAATTCTAGATTCAAATTTGAACAAAAAGTCTATATTCTATCACACATATAAAATTATAAAAGTTATAATTTCATATGTAATGATAGAATATATTGATCGATTAAGACTTGAAAGAGATTGTATTTTGCTTTAAGGTAAGATTTGAAAGAGATTGAAGTCAAACTTGAGTATAATTGCATATGGAACTCTTTCTATTCACCATACGCGATGTAAAGTCCGAATTAGAATATCGTATAATCTCAACAGAAGTATTATGCCTTGGATACCAGATTCCTAAATTTTGGGTTCCTAAGAGATTTCTAAGGATTTTTACAACTATAGTTAGGTGGGAGCTTTGGATCAGCTTGAAATCTAGTACAAAAATAAACACTAAACATTATATCAGGTCTACTAGCTGTCAAGTAAAGGAGCGTTCCAATTATTCCTCTGTATTTCATTTAATTAAATGATTTTCCATTTGAGTCTTTATCTAATTAAACACTGGAGATTATGGGAGTGTTTATTGGCTTAGCTTTACGCATTTCATATTTCTTAAAGATGTCCTTAATGTACTTTGATTGATTAAGAAAAGTTGCATCACCCATTTATCTTATGCTAAATCCCAAAAAGTAGGACAATTCTGCCATCATACTCATCTCAAATTCCTTACTCATTATCTTAAAAAAATCATCACATAACTTTTTATCAAAAGATCCAAAAAGTATATTATCAACATAGATCTAAATAATGAGTAATTCATCTTCTACTCTCCTCATAAAAAGGGTGGTGTCTACACTACCCTTAACAAACTCACTTTCCAATAGGAATGTGCTAAGCCTCTCATACCATGCCCTGGGTGCATGTTTTAATCTATACAAAGTCTTTTTTACTTTAAAAATATGATTTAGAGATTAGGAATTCTTAAAACCTGAGGGTTGCTCTACAAACATATCTTATTTTATTATCTTATATAAAAAGGTACTGTTGATGTCAATTTGGAATAACTTAATTCTTTATAATAGGCAAATAATAGTAGTACTCTATTCACTTCCAATCAAGCTACAGGGGCAGAAATCTCCTCAAAATCAACCCCTTCTATTTGATTATACCCCTTAGCTACTAATCTTGCCTTATTCCTAACCACCACACTAGAATCATTCATTTTATTCTTAAAGATCCATTTTGTTCATACTATACTTCGGCCCATAGGGATTTATTAATCTTAGAAACATCATTCCTAATAAATTGGTTTAAATCCTCTTGCATGGATAAGATCTAGATTTTATTAGAAAGGGCTTAATTGATGTTGGTGGGTTCATTCATTGAGATGAAGGCAAAGTGGTTAACTTCTTTTTTAAGTCCATGACTAGTTCTAACCCTTCAAAATGGTCTCCTAAGATCAGTTCTTTAGGAAGACTTAAAGAATATCTCCAATCTCTTGGGTAAAATCACCTATTTCATCAATGTTTTGAGGTCCTACCTTTTCCTATAGATTTGTATTTTATACTCCTTAGGTAATCTCACCTACTTCATCTTCATCCTCAACTCTAGACTTTTTAGAATTAGATTCATCAAACACTAAATGGGTAGTCTCCTCCACCGCCAAAGTCCTCTTATTAAACACTCTAAAGGATTTTCCTACACTTGAATAGCCTAAGAACACTCCATAAGATTTTGGGTCAAATTTTCTTAAGAGTGATTTCTTATTGTTTAGAATGAAAATCTTATAACCTAAGACATGGAGGTTAGAAAAGTTGGGTGTCCTACCCTTAATGATCTCATAGGACATCTTATTTAGTTTGGGTCTAACATTCACCCTATTCAACACATAACAAATGTTTATTGCTTTAGCACAAAAATATTTTAGAAGTAAATATCTAGCAAGCATGGATCTAACGGATTCTACTAAGGTCGCGTTCTTCTTTTTAGCTACCCCCTTCTTTTGAGGGATCCTAGGAGCTTAGAAGTTGTGACTAATCTCTTGTTCCTCATAGAAAGTTCTCAATCTCACATTTTCAACCTCTCTACCATAGTCACTATGGCTGGTCAAGATCTCACAACCTAGTTTTTTTTTTAAATCCAAGTGGAGAATGATTTAAATTTGTCGAATGACTCACTTTTATGTGACGAAAATCTAATTCGAATAAATCTCGAGTAGTCATTGACAATTACAAATCCAAAGACCTCCCCCCCCCTAAACTTGTAGTACTAATCTCCAAATAAATCATGTAAAGGACTTCTAAAGGTTTAGAGATGCTATTATCTTTAATGAAATAGAAAGAGGATTTGACTTGTTTCCTTAGTTGACAAGCATCACACAGGTGGTCCTTAGTGAACTTAATCTTGGGGATTTCTCCTACTTAGTCTTTTTGGGTTACTTTTCTAAGTGTTTTCATGTTAGCATGACATAACCTCCTGTGCCACAACCAAGACTCATTAATAATAATTAAAAAAAAAAAAAGAAGCAGCATAATTAATATTTTTTAAATCCAACATATAAATATTGTTGATCATTTTTTCCAACAAAATAATGTTATTATTCAAGCTTATAATGCCTGTATTTGACAAAAAATTTATGATAAAGCTTTTATCATAGAGCTGACTGATGCTGAGCAAGTTATGTTTCAAGCCATCAACAAGTAAAACATTTTTAATCAAAATGTTCTTGAAGTTTTTTTATTATACCTGCATCCATCACTTTCCTGGTAATGTTATCTCTAAGAGTGACCTAGCCTTTTGCCCTGACCTCAAGCAAAATGAATTAATTGGCATCTCTAATCATATGGCATGAGCATTCATTATCCAGGTACCACATGCTCTCATAAGGTCTTATGTGAGAGCACACCTACAAATTCATCAAATGTTAGATTTAGGAACCCAAACAAGTTTGGGTTCCTTCTTATAAAAGAATAAGGCAATGAATATGTGTTATGCTGTGAATCATGAAATTTAGGTCTCCACACCAAATGTGTTCTATGGTGAACGGTGCATGTATTGGAAATATGTCCTAGCATGTCATATGGAAAACTTCTAACACCAGGAAAAAAGGTTTATTAAATCTACTTAGGTTATAGTACCTCTTCCTAGGTTTTAAAGTTTCTGGCTTCTAAATAGGATTGAAAAATTATTAAAGTGTATATGTAATCCTATTTTTCTCAAGTGTTTTCAATTCAACTTTAAAAAATAAGTTAGCACTTTCTAAAATAGCATTATCAACTTTCAAATAGTATTTCCTACTATCAAATTCATCCATAAATATTTTAAATCATTTTCAAGTTCATTGTGGGTTAATTTTAATAGTTTATATTATGTTTTCAATTCATCAAACTCATTTAATAGTTTCATGTGGTTGCTATTAAGTGTAGAATGATCTTTAATCAAATTTCATACTTTTTTTATAAATTAAAAAAAATTCAAGTTTCAAGCTAGCATGTGATTTTTCAAGCTTTATATAAGATGAATGAATTTTCCTAGAAACTTGAAGCAATGATCATATGTTAATTTTTATACCTCTTCTTGGTTAGAAAGACTAAGATGTTTGTTCACCAGCAATCACAAGTTTGTTGTATTCTCTTCAGCTTCAGTCTTTGATGAGTAAGATGTAGAATTCACCCAAAAAGCCTTTTGAATCTATTTCTTATCCTTTCTGAACTTAGGATTCTCCTCACCCTTCTCCTTACATGGGTGAGCCTTAAGTGTAGGGCAATCTGTTTTTACATGTCCCAGCTTCCTGCATTCAAAGCAAATCACTTCAAAAGAACCTTTAGAATTCTTGTTATTCTTACCTTTGTTCCACTTTTGATGGTGATTTTATTTCTTTCTTAAGAAGCTCTTGAATTGCCTAGTAATAAAGGCAACATCATTACTTTTAGAACTAGAAGAGTCGGTATCTGTATCCTTAGCCTTTAAGGTTACATTTTTCTCCTTCTTTTTCTCTCCTACATTAAATTTACTTTGGTTCACTCCTTGCTCGTAGGCAATGAGTGATCCAAATAAGTTATTGATTGAGTAAATCCTAATTTTTAAGAGATCTATTTTCTATTTGTACAGTACAATACACATATCATATAGTACGGTCAGTGTAATTCATACTCATCCATTAATATAATTTGGATGAACTATTTTACTTTTATAATATTTTGTATAGTACAATCATAACTTCATATGATAAAATTATAGAAATTCCTTCTATTCATTTGGGATGATCCTTGGGATGGCTAACTTTGTACACCATCGATCATCCATGATTGTTGACATAATATAATATAATCAATATAAAAATCATGGATTTTATTTGGTAAAATCTTTGGGATGACTAATTTTTTTACACGGATAATCATACAATATGAGCTATATTATACAATGTGATCGATCATAATAATTTTCCATGGTTTGATTGTCTAATATTGAGGGATTAATTAAGAAATATTATACTTAAGTCATATAGTATGAACTAAATCATATTGTATGATCAATAAAAAATTAGTATCTTTCTCATCCTTTAGCGGTTAGGGTTTTGATTGAGTATAATAAATCGTACAATATGAATTAAAATTATACGATATGAAACAATGTCATACGGTATGAATTTAACATCGTATAGTATGATGTACTTAAAAAAACTCTCTAAAAATATTTTTCTCTTACCCCTGTGTGTATGCAAGTTTACTCAGTAAAGATATCCACCCAATCACTTGATACGACTAAAGAAAGTAAAAAAATAGATAATAAAATAAAAATTTATTGTAAACCTAGTCTACCCAATCTTGAGCTGATTAAAATTATATGTGAATGATGGACTAATTTCTTGAAATGTTAGTACACACAAAAATAAAATGAAATATTACAAAAATAAAAGAAAGCAATAATAGATACAATAATATTTGTTATCATCAAAGTTTTTGGAACAGCTTGTAATAATCTCCCCCCTTTTTATGTTGGAAAACATTGTTGATTTTGTAATTTCAAAATGGTTCTTTCAATAATTATAAGAAAAAAGAGTGTGTATTTTTTATTTTAAATAATAAGCAAACAAAAACAAAAACAAAAACAAAATCAACAACAACAAAATACTACACCCACTTTTAATATCCAAAAAGATGGAAAACAGCAGGAAGAAAAAAAATAGAAAAACAAAAATAAGAAATACATAAAATAAACAAACTCAAAACGAATAACAAATAGAAAAGGGGGTATTTCACAAACATGAGAACTCTCATGGCATTTTTTGAATATAATAAATTTACTCTATAAATAGAAAAGACAAATAAGATAAGAGTTAACTTTATTGTAACTAAAGGATTTATATTCTAGAATTTGCATAGTGAGCTTAACATCTTCACAGGCTAAAATCATTTGTTTAAACAAAAATCTACTTCATAAATTATAATTAGAATGGGAAATTTAAACTTTTAGACTTCTAGCATAAAATATATTAAATAGAATATTACTGTAAAAGTGATTAATGAAGAACCAAGATTTTGCAAAATCAAGTATTAAACATATAATGAAACACAAGAATTTTCTAAGAATTATAAATTTACTAAAAGAAACGCTAATTTATATTGGGCTCATTTTATGCCTCTTTTATAAGCTTTCGGCATACATTACGCATCTTTTATTTTTGATACACTTAGTAAATCTTTTACTTTTGGCGTCATTGCACATTTTGTGCCTTTTTTGAATTTTTTACAAATTTCTTCCTTTCTAAATCTTTAGGAATCTTAGTTGTAAAGATTATCTTCTAAATTGAAGAGAAGAGTAACTCACTTTCGTATATAAGGAGGAATAATCTACAAAGCAAACTCGATATTTCTAATAGGAATAAATAACCTGATTTATGAAAAATAATGAAACTTGTTTATCAAATTATAGAATATAATCATGATATAAAAAAAGTAGTAGAATGAAAGTGTTTTTATTTCAACCATCTCAGCTCGAATTAAATTTATATATCAAGTTCACACAAGGAATTAACATGTAAAGGAAATAAGGAAGGATATGTCAATTCATGAATTTTATCCTTTTAGTTTTAATCATGTCAGTAATTTCTTATCTAAAGTTTAAGCAAGAATAGAAGTAATTTTAATTAAAAATAACAAAGGGCATTATAGAGGGTTCTTATGTACAAAATGTTCTAAGTCATATAGTTAGAGTTTAATTACACAGTACTATCCAAGCCATATAGTACGATTAAAAGAAACACATTTTTCTTTAACTATAGATTTCTCAAGTAAAGAGCACATAAAAGAAATCTAAGAGCACATAATGAGTTAGAAAGAAAAAGAAATACAACTTAAAAGTGGAAATAAAGTTAAAAAAAACATTTGACTAAAAAGAAAGAAAAATAATGCAAGAAGGATTAAAAGATAATTTCATTACAAAATAAGGTGAAATTAAGAAAGCATAGATAAACAAGAAAAACATAATACAAAAAAAAAAAAAAAACTGAATAGAACTAGAACAATGGTGGATCATGATCATGAGGTGGCTATAGAGGTGGTTGGAAGAATTGACTAAAGCTATCGTACTACTACTGGATGGTGGTGAACTGCTATTGGATATTTCCAAATTACACCCTGAACCAACCAATATCATTAGCATGTTAAGTTTTCTATTGATCAAGGTGAGTCTCAAGTCTGTTAAACTCTGGAATCAACTCTTCATATGGGTAGTGGTGAGGAGGTGGTGCAGGTACAGGATCAGCTGTAGGGGCAGCTTCTCCTTCTTCATCAAATAGAGGGTCTTCTAGCTCCTATTCCTTATGAAAAAGCATACAAAAGGAGGCATCCGAGAAGAAAATTGGAGTGTGGTCAGGAGGAGCAGGATATATGATGTTGTATTTTTTATCCAAGATATACCAAATTACATGTCCTAGAGTAATATTTTTATTTTTCCTAGTGGTTGGTAGTCGAATGGAAGTGAGGTTTTGGATGTAATCAATTAGCATTTGAGCTTCTTCCATTTGAGTATTTTACATTATAAAGAAGGTGACAATTGATAGTTAGAGGAGTGATGTTCCAGCCTTAGGAATTATAGATATTCTAAGAATGTGTTGGATAACCGTGGTATTTTGATTTAGAGTGTGAACTAAGGGTTGGTAGTAGTTAAGAGTATCATTTCTTAGTAGGAGATTTATAGCTATCCATCAAAATCAGATCTGGAGGCCATATCAAGGGGTCTATTTCCTTGGGTGTTTAACTAAAGATGGATTCTATGCCCTCCTTGGTTTTTATAACATTCTTTCAACAAACACGAGAAGACATAACAATGGCATCCCCACTTATCCTAAGATTTATGAGGAACTTGAATAGGATTTCAGAGTGGAAAGGATAGGCCAAAGTTAGAAGAATTTGAAATGCAATGGAATTAAAGAACTTCATTTCTAGAAAGTTTAAGGCCTATTGATTAAGAAGCCTAAAAGGTGTGTTCTTAGCTTCTTTGTATTTATGGTAGGAGACTTCATCAGAAGACATTAGAAAGTGATCATCGATAGGGTTGCAAGAAGAGGAAGCACCCTTATTTTGGTGACTACGCTTTACACTGCCAGCCATTACACCTATTGTGATTTCACGAAGGTTGATTAGAAGGATTGTGTAAGGAATTTGAATGAATTGGGTTTGTTTAAATAGAATTTCAATGGATCTTATAGTAAGACCGTGAGATTGTATGACACAATCGAGAGCAATCAATTGGCCAGACAATCAGTCAAAAAGTATGTCTGGTCGTACAGTACAATCAGACATCATATAGGATGATTAGAGAAAGAGAGATCATCCCGAGGAGTTAAGTCACATAACTTTTGACCAAAAGGTTTGTACAATACAAACAGATGTTCATGTTGTAAGATTAATAATAAAGGTCATACCATGAAAAATAAATTCATCTTAATCTGGATTGATACATGGATCGTCCAGATGAATAGGTGTTCGTACAGCATAATTATCAATCATAGATTTAATCTGGTTCATCCATTGAGTCACGGGTTGTGATAAACGTAGTGTTGTGAAGATCGTATAGTACGAAGGTGGTTCGTACGGTACGATAAAGGATGAAAATTTTTTATTCTGCAAGAAAAATAGTGAGGATCAAAAAAGTGGTTTGTGTGATGATCATGACATAATTATAAAGAACAATAATAACAAAACCAAAAGGACAAAAATAAGAATAAAAATAAACTCATCAATAAAAACAAATTAAAGACTAAAAAAATTAAATAAAGTCACAAATAAACAAAAATACAAGACAAAATACATACGTTGAGATGCTCATGAATGGTTGATTTTAAATGATAGAAATATATATCGAGTCCAAAATCTGATGCTCCATTGGATTTGTTGTGAGAGAACTTAAATCCATAGATCATGGAAGAACAGTTTTTGGAGCCCAGGTGAGTTTGGGTCCCTTTTGAACTTGGATAAATGATCAAATGAGTGTTTTATTTTATGCAACTTTGATCTCCACACCAAGTGTGTTCTACAATGAACAATACAAGTGTGGTTAATGTCCTAACATGCCACAGGAATAACATCTAAAATCAGTAATAGTGCCAACTAACATATGGTAGTTATGATTCATAATCCTAGATTTATAAGAGGCATGACATTGTGAGTGCTTAATAACATGTTTATTTTGAAAAGCCTTTATTTCTTCTAACAAAATTTCATTATTACTTTCAAGAGCTTATATTTTAATTTTTAAAGAGTGCAGACTAAGATCAAAATTGTTAACACATGTTTCTAACTCTTTAAATGATTTTTCTAAATCAAGATGCAATGCTTTCAAAGAATCAACTGTTTTAGATAACATAGTATATTTCTTATGTAGTTTATCAAATTCATTTAGTAGAGCCATATGATCTTTATCAAAATCAAAACCTTTTTTTTTTTTTGAACATTTTATTTTCTTTTTGTAGAATTGAGCATTTAATTTTCAAGCTAGTGTGCTTCTTTTTTAGTTTCCTATATGAATCAAGAATCTTTTTTAAAACATCAAGTAATTCATCATATGAAAGTTGGCAAACCCCATCTTGATCAGACTGAACTAGATAGTTATTCACCATTAAGCACATATTTGTCACTTCCATCTATGCTTTTATTCTAGATGAATTTGAAGTGGAGCCAGCTAAAAGGCTCTCTGAGATCTCTAATTGCATTTATAGAACTTTACTTTTTCTTCAACATTTTCATTGCTTTGGTGACCTTTGAGATTTGGACAATCAATTTTAACATACCCTGGTTTCCTATATTCATAATAAATAATATCATTAGAAGCTTTAAAATTTATATAATTCTTACCTTTGCTCTATAAGGTTAGGATAAGTTGTTAAACCTATGTAAATGTCCCAAGGCTAACCAAGAGGGGGAGTGAATTAGTATTTAAAAAAATTATTCTCTTGGAAATTAAAGAAAACTTTTTTACTTATATTTTTTTTACAAAATTAATTTTTTAATCACAAAACATAAAATGCTAAAAAATAAAAGTGCAGAAATAAAAATGAGCACAAAGAATTATAGTGGTTCAGTCCAATAAAACCTATATCCACTCCCTGAAGACCCCCTCTTTAAATATTGCACTATTACCAAAGTGACTCTCCTTTCGCCCTTAAAGCAAGGTGGAGAAGCCTTTATAATTTTCTTCTCTTCCATCAATGCTTGGTGCGGTAGAGTACCATCATCCTTTAACACCCTCTAAGTGTCAGCAGAGTACCATCATCCTTTCACACCCTCCAAATGTTAGCAGAGTACCAGATTTTCTTCAAAGGTTTGTTTTTGAGCAACTAAAAAGGAGAATGGAAGAGAAGTAATAAAAACATAAAAAAGATTCTTACCTTTGAATAACCTTATAAACCCTTCACACTCCACTTGCAAGAACTATCTCTCAAACACTCTCCCAAAATACTCTTTCACTTGCTCTCAAAGAAATCATAAAGAACAAACAATCCAAGTCAGTTTCTAAGGACTATTTATATATAAGACATGAAAAACAATCCAAAAAACTGAAAATTATAATTTTGAGCTTATACGATTGTATAGTACAATCATAAATCATATATACAAATAGTTCAAAAACTACTTCATATGAACCTGTACGAAATATTTTTGTACATGATATTCGTACAATATGAACCAAGCTCATACAATACCAACTATAAAGAATTTTTTTTGGTTCGTCGGGATAAAGAGATATCCCATATTTTTGAACTCTAAAAGTCTTCTGTATGAATAATAGATATAGTACAATTAGTTAAAAAAAAATTGGTGTTCATCGAGATGGAAAGGGACCCATTCTTCTCGTACTCTTGAGGTCGTCTGTATGAAGGATGGATCATATAGTACAATTAGTTCAGAAAAAATTTCAGAAATAATTGGGACAAATAAGGACATATCTATTTTGTACTCTAGACGTTGTTTGTATGAAGATCACTTAATACAGTATTATCAGTACTTAGAAACATTTTCTTTGCATATTTTGTCGAACCGCTTGTAGGAGGAAATAACTAAACAAATCATCTAGTGTGATATAAAATCATACAATACAATTAGTTTTTTAAAAATCACAAAAAATTTTAACACTCTCACAGTGTGTGTGTACAAGTTTACTCAATTACAATCACACTCTCTCAAACTCAATAAAAATAAAAAATATAGACTCCATTTATAATGAACCCTAATCTAATCTGATTTGAATTCTTTAATAATCTGGAATATAATTTCCCTAAATTGTTAGTACACACAAATAATAAATGTAATATATCTAATATATGTTAGGAAAATTAGTAATTAAAATAATAATATTTGGAATCATAAAAAATACACATGTTGTTATAATCTTAACAATCGAAAAACTAAGTTGCAAAAATCTTAATAATCACCCCCTTTTTTTATGATGGCAAAACAACTATTGTTTGAGTTAAAATTTATACCCTAAATTTCTACTTAGCTCCACATAAATAAATGAACATATTTGAATAGTTTTCCATAAAGATCAGAGCAAGAAAAAATGTTGTTTATATATATTTATTTTAAATAAAATACACAAAACATAAAAACACAAAAAATAATTACAAAATATAAGAAAAACACAAAAACATAAAAACAATCACAAAAAAAAAATCAAACACAAAGAAGCCAAAACACAAACATACAAAAACAAAACAATATAAAAAAAAATTATTACTCCCCCTTTTGACAAAAATAAAAAGGGAAAAAGAAATTGAAATGAAAGATGTCAACTGATAAACCAAAAGATTTGATCTTGAAAATTATTATAAAATAATCACAATAACAAAGTCAATTTCATAAGACTAAAAAGAAAGATTCAAAATTTTAAATTAAAGAAAAGCTAAGATATGATAAGTTAATCAAGATCATGATACATTCTAGACAAAGTAAATAAAGATGATTATTGCAAAAAAAATGATAAAATAAAGATTAGTTAATTTTAATTTTTAATATAGAGTATAATTGAAAATTAGATTAATTTGAATTAGAGAATAAATAATTTTGCAAAGAGCACTCAAGCCTTTATCTCGCTACGTGGGGTTGACTACATGAATCCTTCTTCTCCATTGTGTCCTATTAAAAGTAAAATTCTTGTTTAAATCTAATAAAGAAAGGTCATTCCTAATAATTTTTAACCAAATCTTTTTAGGTATGCCTCTACCTTTCTTAACATAAGTCAAATCTAATACCTTTACTCTCCTAACCGGGTCATCGGAAGGCCTCCATTTTATGTGACCAAACCATCTAAGGCGACTCTCTCTAATCTTTTCTTCTACTAGAGCAGCTCCAACTTTTTCACGTATATGTTCATTTTATTTTGTATCTCTAAGGGTAAATCCAATCAACCCCTGAGCATCCTCATCTCTGCCACACTTAACTTTGTATAAAGCTTCTCTTTTAATGACCACAAAGCATTACAAGCCTCACTACCATCTTATAGAATTTTTCCTTAAGTTTAAGGGGTACATTTCTATCACACAAAAAGCCCGATGCATTCCTTTACTTCAACCATCTAACATGAATTTTGCTGATAATATCGTCATCTATTTCACCATCACCCTGAATAATATATCCAAGATATCTAAAACATGTACTTTTATTAATGACTTGATCGTCCAAAGTCATAAATACCCTCACTAGGTCTATTATTACTAAAATTACACTCCATATATTCCATTTTGGATCTACTCAAGTGAAAACCTTTAGACTCTAAGGTTGACCTCCATTATTCAAGTTTACCTTCAACTCCCTCTCTAGTCTTATGACCAAGAAGAATATCATCAGCAAAAAGCATACACCAAGGTACATCATCTTATAAATGTCTAGTGTGAAAATCCATGTCTAAAGCAAAAAGATATGGGCTTAAGGCTGATCCTTCATGTAACCCAACCGAAATAGGGAAATACTTAGTCAAACCCCCTTGTATTTGAACACAAGTAATAGCTCTTGCATTTATATCTTTAATGATTTGAATATAAGAGTTATTAACTCCTTTCTTTTCAAAAACTCTCCAAAGCACTTCTCCTGGAACTTTATCATATGCTTTTCTAAATCAATAAATATCATATGTAGGTCCTCCTTATTTTCTCTATATTTCTCCATCAAACTTCATAATAAATGTATGGCTTCCATAGTCGACTTACCCGGCATGAATCTAAATTTATTTTGAGAAACATTTGTATCACGCCGCAACCTATACTTCATAACTCACTCCCATACTTTTAAGGTACGACACATTAACTTAATTCCTCTATAATTTGCACAATATTGTGTGTTAACTTTATTCTTAAAAATAGGAATTAACACACTCATTTTCCACTCATATGGCATCTTTTTAGTATTCAATATATTGGAAAGAACACAGTAAAGAACTATTTCAATTAGCATCATTGTGCATCTTTTTAAATATTTATGGCACATTATTTGCATTTTTTTCTATTTAGGTTAACTTTGTGCCTCATTTCAATTTACAAACCATTACGCAATCTTTTAATTTTTTCACACAATTTGCATTTTATTTGATATACCTTTTGTATGTCTTTCCAAAATCGATAGTCTAAAATCAAACTTCTCTAATACATTAATAATAATATTGAAAAAGAAATAAAAAATAATAAAACATCAAAATTTTAGTAATGATATTGAAATTATGTTTGCCTAAAATAAACTTAAATTGATCTTCTTAACATGCATTATAATTTAATTTAATTTTTTTGAAAAAATAGATTTTGTAATGAAATTAATTTTATAATGCACGTTAATGTATAACACATTTTTTAGATCAATTATGTAATGCTTTTGGTATAGACATACTAACATTTTAAAATAAAAAACAAAAACAAGTTCACAAACCATGGCATTTTTTTAATTGATATCAACAAAATATCAGATACATTATGCACATAGATATCAATATCCATGCCACATAAAATTAATACAAAACATCTCAACAAAAAATAAGTACTACAAATAATAAATATAAGACATCATTACATCACATCAGATCACATCACAGGTAAAAAACTAGTAGAAGCAACGACAAAGAAGTACATCTAAAAGTTAGAGGGGCCTTGGTCTAGAGGAGGTGGCTGGTTGAACACTAAAAATAGCTATTCGTCATAGCTACATTTGTATTAACTGTGTCAAATAGACCTCAGATCCACCCCATATCCTCTTGGTAACATGCATCCTGCTGATTTAAATGTGTCTCAATTTGATCAAAATGTTGATTAAAGTGAGTTTCTATGCAATCAAAATTCTAGACCAACTCCTAAAGTAGTGCTGATCAGGTTCAGGTGCAGGTGCAGGTGCTCCCCCTTCTTCTTCAGATTCACCACTCGAGCTCTAGTCTCTCCCAATCAAAGAATAGAATGAAGCATCAGTAAAATAGATAGGAAATTTAGTGGGAGGATCAAGATGATGAATGTGGTACTTCTTGTCCAAGATGTATGTCACTAAGTGTCCTAGAGTAATATTCTTCTTTCTCTTATGATGAGGAAGCCCAATTTTAGAAAGATTTTAATTATATTCCATGATGAGTTGGGCCTCCTCAAAAGGTTTTCTAGTCATGATCAAGTATGTGATGGTGGATAAGAGAGGATTCTTATTTATACTATCACCAGCCTTATAAATGATTGAAGTTCTTAAGACATGTTGGATGATCTGAGCATTTTGGTTCAATGTGTAGACTCTTTCTATGTGACATACTTGAGTTACACCTCTAAGAGTTTTATTAATCTCAGTCTAGTCATAATTAGATTTGAAGGTCAGGGTGTGAGCTCTAGTGCCATGAGTCCTTAAATGAAGAAAAGTTCCTAAATATTCTTTTGTGATTTTGACTTGCTATTTTTGGACAAAAGAGGTTATCCTAGTTTGATCATCAATGAACCTCTTGTTCACTAAGAAGTAATAAAAGGTCTCTTTGTGGTATGTGTAGATTAATTTCAAGATAAAAGATAACTAAGTCAAAGAAAAGAGATGCATGGCAGAAAAGTGGATTTCATGCTGAATGAGGAGTCTAAAATGTGTGATTTTGGTGATTACATATTGAAAGAATGCATCCTCATTATCCTTAGATAAAAATTTATTATCACAATCTGTCCTAGAAGTGAACCCCTTAGTAACACGTGAACGCTTACTAGAATTCGCAATTCCTAAGACGAGGACACTATAAGGTTTAGAAGTGAAGATAAGAGTGAATGAAAAATAATTCCAAAACACTTATATATATATATAAACTCCCTTTCATACCGTACAAAATTGGGTTCGTACCTACGATCTTGAGATTATTCGAGACAAAATTATTTATATATATATGAATGAAAATGTCAAAAGATGTAACAGTTTTTCATAAAATGCCACTTATGAGGTGTCCTTTCGTACAGACTTTTTGACCACATGTTTGTACATATGAATAGGTGTTCATCTTAGATGATCTAGATATTAAAGATCATTTTAATGATAGTTGGGTTTGTCCCTCATAAAAATTGACACATAGATCGTACAGATGAAAGGAGATTTCGTACGTACGATCATTGATAATAACTAAATCCCATCGGATAACCGTCCCCATGCGTACATATGAATCAATACAAATCATATGTATAATGACATCATCATACAATATGAATCTATGAAAAAATCTAAATTTTGTGAGTTCAACTTCAAAACCAATCATAGAAATGCTATAGAATTTGTGCAGTAAGAAAATATTTTATGCAATATAAAAAAAATACTAAAAAAATAAAGCATGAAAACTAGAATTTTTTTTAAAAAATCCATTATTCTTCGACAAATGAAAAATGTACAAACTAAAAACTCACAAAATAAACAAGAAAAATTAAAACACTCACAAACAATAACAAAAACAAACAAAAATAGAAAAACTAAATAAAACACACATAAAGAACATATCAAGTTCGTAGAAAATTTTATCTAAGCATTAAGATCAATCACACCTAACCTTGTTCTTAAGGTACTAAATGTACCAAAGGCTAGTAATTTTGTAAAAATAATTACAAGTTGACCTTCAGTAGAAATATGATTCAATTAAATTTCTCCATTGGCTAAATAATCCCTAATGAAATGATGTCTTATATCTATATATTTGGTTCTAGTATATTGGATAGAATTCTTTGAAATGCAAATGGCACTAGTGTTATCACAATAGATTGGAATTGTGTCTATTAAAAATCCTAAATCAATCAACTATTATTTCAACCAAAAACTTGTGCCACACAACTTCCTAAGGTAGATAGGGCAAAAGAATTTTATTTTCTACTAGACCAAGAAACTAATAAATCTCCTATGAATTGATAAGTTTAAGATGTACTCTTTTGATCAACCCTATAACCTAAAAATTCCTTGGCGATTTTGGCGGATCTCTTGGATGAGGCAGAGATGAGGCGATCTTGGCAATTTTGGCAGATCTTTGGCGATCGGTGGTTCTCTGTTGGCCTGGTATGGCCAACAGTTCTTTGGTGGGATTTTTGTGGAGAGCTTTGTCAAGCAGAGGTTCTCCTTCATCCCGTTGATTTTATGGTGGCGACCAATTTGAGGTCGATTTTTGCAGAACTTATCCTGACAGAGGATCTCCGTTAGATTGAATTGGCTATTGATTTTGCTGGTTGTGTTTATTATACTGGTATTAGATTCTTGATTGAATTTCATGAGACTATAAATTTTAAGGTGAATTTGGAGGAGGTTTTTTGTTGGCTCGACGTTTCCTATAGTATTTCTTGGGATGAAATTTTTGCTTAGTTAAATTGCATTTTTATGTGTGGATTTTGGAGTTTGGAGTTATTCTGGTTTATTGTTTGTCTTGATTCTAGATTTGGTTTTTTGGTGTTCTTGGTGTGTGATTGGTTGTTGTTTAAGAGATTTTTGGTTTCTGGGTGTTTGGATGGTAAAAATGGATCTTTCTATTTAGAAGAAATATTTTCTTATGGATTCTTGAAGACTCTTGGATACAATGTTATTCTGTTTGTTATGGTTGTGGACAGAAGAATTGGATTTTCTTTTACTATTAAGGGAACATTTATGTTCGAGTAGATTTGGTATGATTGCCAATGGTTATGCAGCTGTATAAAAGGCTTTGTCTGGTGAAGCCGGAGATATTGCTGTGATTGATTTAATGTTGTTTGGTTCATTTATGGAAGTTTTTTTGGATCCTTCTAAACATATTGGAGCTAGCTTTAAGTGGGAGCTTATCCCATCCAAGCTTAAGAATATTACTTCTTTTTCCTTTGAAGATCAATTTTTGTTTGTTGAAGACTTGAAGGAATTAAATATTACTGTTCTTTTGCTTGCCAACTATATGTGCGTGGTAATGATTATCATTTTGAATGATTTTAGTAGTATTGAGGTTACAGTTTGGCCTCTTGATGTTGGAATCATTGCTTTGATTTTTAAAGTTCATGTCATGATGGTTGAAGACTTGAATGGAATGGAAATTTTCTTTATAGAACAAGTCTTATTTGTTCAAGATTTGAAGGAATTGAACATTACTAGTTTTTTACTTTCTAGAGTGAGGTGTGTGGTGGTGATTATCAGTTCGTATGAGTTTGGTTGT
The DNA here is from genome assembly GCA_022539455.1 of Dendrobium nobile. Lineage (NCBI taxonomy): Eukaryota > Viridiplantae > Streptophyta > Magnoliopsida > Asparagales > Orchidaceae > Dendrobium > Dendrobium nobile. Next base: position 48,417,627 of record CM039723.1, read on the forward strand.
GAAGAGGCCGATTCTTGGACTCTTGATGTGGGAGTCGGTGATATTGCTTCGTTAACTTTGTTTAATTCGTCCATGGTGGTTGTTGTTGTTTGTATTGAGGTTTCAACGATTTCTACACTTGATTGGAGCTCGTTGATCTCAAAGGATGTTGATTGCTGTCCTTTTGATGTTTTGGCAGTGGTTTTAGTTGTTCTTTTTATTTTTCTTGTAGTAGTTTGTCATTTGGTTGGTTTTCTTGTAGGTTTTTATTTCTTTCTTAGAATTATGTTACAACTTGGGCTATCGAGTTTATGATTTTGATGATAACAAATAATATTTATTAATCTTCTATTTCTCCTTGTATTTGCAGTGCATATTTCTTTCTATGTTGACTAATATTTCAGGTACATCATGCATCGTTCTAAATTTCAATCAAAATGACTTAATTCTTGCCATTCCATGCTTTGTCCTGGATGAACTGCATTTTTATTAAACTGTTCGTACAACACATCGTATAGGACATCGTACAGTACAAACTTCAACTGAACTGTTCGTGCAGTACAAATTGGACATCGTATAGTACTAACAGGTCAATTTCTACAGATAGTACTGGACGATCCAAAGATTGTACAGTATGATATTTGGTGGCTGAATTGATTTTTTGGGTTTTTTTAACACTCTATTTATGCACTCTCGTAAGACTTTGTACGAGTCTTTTGGAAGCCATTATACCTTCATTTTTCTAGAGAAAACTTGAAGAGAGGACTTAAAAGGGAGAGAGGAAAGGGTGGAGTTTGAGAGAGGGAGAAGAACCTTGGAGGGGGTTTCTAGGGAGTGTGAAGGAGATTTCACACGGTTGTTTCGGCGAGCTTGCACCTCAGTACCATCAGATTCAAGGTTCATCTTGAAGGAAGTTTTGGGAAGAAGAAGATTTCGTTGGTGTCAAAGGACCTGGCTCCTCCACCGCACCGGGGAAGGTGAAAGTGATTGTGTAAGGGCTTCACCGTCTAGCTGTGGGGGCTAAAGAAGAATCACTAAAGGTTTAGTGTAATACTCTGAGGGTGCTTCTGGGGAGTGTACGTAGGTCATGGTTTGACCGAACCACTATAAATCTGTGTGTTCTTTCCTTTACTATTTTCACACTTTATTTCCGCATTCATTTTTATTATGATTAATTGCGTGGGTGAAATTAAGAATCTATTCTTTTTTGTGAATGAAATTTGATTCCGCATAAAGTTATAAAAAGAGTTTTCTTTTCATTAAAGAAGTTTTTAAACATCCAATTCAGCCCCCTCTTGTCAATCTGGTTATTTCAAATTATTGTAATGAAATGTGGGATTTTTACTTGGTTTCATTTACTATCTTTTGGGAACTCTAGGATACTAATCAACCTTTTAGGTTGTTTCAATATTTGGTGTCCCCATCACCCTAATGGATTTAAAATGGGATTTAGTAGATCGCATATCCATTATGATAGTTTTATTGGAGTTGTTTTTTCTTTCTAGTTTGTAATAGTTCTTCTTCTTTTTAATGCAATTTGCATTTCTTAAAAAAAAAATATAACCTATAAATTCTGAATCAGAATATCCAATAATTTCACATGAAGGGCTGTACTTATAATACCAAATTCTTAAGTTTTGAGTTCCTAAAAGATATCTTAAAATCCTTGTTATTACTATTAAATGTGATTCTTTTGGATCAGATTGAAATCTTGCACAAAAATAAATACTAAACATTATATCTGGTCCGCTAGCAGTCAAATAAAGTAATGATCTAATTATACCTCTAAATTTTTTTTATCAACAAATTTTCCCTTTGAAGACCGACCTTTTAGCTCTTCTCTCTAAGATATTATTTGCATTTCTTTTAGCTCCCTAACTAATAGAGAGATCCATTTTTCTAGAGACAAAAAAGTTTCAAAATTAATTTTCCTGGTTGATTGGCGGCTTCGCTGAACAAGATGATTGTCCATGCGGCTACCATCTCAGGTGGCCAGATAATGGCCAGCCTGAATTGTGGAAACTCAATACTGCAGTAAGAATCATTCAATTCGGATTGCTGGATTAATCTAAAAATTCCATCTAACAGACCTTTGGTTATCAGAGAACCAAGTGAAGATCTGATGAAAGATTCATCTCCAGTTATTGGTAAAGGCAAGTAAGTGGAAACTGATTCAAATATGGAAAGTCCTTCCTCAACAATGAAATTTTAATCAAATGATATCGACTCATCATCATCTGGTATGAAGATCTTTGTTAACAGGTTTGGAAATACTGTCAAGTCTAATGATCTATCAAAGAGAGACCCTTCAATTCAAAATATGGTTGCAAGCACATCTGCTGTTCATGAGAATGTCCAAATGAATGTAGAAGGAATGATTTTTGATCTGGTAAAAATTGGACCAGTTAAACCATTGACAAAACTTCCTTACATCAAGTTGAACTTACCAAAGGGAGATTTGTTCATGTTAGAAGATGACAAGGCATTTAAACTATATGAACAAAAGATCATTGAGAAAATTGAGAAACTCCAAAAATCCACTCTGGTGAAGGTGTTTGGTAAAGCAATTCCTGTTCAGATAATTACTACAGAGTTGAGATGCCAATGGTCTCAATTTTGGAAATTTCATCTTACTATTCTTGGCTCAAGTTGGGTTCTCTGTTCGTTCTTCTCACAAGATTCTATGGAAAAGGTGATTTTAGGAGGGCCATGGTTTGTAAATGTCCACATTATTGGGCATGAAAAATGGAGTCCCAAATTTTCAACTACATCTCTGAAGGGTCGAACATCTCTAGTGTGGGTGAGATTGCCGAATCTTCCACTTTATTATTGGGACAAAATTAATGTTGCCAGGATTACTTCATTAATTGGAGCTCTTATGTTAATCGACGGTGATATGTTCCAATGGGAAAGAAGGGAGTTCAAAAGAGTCTGCAATCATTTGGAGTTAGATAAATAAGTTCCACTCGGTGTTTCGGTGGATGGGCTTGATCGACAATTCTTCCAAAAAACTGAGTATGAAAAAATATCAATATTTTGCTACAAGTGTGGAAGGATAGGCATCTAAGCAATGTTTGCAATCCAAAGGAAGGTTTAGATAATAACTTTTATGCAGCTGTTTCTACATAAAAAGGTTTAGGATTACTAGTGGTTAGTAATCCTAAGGTAGAAACAAATTATGGAATATGGGTTCATGTTAATTATAAGAGAATGAGGAGGGTAAATGTTATTTATCAAAAGATGAATGTGGAGATGAATAGAGGTCTAAATGCTGGATTGGTTGCTAATCAAATCTTAAATCATGTTATTCTGGAAGAACAAGTGACTGATTTGGTATTAGAACTAGAAGGAGGGAATTTAGTGGTGGATGTTGTTGCGAATGCCGATGCTGGAACTCTAAATATAAATGAAATTGCTGTTGGGAATTTACTTGTTTGAAAATTGATCTTTCAATGAAGTTTCATGCTTCTAAATTCTGTTGATCACGTCATTCAATGCCAATACATATGATTTACTCTTTGAGTTCATTACCCTATTAGGCATCTATTAATGACCTCATCTTTCTATGAGGTCACTAGGCACTACCTTAGACTCCTGATTATTGATTTGATGATCAACAATCATCCTGTTTTCAATTATTCATCAATTAATCAATTACCTAACCTTCAATTATACATAATGAGTCATCAACTAGTCAAGTAGTTAATTAATTAATCAACCAACCTGTAAATAGAGAAATCAATAAACATAGGTTTGATCATCTTCATTCACCTCATTGGTGGCTAGTAATTCATCAATATACACTTCGTTCATCAAGTTTACAATCAAGCTTCAATCAATCAATTCAATCAATCTTCAATCATACAATCATTCAACCAACATCTCAATCCAAATTTTAATCATCAATCAAATAAATAATCAATCAAATAACCAACCAATCTATTAATCATTCAGCCTACATCAATCATTAATCACCTTAAATTCAACATCAATAAACTTTGACCTTCACCAAACTTTGTTAATCATTACTCCTAATGACATGGGTCTAACTAGTTACCCTAACCTAGTCGGTCAACTATAACCATGTCTTATCAAACCAAGACAACTAAGGGTAAAATAATAGCATATAATTAATTCAAGTTATTGAAACCTCCAAACAATTTAAGAACTCTCCATTACATGGTTCATATATGCCAACTCTTCCATGAAAATTCAATAGGTTTGTCCTTGTTAACCCATTAGATTTGGTCAAAATTCCACATACATTGATTCAAGCAATTTGTATAATAGCTTTAAACTCCTTCCAACTTACCTAAACAACAAATTACACTTCTCTTAACTACCTCCTTAGACAACTTGACTAGTTGACTAGTCAACTCACACAACAAAGGGCCATGGAAGGGTTAAATGGTCAAAAAACTTTCCCAACCCATTTCCCTATACTCGTAACCTTTCCATCTATTTAAAAACCTTCTTGAATATCCATAAACACCTCCTAAGCTTAACCTAACCTCTAACATAGCTCTAAAAAAACTAAATCATTCCATGTGTAAAAATGGATGAAATGACCTTTACAAGTTATTATCCTTTTCTTGATAGACTCCTTATCTTTCTAAACACCCCAGGCTACTTATAAAGTATCAAAGAATGCTTCTAAAATAATCTTATCCATCCATATGGCTTAGGGCATTTGAGTTGGGCTAAGAGCCCAAAAACTTTGGCACAAGCATTGACAAACTTCATTAACCTCTAAAGCTCTGGTATATATATATTTTTAGCCTCCCAAGAAGCTCCATATTTCCCAACTCTAAACAAGTGGCCAAAGCTTGTCGATGATGAGATTCACGCTATGTCAAGCACCTAGTCCATTAACTTCATGTAGCTATCGATATAGAACTTTTCAGGCTTCTAGAAAATTATTCAACATGTCTCAACAAGAAAAATGAGCCTACATTTGGCCATTTATGTTGAATAAAATAAGGGAAATCCTAAGTCCTTGTTAGGAAGCTTTGGATTTAAATAGCTTGCTAAATATTGCATTTTAAAACACAAAATCACCTCCTCATTGTCCATCTAGTTTCATTCAAGATTTACTTAAAATTTTATAGGATTTAGTTTTATTGATCTCAAGTTCAAACCATTCTTCATATTCGGGTTCAAAATAACATCTAAGCTATTTATCTTTTGATATAAATATACAACATCTGAGCTATTGATCTTTTGATCAACAACCAAAATCTTGTTTTTTTATGGCTCATCTGAACCATGTGGATTCCTTAATTGTTTGACCCCTCATACAATTAAATTATAACTATTAGTTTAAAATAATGGGTGATTAAATTGCAACGCACTGTGCTGACTCATTGAAGTTAAAATTTCATCTTTAAAAGTCCCATCGCTGCCATTTGATGATTAGCATTAAAAGTAACCACCATGTAACGCATGTAAAGCAATAGCCGCCACCATAGTTATGAATTCCTAATTATTGCCAGCAATGTAATCCTTAGTAATTAATGCACCGCTAGCCACTTGACTTATAAACTTCTTTTTTAAAATTTTTTAGCATATTAAACATTAGAAAATCAAAATATATCCATACTTTAAGGAATTTTGATGATTATTTGTTGCTACAGATTCAAAATTTAAGCACCTTTTATTTAAAATTAATTTTGAATAAAAATTTTGTATATATATTATGAAATATTAATTATACTATATTTAGATTTTTATTAATTACTTGATCAATATATGACTAAATAATCGAAGACTTGGTGGGATTAATTTTTCATTTATTTCTAATCCATTATATTTTTTTCAACCTCATTTAGGCCTTATATTAATTATAATGAATTTGATAAACCTAATGCTCATGATTTGACCTTTAACTTAGAAATTTGATTATAATTACATTTTGAACCCATTTTTGCATATAACCTTTCTATGAAAGTATTAAATAGAGCTTGAATAAGGATGGATAGATTTAACCAAATTTAATGCATAATTATTCATTATTTGAATATACAAATAAGTGGGTTATAGTTTAACTCTAATATTTTGAAACTCATTAATGTATATTCTCTTAGTTTTAGGACACTATGATTGTTGTGATTTCATTGTTTACATGTATATTTACAAGGGTTAGAGATGTTGATTATAAACCTATTTCAACATTAGTGTCACATAAGTATAATAATTAAGGACCTTTTTTAGTAAACTTAGGCAAATCTAGGGATTCATTCACACATCTTATTTGGATGAAACATCAAACCTAGCAAACTTACTAACATTATAACTTATGATTAAATCTATCTTTGTTTGAGACTAATTGATCTTCAAGCAATGATTAATCAAAGTCAATGCTTCATTAGGGTTGAATTCAATAAATTATACTAAATAAAATTAATATTACAAAAATATCAAATCAACTTACATCAATTTTTAGGCAATAAATTAATCATTAAAATTAAAATCCAAAAATTAATTTTCTTTTAAATTTAGTTAAAAATTATTTACATTCAATTAAAATGTTAAATAAACAAATAAATTAAAAAAATAAAATAAATTCAAATAATAAAAAAATAAAATCAGAGAATTATAATTTAAATTTAAGTAAAGTTTTAATTAAAATTTTTTTAATTCATTTAATTGTTAATTTCTCAATTTCATTATTTAAATATATTAAAAGTAATTAATAAATATTTTAAAATTTAATTAAAATTAAAGAAAATTTAGATATTAATAATTCAAATTTGTATAATTTTTTTAATAAATTTTAATTATAATTCACTAATGATTCATTAACAATTAATTAAAATTAATTTAAAATATCAAATAATTCAAAAAAAAAACAATTTACTAAAAAATATATAACATAAAAACTAAATTAAATTGATAATTTATTTAATTAAATTAACTTTTTTGTCAAATAAATTTAATAATTATTCTTAATTAAATATAAGGCTTTTATGCTTAACACTTGATTCCTTTTGGGTGGTATTTTTGGATTACATTTAAAAGCCTTAACACACATAAATCACCAAACCCTTGTAAGTGCATAGTTCCTTTTTGAAGGGAACTTACTTAGTTGATTAAGGGATTTATTAAGTTTTAAAATAACATGTTAAGGGTCTATGCACCATGCTAGCCTCTGCTCACAGAAGGCATAGGTGGATAATTTTTTATAACCCTTAATGAAACACTAATAACACCTTGACCCTATACATTATGTCTGCTTCCACTTTGAGGACAAGTGTATTGGATTAAAGGTCTCACTCAATCTTTTAATAAATCATTAATAAATATTCCTAAAGATTATATATGGTCACTTATCCTATATAGAGTTGGGCGGGGGGGGGGGGGGGGGGGGATGGGAGGGGTTACATTTAACTTTGTAAGTTTTCTACACTTTTTAAATTAAAAACTCCTACACTTTATAGTTACTAATCTATACGTTCTTTCTAATTCAATAATCAACTCTAACTATAAAAATTTTAAAAATAATATATATATATATATATATATATATATATATATATATATATATATATATATATATATATATATATATATATATATATATATATATATATATATATATATTGTAAACTTCAATTAAATTCCACATTTGGTCTTTAATAAACAAACATTAAAATTCATGCAACTCAAACACTAAAACCCTATTAGACATATCAAAGACACACAACATACTTCACACACTTAGATGATTTGCTAGGACAAAACTCTAACCTAGGTTAGGCTGGTGGTGTGAATTGATTGTCTAGTACTTGCTTGGAGAGAATCCTTTGTTTGTTTATTTATATTTCTATACTTTCACTGTCAAACATTTAATTTCTACTGGTGCATTAGGCATCTTTAAGAACAACATTATAAGAATTAGGATATTACACAACTTTTACACTATATATATATATATATTAGTCCTTTTATTTCTACAAGAGTTAGTGCAATGTATCAAGGAAATTTGAGGTATATATATCAAAGTCTATAAAAAAGTATATTTTTATATAAATTGATTGTATAGTGTCTATTATTGTAAAAGAGTCAATTACACTTGCTTATTCATATAGGTGGGGCACAAAAAGATGATATCCCTACCTTTTGGGGATAATAGTTTTTAGAATTCTTCAAAAGACCTAAAGCTTTAAGAAACTAAGCAGGTGTTTTTGATTCTACATATATTGTTGGCGTGGAATATAGGTTTGTTGTGATGGAGCGTGACTACCATTCTTTTATATAGTGTTTCAGTCTTGTAAGTATTCATATTGTTAATAAATGAAATTTCTTTTATGCTACACAGTCTCTTTCATTTATATTGCATACTTGCATTACATCATATGGGAGGAAGATTGCATTAACATATAGGATTTTTTTTAGGTTTTACTCATCATATGTGTATCAAACTTTGTAGGAACATATATACTAGTTCGAAGATGATACACTATTGGGTACTATATAAACGAACAAATTTACCCCGACATACATACATATATGCATTTTGTTTTTTTAAACGTAGACTAGCCTAACAAATAAGCTAATGATAAGGTATGAGGGGCCTAAGCGACAGGGCTACCTTATTTTTCCTATGGTTAGGGTTGTAGTGCTAACAAAATTTCTTCAAAGTTTTGGTGCTTAGAAAATTTTGTTAGGTTAATCAAATAAGATAATTAGTGAGTTTTCTCGATAGTGTCACTTGAACTCAAAATTGAGATTCATCTTGAGTCACTAATTTGTTATTTAATTTACTCCTTCGAAATCTTAGGATAGAGCTACATTTATCCTGCATGTCATCCAGGATGATTACTTGTGAAATAGTTTGTTAGCTAGCTGCTCATTCCAAGCAAGGATAAGCCCAGTTGTATATACACACTTCATATCCTAATAAATAATATGTGATATATATATACATTAAATGTAATGTATTTTATATTACATTTAATATTGGAAGAGATGATTAATATTTTCAAACATCTAAAGAAACTTTATTTATAGGCATGTGTATTATAAATTTAGAATCTTAGTAATACTTTAATAGAAAGTTTTCTAATTAGACATGTCATTGACTATAGAGGCTTGCCTTTATACTTACCCAAGATCCTAATATAAAATAAACCCTCTCTAAGCTTACTAGGAAAAGTAAAAAAAATCATTGGACATCGATCAAGCTTATCTTGAGTAAACTTCTTATCTAAAATGATAGGAGAATGAGACGTTTATTCTTTACGATAATTGTTACATTCCCTACGCTATGTTTAAGTACAAAATAAATATTTTTTTCCTCAAATTGATAATATGGTGTTAATTTGTTCTTCTGGATAATTAACTTTAATTATGAGGATTTTTCTAAATAAATATTAAAACAAATTGAGTGTCAACAATCAAACATTTAATTTGTCCACAATAGTTAGTTACATCTACTGAGTGGTTGGTTATTCTTATAGAGATCAAAATAACAATTAAGAGTGGAAAGGAGTGTTAAGAGCAAAATTCTAAGGAGGATTCACTCTATGAAGTGTCCATCTATAGGAACTGTTTGAGATTTTTCAATTTGGGTAATATTTTCTTCATCTTTTATATTTGAACTTTATCTTTAGCATTTAATGAAAAGTGTTTTTCTTCAACTTAATTCTATGGCTAGATAGAACTCCTTATTTTGAGATGATGGCATGAATAATCTATGTATATCCCAATGTAGACCCTTGAATATAAATGTCAATTTCCCTCATAATTCAATTAATTTACGTAATTACCATGTTTGAAGTTAAAATTTAGTTTGATATATTTCCTTGATAGAGGAATATTGAAATGATAATGAGAAATAAGTTGGAATACTTTCATATCTTGACATAAGATGAGTAAGATTCTATGTTCTATAGAGATATGACCATTGTAGATTGCCTATAAACCTTTCTATACACCCTTATAAAATTGATAGAGATTTAAGGGTGTTTATGATCTAATCTATAACTACTATAGAAGTTTGTGTATAAAGCAATTGGTTAATTCACTATCATTATACTAGAATAACTTTAATTATATTTATCTTCACTATTTTTAACATTTCTCAGTAGTTAATGCATATTCCCCTTAATTAATTATGTAGGACAAATTTTATAGCTAGGGTAAATAGTACTAGAGTTAGTTGTTGTTGCAAATCTATTTTCATGAATTGTGATTTTGATGATAACAAACAATCCTATTTCTCTACAACTGTCTTGCCTACTAACATTTCAGGACCACATGATCATACGGTAATCGGAACCAGCTCAAGTTTTGAGTAGACAAGGTCTGAGTCAGTTTGTAATGTACTTTTTCTTTTCTTGAGTCAAATGTAACCTTTGAGGTGGCTGATGCTAAGTAACCCTACTCACACACACTTGAGTGATTTTTCTATCTGAATTAGAGTTTTCTAATTTTCACTCACATCGGCCAGGACGATATTTTATCGTCCTGGATGATATTTTCAAAAAACAAGAACACTAATTAGGGCATCATGGTTAAGGCAGCCATCATTAAGCCGATCGGCCTGGATGATACTTATATTGACCAGGACGATAGTCTCAAAATAGAAAGAACCAGCCGCTATAATCTATTTATGCATTCTTTATTTTTGGAAATCGGTCAGGACGATATTATATCGGCCTGGACAATGTAACACAATTATGCCTAAATTAATATGGCAATTCAGGAAAGTAATTAAGGCTTGATTTATATGATCACATCGTCCTGAACGATCTCCGGATCGGCTGGGACGATCTGTCCAAAAACCTTAGTTGCTCCTGGACGATCAACATCGGCCCACTCATGTTCTGGGCGATGTTCTGGATGATCAGCATCGACCAGCCCAAATTTTGAGCGATGTTCTGGATGATCTTTCTCTATTTTGAGCAATATCGTGAGATCGGCCCGAATGATCAAGCTAATTTTGAATCGTCCATACCTCTTTTTCGAGCGATTGTCTGGCTGATAATCTGTGATTTGAACTAATCATACAGAACGATATTATATTGTCCTGGATGATAGAAACAATTTTATACTATTCATCACATATCGTCCTGGCTGATTAGGCTTAAATTGCACGGATCATACAGGATGATATTGCTATCATCCTAGACGATAATGTCGGCAAATTGCAATTAATGAGCTATTTTGAAGCTCTTCTTTTTAAGAGCTCTTATTCAACATTTTCAATAATCTTTTGCTACTGTCTTGACCTAAGAAAGCCTAGAGGAGAGAGAGAGAGAGAGAGGGAGAGAGAGAGGATTTTGTTAGGGGGAGCTTGGGAGGGGGTTTTACAAGGGTTGCTCCAAGCATTGTTCCACTTCTTCTTCCACTATAGTCTCTTATCCTTGGAAGGGTTGGGAGAGGTGAGCTTCAGTAATCGATCAAGGTTCTCTACCTTCTTCAGGAGGAAGAAAAAGGAGTTGGGTTCTCTGCCTCATCGGGGTTGGCAGAAAGGAGGTTTTGTAAGGGCTTCTCCGCCTTGTTGTGGGAGCAAAAAGAGAGTCATGTTTGTAGTGCAATACTCGGAGGGCACCTCTGGGGAGTGGACATAGGTCGAGTTGACCGAACCACTATAAACCCTTATGTTCTTTTTTTTGCTTCCATATTTAATTTTCTGCACTTTAATTTCTGTGGTGATTTTGGTTTGTGATTGTTGTGCTTTTCTTAAAATTTTTTTAAATTATCAATTCACCCCCCTCTTGGTTAGCCTTGGGTTAGTTCTTAAGGGCTTAACATCCCTAACAAACTTTCAAGTGGTATCAGAGCGGGATTCATAGAAATTGAGCTTGAAAACTTTTTGAATTTTTATCCATGGCTAACAATGGTAATCGTAATATAATGGAGAATATTCTATTATACGACCTCCTTTGTTTGACAATCTTTCTTTTAATTTTTTAGAAAACTCGCATGTCTACTTTTTTACAATCAACTGATTATCGCATGTGGATGCTTATTAAGGAAGGATATTCACCACCTTCTCATGAAATTAATGGAATTAAAACTGAAGTACCTTTTACTGAATGGACTTTTAATGAAAGAGATTTAGCACAACTTAATGCAAAGTATTTGAATTGTTTTTCTGTGCTTTAAAATCTGAAGATTACATGCATGTTTCTACTTGCTCTACTGGTAAAGAGATTTGAAATAGATTGTGCATTACTTATAAAGGAACCAATGAAGTTAAGCAATCTCATTTGAATATTCTATTTCATGATTATGAACTTTTTTGTATGAAACCATCTGAATCAATTTCTAAAATGTATACAATGTTTACTCAGATAATTAATTCTTTGCATGCCTCAGGAGGAGAACTTTCAAATTATAAAAAAGTGAACAAAATTTTGAGATGTTTGCCTTCCTCTTTTGATGCTGAAATCATTGCAATTACTGAATCTAAAGATTTAAATACCTATTCAATTGACAACTTACTTGGCTCACTCATTGCTTGCGAGTAAGGAGTGAATCAAAGAAATTTGGATACATGTGAGAAAAAGAAGGAGAAAATCATAGCATTGAAGGCCAACAACAAGGACTCTGATTCTTTCGGGTCTGAAAGCGATGACATTTCCTTAATCATAAGGCAATTCAAAAGCTTTCTAAGGAAGAAGCAAAAGTATCATCAAAAGTGGAACAATGGTAAGGGAAACAAAAATTTTAAGAGTTCAAATGATATTATTTTTTTTTTTGAATGCAAGAACCCAGGACATGTTAAAGCTGATTGCCCTACACTTTAGTCTCACCCAAGCAAGGAAAAGGGTGAGGAGAAACCCAAGTTCAGGAAGGACAAAAAGAGATTTCAAAAGGAATTTTGGGCAGATTCTGCATCTGATTCATCTGAGACTGAACCTGAAGAGGAGACAACAAACTTGTACTTAATGGCAGACGATCATCTTGATCAAGGTGATCAAGAAGAGGTATGTGAACTAACCCATGAACCACTCTTTGAAGTTTTTGAAAAGATTCATGCATCATATAGAAAACTTAAGAGAACTCATGCTAGCTTGAAATTGAAATTGAAATTTTTTAATTTACAAAAGGAGCATGAAATTATTCTTAAAGATCATTTTATAATTGATTCTAATCACATGGCTTTGCTTGATGAGTTTGATGAATTGAATAGAAAGCATTCTGAATTAATAATTGAGAAAGATTCTTTGAATGCTTCCTACACCTCGCTTGAATCTAATTTTAAAACTTCTACTAAAGAATATGAGCATAAAAAGCACTGTTTGGAAATTGATTTAGAAAATGCTCACTTGAGGTTTAAAGAAGAATTGGATGCACTTAAAAAAATGGATGACACCCACATTTGATCTAAAGCTAAAAACTAGGAAAAGGCTTTATAACCCGAACCATTTAAGAAATCATTTTTCTGGTGTTAGATTATTTTCATGTGGCATAATAGGACACATCTCACACACTTGCACTGTTCACCGTAGTACACATTGGGTGTGGAGACCAAAATTGCATGATTCATAACATAACACACATGTTTTGCTTTCTACTTTTCATAAGAAGGGACCCAAACATGTTTGGGTTCCTAAATCTAACATTTGATGATTTTGTAGGAGAGCTCTCAGAAAAGGCCTCATTAGAGTATCTAGTACCTGGACAGCGGATGCTCTTGACATATGGCTTGTAATGCCAATCAATTCATTTTGCTGGAGACTAGGATAGGAGGCAAGATTACTCTTGGAGACAACACCACCAGGAAGATGGTAGGCCCAGGTATAATTGGTAATTCCAAGAACCTTTTGATTAAAAATGTTTTGCTTGTAGATGGATTAAACATAACCTGCTCAGCATCAGTCAGCTTTACAACAAGCATTTCATCATACAATTTTTGGCAAATTCATTCATTATATGCTTAAATAATAACACTGTTTTACAGGGAAAGTGGATTAACAATGTCTACATGCTTGATTTAAATAACATTGAATGCGCTGCTTCATTTTGCTTAAAAATTGCTATTGATGATTCATGATTATAGCATAGGAGATTATGTCATGCCAGTATGAAAACCCTTAGGAAAGTGACCCAAAAAGACCCAGTTAGAGGTGTCTCCAAACTTAACTTTTCTAAAGACCATCTTTGTGATGCCTGCCAATTAGGAAAGCAAGTTCACTCCACTTTTCACCCCATTAAGGACATTAGCACCTCTAGACCTTTAAAAGTCCTTCACATGGATTTGTTTGGGCCCATTAGCACTACCAGCTTGGGAGGGAAAGTCTATGGTTTTGTAATTGTCGATGACTACTCGAGGTTTACTTGGACTAGATTTTTGTCCATAAAAATGAGTCTTTTGATGAGTTTAGAGCCTTCTTCACTTGGATTCAGAAAAAGTTAGTTTGTGAGATCTTGACCATTTATAGTGACCATGGGGGAGAGTTTGAAAATGAGAGATTTGGAGATTTTTGTGAGGACAAGGGGATTAGCCACAACTTCTCAGCTCCTAGGACCCCTCAGCAGAACGGGGTAACTGAAAGGAATAATCGGACCATAGTGAAAGCCGCTAGAGCCATGCTTGCTGAGTATTCACTTTCAAAATACTTTTGGGCTAAAATGGTTAACACAGCTTGTTATGTGTTGAATAAGGTGAATGTTAGAGCCAAATTAGATAAGACACCCTATGAGATCCTTAAGGGTAGGATACGCAATCTTTTCCATCTTCATATCTTTGGTTGTAAGGTTTTTATTTACAATAATAGAAAGTCTCACTTAGGAAAATTTGATCCAAAATCTGATGAAGGAGTGTTCTTAGGATATTCTAGTGTTGGGAAGTCTTATTGGGTGTTTAATAAGAGAACTTTGGTGGTGGAAGAGACTACACATTTAGTGTTTGATGAGTCTGATCCTAAAAAGCCTAGAGTTGAGGATGATGATAATTTTGGAGAGATTACCACTGGAGTAGAGAATTTGGAGTAGAAAGTAAAGCACCAAAACACTGAAGGAGTAGGAGATGTTACCCAAGGAGTAGAAAATATAGATATGGAGGAAAGAGCCGAACCTTCATACACCTTGCCTAGAGATTGGAGATACTCTTCGAGTCACCCTAAATATTTAATCTTAGGAGACCCTTCTAATGGAGTTAGGACTAGAAATGGACTTAGGAAGGAAGTGAACCATTCTGCCT
Source organism: Dendrobium nobile (assembly GCA_022539455.1). Taxonomy (NCBI): domain Eukaryota; kingdom Viridiplantae; phylum Streptophyta; class Magnoliopsida; order Asparagales; family Orchidaceae; genus Dendrobium; species Dendrobium nobile. The sequence continues at coordinate 48,432,760 of CM039723.1, forward strand.
TTATCTCAATGACTGAACCCACCAACATAAACCAAGCCCTTTCTAATGAGTTTTGGATCTTAGCCATGCAAGAGGAGTTGAACCAATTTATTAAGAATGATGTTTGGGAGCTTGTAGAAAGACTTAAGGGACAAGGTGAAGTTGGAACCAAGTAGATCTTTTAGAATAAGGTGAATGATTCTAGAGTGGTGGTAAGGAATAAAGTAAGATTAGTGGCTAAGGGGTATAACCAAATAGAAGGGATAGATTTTGAGATGACTTGCCTCTGTAGCTAGATTGGAAGCCATTAGAGTGCTATTAGCCTTTGCCTGTTATAAGGGATTTAAGCCTTTTCAAATGGACGTTAAGAGTGCCTTTTTAAATGGGGAAATAAAAGAGGATGTGTTTGTAGAACAACCCCCAGGTTTTGAGAGTTTCCAATTTCCAAATCATGTTTTTAAATTAAAAAGGCCTTATATGGTTTAAAGCAGGCACCCAGAGCTTGGTATGAGAGGCTTAGCACATTCTTACAAGAAAGGGAGTTTGTGAAGGGGAGAGTTGACACCACCCTTTTTCTAAGAAAAGTAGGAGATGATTTACTCATTGTTCAGATTTATGTGGATGACATACTTTTTAGAACTTTTGATAAGAGACTATGTGATGAGTTTTCTAAAACAATGAGTAGAGAGTTTGAGATGAGTATGATGGGAGAGTTGTCCTACTTTTTGGGGTTTAGCATAAAACAATTAGATGATGGAACCTTTCTAAATCAATCAAAATACATAAAGGATATTTTGAAGAAGTATGAGATGGATAAAGCTAAGCCAATTAATACTCCCATGACCTCCAGTGTTCTGTTAGATAAGGACCCAAGTGGTAAGTCTGTTGATCATAAGAAGTACAGAGGCATGATTGAATCTTTACTTTACTTGACTTCTAGCCAACATGATATAATGCTTAGTATTTATCTCTGTGTTAGATTTCAAACTGTCCCTAAGGAATCCCACCTAACTGCAGCTAAGAGAATTCTTAGATACCTTTTAGGGACCCAAAGCTTAGAAATCTGGTACCCTAGGCACAACACTTCTTTTGAGATTATTGGATATTTTGATTTTGATTTTGTAGGATGTAAGATGGATAGAAAAAGCACTTCTAGAAATTGCCAATTCATAGGACAATCTTTAGTCTCCTGGTCTAGTAGAAAGCAAAACTATGTTGCACTTTCCACCGTTGAAGCTGAGTACATTGCTTTAAGGAGTTGTGTGGCCTAAGTCCTTTGGTTAAAACATCAGGTACTGGATTTAGGATTACTTATAGGCACCATCTCAATTTTTTGTGATAACACTAGTGTCATCTGCATTTCTAAGAATCCTATCCAACATTCAAGGACTAAGCACATTGACATTAGGAATCACTTTATTAGATACCATGTGACTAAGGGAGACATTGAGTTACATCATGTGGCAACTGAGAATCAACTGGCTGACATTTTTACTAAACCACTGGCCTTCGACACTTTCAGCTCTTTAAGGACAAGATTGGGTGTGACTAACATAAATGCATGAACTTGTTTTCTACTGATTTTCATCTGCTTTTCTTTTTTCTTCTTTCTTCTTCTTTTCTTCTTTTATTGCTTTATTTATTTATTTATTTTTGATAGTTTTTTCTTGGTTGTTTTGTTTTTGTGCTTTATTTTTTGATAGTTTTTTCTTTGTTGTTTTGATTTTCTGCTTTTTTTTCATTTACTTAAATTTGTTTTTCTAAATCATCGCTGAAGTGATATCGTATGCCTTGTTCTTGTTTTTAAAAATTTGTAGTCAATGTTTTACATCTCTTAATCAATTAAAGGGTAAAAATATACCGTTGATTGTGTCTCTTTCTCTAACCTATTTTAGTGGTACAGTTTTCTTTTGTAAACAATAGTCTATCTCAAATTAACAACTGGATTATACAATTAAGATCTTTTCTACCTTGCTACAGCAAATCTATCTTATATTTATAATGATCAAAGTTTTTATGTCACATCAAGATTCCTTGTTATCCTATCATTGCATTTCTTCATACGATTTTTTATTCTGTTTTGTGGATTGTTCTTCCCTATATTAAAGAGTGAGTTTTTTTTCTCTAATATCTGGAACATATACTCACAACTAAGATTATTTAAGAGTTTTTTTAAAGAGAATTATCTTGTAAAAATAAAAAAAAAATTGGCCAATGATGCCAAAAACATAAGATGCACAATGATGCCAAATTGAAAAAAAATACACAAAGTGTACCAAAAATCAAAAGATGCGCAAAGCGTCATTCAATTGACAAGAGGCATAAAATGAGCCCACCAAAAGCAAGCTCTACTCTCTTTTCAAAACTTTTAAAACTTAGAAGAATTCATGTATCACTTGAGAAAATCAAAGGCTTGATTTTGACTTTTGCGATTATGACAAAATTACTTTGATACATTATTCTATAAGATATTTTTTTAAAACCAAGTAGTGAACAGATCTCTTTTTCATATCCAATTTAATTTTTTTTAGTTAGGTTTTTTATTTCAAAAGACAATTTTACCCTAAAAGAAAATCTGAGCAAAGGGTAAACATGATCGGATACTTTACCACTTTTTTGGATTTTTGACATTGTTAACTCATTAACTTACAAGTCTTTAAAATTAATCACATGGAAACCATTTCATATTCATGCCATGAAAAAAAATGGACCTTTTTGCTTTACTTTCCTCCTCCTTTTTGTGATGACAAAAGAGGGAGAAGTTTGCACTGGTTGATTTGTTTATGTTCCTTACTCTTTCCTTTCAAAATTCTTTTTGAACTGTTTTAAAAAAATGAGTTTTCCATCATCAAAAAGAGGGAAATTGTTGCAAATCTATTTTCATGAATTATGATTTTGTTGATAGCAAACAATCTTATTTCTCTACGACTACCTTGCCTACTAAGATTTCAGGACCACAAGATCAGATCGCAATTGGAACTAGCTCAAGTTTTGGGTAGACTAGGTATGCGTAAGTTTGTAATGTACTTTTTTCCCTTTCTTGAGTCAAATGTAACCTTTGAGGTGTCTGATGCTAAGTAGCCCTACACACATACTTGAGTGATTTTTCTATATGAATTAGACTTTTTTAATTTTCACTCACATCGGCCAGGATGATATTATCATCATGGATGATATTTTCAAAAATAGAAACCCTAATCAGGGCATCATGGTTAAGGCAGTCATCATTAAGCCGGTCGGCCTAGATGATACTTGTATCGGCCAGGCTCAAAATAGAAAGAATCAACCGCCATGATCTATTTAGGCATTCTTTATTTTTGGAAATCGGCCAGGACGATATTGTATCGGCCTAGACGATGTAACACAATTATGCCTAAATTAATCTAGCAATTAAGGAAAAAAATTAAGGCTTGATTGATATGATCACATCGTCCTGGACGATGTATGGATCGGCCGGGACGATCTGTCCAAAAACATTATTTTCTCCTAGATGATCAACATCGGCCAGCTCATATTTCAGGCGATGTTTTGTACGATCAGCATCGGCCAGCCCAAATTTCGGGCAATGTTCTGGACGATTTTTCTTTGTTTTGAACTAATCATCCGGGACAATTGTGAGATCGGTCCAGATGATCAAGCTAATTTTGAATCGTCAAGACATCTTTTCCAGGCAATTATCTGGCCAATAATCAATAATTTGAACTAATCGTATAGGACAATATTGTATCTTCCTGGATGATAGAAACAATTTTTTTCTATTCATCATAGAGCGTCCCGGCTGATTAGGCTTAAATTGCACGGATTCTACATGATGATATACCTATCATCCATGATGATAATGTCTGCAAATTGTAATTAATTAGGTATTTTGAAGCTCTTCTTTTTAAGAACTCTTGTTCAATATTTTCAATAATCATTTACTACTGTCTTGACCTTAAAAAGCCTAGAGAAGAGAGAGAGAGAGGGAGAGAGAGAGAGAGAGGATTTTGTGAGGGGGATATTGTGATGGAGTTTAATAAGGGTTGCTCCAAGCATTGCTCCACTTCTTCTTCCACTAGAGTCTCTTATCCTTGGAAGGGTTGGGAGAGGTGAGCTTCAGTAATCAATTAAGGTTCTCTGCCTGCTTCAGGAGGAAGCAAAAGAAGTTGGGTTCTCTGCCTCACCAGGGTTTGTGGAAAGGAGGTTTTGTAAGTGTTTCTCCACCTTACTGTGGGAGCAAAAGGAGAGTCACGTTTGTAGTGCAATACGCGGAGGGCGCCTCCAATGAGTGGACGTAGGTCGAGTTGACAATACCATTATAAACCCTTGTGTTCTTTTTACTACTTCCGCGTTTAATTTTCTGCACTTTGATTTATGTGGTGATTTTGGTTTGTGATTATTGTACTTTGCTTAAAGATTTTTTAAATATTAATTCACCCCCCTCTTGGTTAGCCTCAGGCTAGTTTGTAAGGGCTTAACATTACTAACGAACTTTCAGTTGTTGCATCCTAATTTTCTCATGGGATTGACACACTCTCATACACTTTATTACTTGATCGATACCTTCACTTGCATTATTTGGGAGAATATAAAATACAAATTTATAATAGAAATGAAAATGTAAAGCATCACTTAGAAATCTCCACAAAGTTCCCATCATGCATTTCAAAGCTAGTAATTATAATGCCGAGGGAAGTCACGTATTTTTGTCTAGATAATTTATTAACAACCTTCAATTAGTTACATTTTATTGGTACATCAAACTGACTAAAGGATTTGTATGTACCTTTGGTAATATAAATTTCTTATTGATAAAAAGATTTGTTGGAGAAAGACATCATGTCACTATTTGGGATATGGTGGTTGAGAATTTGGAACTTAAGGAAAATTTTGTAGATAAAACCATTTGTTAGAAGAATCTCAGTATAAACTGTGAGCCTCAATTATAAAATAAACATGCTATAGAGATACTCATAAAAAAGATATACATGACCTGATAGATTTCTGGCTTAAAGGGTTCATAATCAAAATATTTGAAAAGTTGTGCAGTAAAGCCTCTTATATCCAAGAGGAAGCTTATCAATTACCATTTTTGAATAATAAAAAATCATCAGATTTTAAGAAGTAGTTACCTAAAAAATATTAGAAAAGAAATTTAGATCTATTTCTATAATTGATAAAGTAAATAATTGATGAAGGTGTAAGTAAAAAATCAAGCTCATACTTTTTAGTATCAATATTATAATAAATCTCAATATGATCAGTCAGTTAGACCCCAATCTAATCATGCTAAAAAAGTAAGAACGGAGAAATCTGAGTCACTTATAAATAAAATATATTTATTTAAAATGGAAATAATTAAAATAATTTTTAAGAACCTCTTAAAAAGTTTTAGTTTAAATTACCTGAACCTAAAGGTTGAAAAAAAGTGGGCAAATAGAGAAAATTAAATTATTATCCATGTTACCATATGTTGGGTCATGAACTAAAAATTTTCATCACCTTTAAGGAGTGGCTTTAGAAAAACATTAAAGATGGGGCAATGGTGATACCCAACATGTATTCAATAGATTTAAGTAAGGAAATTATTAAATGCATGATTAGTGAGCCTTCTTTAACCCCATCAATTATAAAGCTTGATGATGGCTACAATGTTAAATTATCTCATTATTCAAAATTAATACTAAAAAGTATATCATTAATTTACTCAGGTACCTTAGAGGGAATAGAGTCCCATCTTGGGTTATTTAATAGCTTCTAAGGAAAAGCACTTAAAATACAACTCCAACTAAAAAGTTTAGGAGATATTTCATTGGGATCCATTTTCTTGATTCAAATAATACAACTAAAGATTTAAAATACAACTCTTTTTGATACAAATAATAATTCATTAGGAGCCATTTTCTAGAGAGAGCCATTTTCTAGAGTGAGAGTGAGAATTTCAAATTTATGTTTCCTTTGTTTTCACATTGCCCCACCTTGACGGTGGTTGTTCTTCAATCATCAGCCATTCATCCATTGGGTGATTCTCGTCATTCATCTGGGGGTTCTTGGAGGACTATTCCTCTGACCTTAAAGCCTCCTGTTAGACTTTCCACTGATGTCTTATCAGATGGTTCATCATTTGTGAGGAATCATAACGTTACTATTAAAGAGAAGCTTTTGTTCATTAATAAAATTACCTTATTGAATAAGAAGAAGGAGCTTTCAAAGATTGCGAAGGGCAAGGATGTTCTGTTTGATGAGAGTATTAAAAGTCCCAAATTCTCTAAAATTTTTAATTTGGATTCGGTAAGTCTGAATTTATAGGCTTTGTCATCTTCTGAATTGAAGATTCATGTGAGCAGTTTTTGTAATTAAAATCCTACTATCTTAGAAATAAGCTCATTAAAGGTGTAAATGGCTTTGAGAGTGTTGCTGTGGTGGATAATTCTATTATAAATGCAGCGAAGGTGATTTTGCCTAGTCCTTATAGAGCTTTTTTCAACTCCCCTATTAAGTCCAGTGACTTGGAGAAGGTTCATCATTGTATCTCAGAGGAGTTGAATTGTGGAAATCAAGTGTGTAATGAGCTTTGTTCTCCTGATCACATAATAATATGGAAAATTTCAAGACCAATGCTTGGACTAGAAAATCCAATTTGAAAGCTAATAATCTGGAGCCAGGATCCTTTTTGACTAAGGATGGAAAAGCTATTAAATTACACATGGAAAATGTGTTGGAAAACACTAAATGATTAGAGAATGCTTTAGTCATCAATGTTTTTGGTGACAACATCCCTTTTTATGTGATTAATATTGAGTTAAGAAGACAATGAAGTTGTTTTGGAAAATTCTATCTCACCATGTTGGGATTAGATTGGGTTATTTGTTTATGTGATGATGCTAATGTTATGGAATCAATCTTAACGGAGGGACCATGGTTTGTTAAAGGTCATATAGTTGGTATTGATAAGTGGGCACCATCTTTCTCTCCAAATTCTCCGAAAGTTCTTTCTGCTCTGGTGTAGATAGGTTGCCTAATCTACCATTGCAATGTTTGGATGAGATCAACATATACAGAATAGCATCTCAAGTGGGAAAGCTCTTTTTATTAGATGGAAACATGTTTCAATGGAGTAGGAGGAAATTTACTAGAGTTTTTGTTTGAATCATGCAGGATAAACAACTTCCATTTGGTGTTTGGGTGGAAGGTGATTATAGTAGATTCTATCAAAAGTTTGAATATGAGAAAGTTTTTAAACTTTAGTTCAACTGTGGCAAAATTGGTTACCTAATAAGCAACTATCCAAAAAATATAGTGGTGCTGAACAAAGAAGGGAATGCTCTGTTTGTGCCTTCAGTTGATGTTGTTGCTGCTAATAATGAAGTGATAAATGTTGGAAATGTTGGTGCTGCTACTGTTGGTCAAAAAGATAAAGTTGATGAATGTTTAGAAGAAGGATATCAACCTTGGGTTCATGTCAAATATGGGAAAAAGGAGTAATGCTACGAGAAGAAATCTGTTTGCACCCAAATTTAAGAATGAAAATAGTTTTGTTGTTGATAAAGGAAAGGTGAAATTTGATTATGTAGATATTGTTATTTCAACTCGAAGATGTAAAGATGCTGTTGTTGAATCTGGTGGAAATATTCCTGTTGAAACCAATGAAAAATCTACTACTATTGAAAGTGATGAGGCTATTACAGATGGAGAATTAACTATTGTCAACCAAAAATTTTTCCAAGATGGTGATGCTAGCTCAAATTTAAATCGTGAAGATGCTGTTGCAGAATATGATGGAATTATTTCTACTGAAATCAATGAAGTCTCTACTGCTATGGAAATTGGTGAAGCAGTTGAAGATGGAGAAATAATTGAATGCGAGCTGAAACATGTTGCTGTAGTTTATGTGGTTGATGTTGACTCTAACAAAAGTAAGAATTGTAGCTCAATTCCTTTCCCTGATATTCTGAAGAAAAATATGTATAATGCTCTAAATAATTTATAGGATGAGGTAACCACTGTTGTTGGTTCTTTGGATGGGGAGGTGGATGGTAATTGCAATATTATTACTAAAAAAATAATGATATGGCAGATATTGAAGATAATATTAAGGTTGGTACTACTTCTGTCAAGAGAAAATTAGGTAAGGAACTTAAGATGCTTGGTCCAATAAAGCTAATGACTAGAAGTAGAAAATTGGATGTGGGGAATAAAGGAAAGACAGCTGGGGTATTATCCCCTTTCAATCAATGAATTCAATTGCTTTTTGGAATTGTAGAGGAGCTAGAAGAGTTTATGCTTCTTTATATCTTAAAGAATCTGTAAAGGAGAATGGTGTGATTTATGTTGGTTTGTTAGAGACAATGGTTTCTTCCATGGATATAAAGGATATTAATTTAATCATTGGAGTAGATTTCATAATTTTTCAACTTCATTCAGATGGTTTGTCACTAGGAATATTTGTGTTTTGGAATATTAATGTTGCTTCTTTTACTACTTTGCATTCTTCATATCAATGTGTGGTTGGAGATTTTGAAATTCACATTAAAGGTGTGCGAGGATTTCTACAGTATATGGAAATAAAGATATTTATAAAAGAAGGGAGCTATGAAATAATTTGGAGGATTTTTCTTCCAAAGATAGGCCATCTGTGGTGGGTGGTGATTTTAATTGCTTGTTGTCGAAAGATGATAAAAGGGGAAGGAAAAGTATTCTCTTTTCCCAAGGACGAAAGGAAATGAAATTAATTTTAACTAATATTGATTATCATGAAGTGGATTTTATTGGACCAAAGTTCACTTGGTGCACTGATAAAGTAGGAGGAGCATGTATTTTAAAAGGATTAGATATATGCTTTGTCATTTCTGCTATGTTAATTCTTCTTCGTTATTATTAGTTTGTCATCTTCCTAGAGTGGCATCAAATCATTATCCCATTGTGCTGAAGCTATGAAATGTTGATCCAAAATCAAACTTGAACATCAGAATTGAAGATACTTGGGCTTCTCATATTGCTTCAACTTCCATAGTTCAAAAAGAGTGAAATAAGAGTATTGTGGGAGATCACTCTGATATTCTAAACATCAAATTTAAGAGGGCTTTAAAGGCTCTATACTACTTGAGTAAATCAAAATTGAAAGATCTTAATCAATTAAAGGAAAACCTTAAGAAGGAAATTTTAGAAATGCAAAAGGAGGAAGCATTTGTTGGAGGTATTTTAGAGGAGAAGATCATGTTCTTAGATCATAGTAAATTAGCTCAACAACACACTTGCTCGGTTGAACACATGTTGGAGACAACATGCAAAGGTAAAATGGATCAAAGATAGTTATTTAAATTCTAAGTTTTTTCATTCTTTTTCAAGTGCTAGAAGGAATGCTAAACACATTTTCAAAATCAAATATGAAAATGGATTGTTGGTAGAGGTTCAAGATCATATCGAAAGTATTTTTTTCAAGTTCTTTGAAACCAAGTGGGATGCTAGAGTTTTCTCTTTAATTGGCTGGCCCTCTCTAAGATGTGTGATGAATGAAAATAATAGGGATATCTTGAAAGCCGAGCAATCCATGGAGGAAGTTACGATATCTCAACCAACTTGGAGGAGGAATTTCACCAGGTGTAGATGGCATTAAACATTCTTTTGTTAAAGCTTATTGGTCCATTATTAAAACTGATATTTGGAATGCTATTAAGTATTTCTTTTCTTCTAGGAAAATGGATACCAATTGGAAAGATACTTTGATTTTGCTCATTCCAAAGGTGAAAAAGCATATGATTCCTTTAAATTTCAGTCCAATAACTTAATGTAAAACTATTTATAAACTTGTGGCTAAGATTCTTCTTAATAGATTTGTTTCTATTCTTCCAAAGCTAATTTTAACAAATCAATAAGCTTTCATAAAGAGCCATTCCTTATCAAAACATGTCTTAATTGCTCAAGAAATCATTCATAAATTTATATATTCAAAATCATCCAAAGAATTGGTTTCATTCAAAATAGATATAGAACAAGCATATGGCAGTATGTCTTGGAAAAATCTAGAGCAAATTTTGAAATATTTTCACTTTCCTTTACATTTCTCTATTCTTATTATGGAATGTATAGAAAATCCAAGATTTTCTTTTTAATCATTGGGAATTCTTCAAATTGGATCAGTGCTCAAGTGGATTTCATCAAGGTTATCCCTTTTCTCCTTTCCTCTTTTTTTTTTTTTTATGTTCCCAACTTTTATCAAATGAGTTAATACAAGGAGAAAATGAGATAGGGATTAAAGTTCATCAAGATTCTCCAAGTATCTCTCATCTTCTTTAAGTAGATGATATTTCAATTTTTTTCTAAAGCTAATGTGAAATTGGTAAAGAAGATGAGGAGTATCCTTTTGGAATATTGTAGTTGGTCAGGTCAAAAATTAATTTTCAAAAATCTTCTATTCTTTTTGGTAAATTAATGAAGAGAAGAAGGAAGAAAAGTATTGCATAGGTATTGGGTTTTAAAATTGTTAAATAATTTAATTACATGGATGTAAAGATTGCTTTGAGGAGACTTATGGCAACATATTTCAAGTTCATGTTGGATAAAGTTTTTGGAAACCTTAATACTTGGTGAAACAAATTTATCTCTTTATCAAGGAAATTTATCCTTAGAAAATCTATTATTCTTTGAATCATGATGTTTCATTGCACTCATTCTCTTGTACCAGTTGGTATTTAGGCTGAAATTGATAAAGCTTGTAGGGAATTTATTTGGCATAAAAATGATAGTAGAAGTGGATTACATTATGTGTGCTGGGAATCTTTGTGTAAGCCAATTCATTTAGGGGGCCAAAGTCTTCATTCTTGTGTGAAGAAGGTGGATGCTTTAAGGGAGAAGGTTGCATGGAAGTTTATTAATGATGATGGTTCACTACTGCATAAAGCCTTGGAATCAAAATTTGGTTCATCTTATTGGAATTGAGATTTGAAGTAGAACATGTTGAATGTTTGGAAGATTATTTTAAGTGGTGCAAAGGCTCTAAAACCAATAGTTAAATGGAAAATTTCCAATGGGGAAGCTGTTAACGTCATAGAGGATGTTTGGGTATTGGATAAAGCTTTAAGTAAATGGCCTGCATTTCTTTCTAATTTACAAAGTGATGTTTTAACCGTGGATTACTTTATAAAAAATGGAGTTTGGGACATAGAGAAGCTACATCTTGTCTTTGGAGAGGAATTGATCAAGCTTATATGCAATATTCCTATTGATATAATTTATAACAAAGATCAAGTTGAGCTTTTGTATCAGGTTACTGGAAAATCTTTATCGGCTTTAGAATTTGAACATGTTGTGAGTAATCTAGCTATGCAAATGTATTGGTCATGGATTAAGAAAATAAAACTTAATCCAATGATTGAAGTATTCTGGTGGAGATTACATCATAGAAAATTGAAAGAGAAAAATTTATGTCCTAGAAAATGTATAAAAAAAGAAGATCATGAACATGTGGCGGTTACTTTCTCTAAACTAATTGAAGTTGTTAATATTTTGAATTTGTGGGGTTTTCAAATCCCTAATTTTGAAAATTTTGTTGAATTCTATAGCTAGTTGCAAAAAAATGGTTCTAGCAAAACTTTTCTTGCTAATATTTATTGTGCATCAATTTTTTTTCTGTTGGAAATCCATTAATAAGCTTATTCATGAAGATAAGGAAGATAGTAACATGAGTATTGCAGCAAAATCACTTGGATTAGCTTCCATTTCTATGTAAAATCGAAATAATTTGGGCTTATGGGATGCTAATCAACTGGTTCTATTGTTCAAAAATTTTTGGCATCCTCCACCACCCGATTGGATCAAAGTAAATGTTGATGCTTCATTGTTAACGTCATATAAAGCTGGAATTGGATGTATTTTTTGGGATCATAAAGGAAGGCTTCTTTTTGCATTTGGTTTCAATGGTGTTCATTGGGACATCTCTCAATTAGAAATTGAATCTTTTTTTTCTTTAAAATGTGCTGTCAAAGATTGGATGATACAATACAAAGGCATCATAATTGAAGGGGACAATGCAAATGTGATTAAAAGTAGTCAAAATAGTATCAAGAGGATGGAGATTCACAAATCGACCTTTTGATTAGAATTTATTTCTTTTTTTAAAGAGTTTAATCATGTTATTTTTAATGATGCGAATAGGGATTGGAATAAGTTAGCGGATGTTTGTGCTAACTATGCTCTTAGTGGTAATTTCGTTTGGGATGATATTAGTTTGGAGCATATTCCTCTTTATTTTATTCATTTGTTAGAGGAGGAATATGATGCTATTAGTTTGTATTAGGTATCTTTTATTTTAATGCTATTTCTTTATGCCTCTTTCAAAAAAATCTAAAGATTTTAGGAAAGTTCAAGATAGCTAGGCTTTTGCAGTTTCAAAGAGAGAGAAGAATAAAATTAAAAGAAGCAGTAACAAATAAATTTGTAATCTATGTGTATGAGGGATTAAAATTCCTTATGCAAATCATATTATATTATTTCTATTTTCTCCTTCGGAAAAAAGAAATGAATGAAAAAAGATTTACTGTATATCTTATATTTTTCTTATAATCATCGTGCTAATAATTCAAATAGTTAATTGAAAAAAGTTCTAAGGAAGTAAAAAAATAAATTTAAATGAACCTAAAGAATCTCTTCTATATTTCTCTATTGGTGTTCCCATATTGTCAATATATAGGTTGATCCTATTAGTATTGAAATTGAGAGTTTCAATTCTAATATCTCACCAGATGAAAATTTAAAGCTAATCAGTGAGCAAGAAGCATATGATTGTACTACCTCTTTCTTTGAAGAGGTATTGCAAGTAAATTTTTGTAGTGGTAAAGTTCTTTTCCTTGATCATCCATAATAGATTAAAGAAATAAGTCATAGATAATCCTAAAATGTGAGCATTGCCTCAGCATGTACAATCTCAAGATGAAGCTAATACAAAATTTTCTAAAGTAGACTATACTATTTTAGCTCATCTCACAAAACAACTTACAAAACTAAGTATTTATGATTCTCTAATCATTTCCATGAAAATGAGGAAGGATTTAATCAAAGCTTTATTCAATCAAAAAAATTTGTATGGCTCACTTAACATCACCAAATATATGTATAGTGTATCATTGTCAAAAGAAGTCTTGTCATTGGGAATCACTAACCATAATCATCCATTATACATATATGTAAATGTTGACAACTTCAAGTTAACCATGTGTCTTTATTGATGTAGTTGTAATGGTCATTATTATGACTTTTGGAACTCTTGCTTACCTTGGAGTAGATACTCCTAAACACCATTCTGATAAAATGTTGTTGTGAGGATTAAATGAAAAAGGCATGAGGGCTTGGAGCTCTATAACATTCTATTAGAAATAGAAAGCCTTAAAATCGATGTCGAATTTCACATCATAGATTCAATAGCTTCTTTCAATGCTCTCCTGCATAGACATTAGCTTTAAGAGTATAAAATGATTCCTTACTCTCTATATCATGGTATTAAATAATCTCATGAGTGTGTTGAATGTTGCATAAGGGAGGTTTGCAACTATTCTCAATTCATGAAGTATGAATATATGAATATGCCACCTATTGCATGCTTAAAAGGTAGGCAATCATCTCTATGAACTTTAGACTTGCTAAAAAGAGAAAAAATAAGAATATTAAAAGTAAAAGTAAAATTAAATATAAAAAATTTAAAAATAAAGCATTCTGACCGTGAATAGAATGCTTACTACCATCATGCCCCTCCTTTACAAACAGGTGGTAGAATGGCTCAACAAGCTTGAGGGAGAGGTTGATGATGGAAAAAGGAAAGATTTTAAAATGTTGATAAATAGCACATTTCAATAATGATGCCTATAATACATATTTATTTAGAATCTAGCTTTGAGATTGAATAATTGGTGTTTGAGAAACATAAATAGGCTATATAATATATAAATATTATTGAACAACTAAAGTTTAAAGTTTCCTTAGAAGTAGATAACGATGAGCAAAATAATTATGATGCATCTACCTCTAAAAAGCTTAAGAAGTATATGGAGAATATAACTTTAATCCCACTGCCTCAAGATGATATAGCTTGGATGGTAGTTAAATTGGCCCCCGCTCTGAATCCAAATATTAAATTTACCAATTTTATACTTTCCACTAGTAAAATATCAAAATTTATGTGATCCTGGATGATCCATAGTAAAGTTTCTTTTGGAGTTTAAAGGCTTCTTTACTTGGAGTTATGAATAAATGCTTAAATTATCTTTAGATATAAGAGTCCACGAACTCACAATTCAAGTTGACAAGTTTCCCATAAAATAAGTCTCTTGGTGAATGTAGAGTGGAAATAGAACAACATGTCATAGCTGATGTTAAGAAATTGATTAAAGTTGATTTTATTAGGGAAGAGGAATTTCCCACTTATTTAGCTAGTATTATTCTAATAAAGAAGAAAAGGCTAGATTCAAGTCTCCATAAACTATATAGTTCTAAATAAATTCTATCCAAAAGATTAGTTTTATTTTCCCATACTTGTACTCATGGTTGATATTACTTCTGCTCTTACAATATTATTCTTTATGGATGGATAATCTAAGTATAACTAAATTTAATGGGCTCTTAGAAATTAAAAGTATACAACATTTAAATCACCTATAGGAGTATTATGCCATAAGGTTATTCCCTTCAAACTAAATAATATCAAAGCAACAATCAAGAAGGCTATGGCAAAGATCTTTAACAAACCAATCCAAAAATAAGTGAAGTGCTATGTTCATGATCTAATCATTAAAAGTCATGAAAGATAACTATTTAAATGAGTTGAGAATTATTTTTTAATAACTACATTAGTATACTCTAAAAATAAAATAAAAATAACACTTTTAATCAAATTAACACATTTAAAATTAAAGAAATCTTAAATATTCTTTTTCCTAAAAGTCTTAGTCAATTGAGATCTTTTTAAGGTTGAATATCATATTTAAGAAGATCTCTATTTAATTTAATCAAAAGATGTCAACAGTTAAAAAATATTTCCCAGAAAGTTATTCAGTTCAACTCATTCAACAAATGTCAGAAGGCCTTCTATATTAGATAGCTATATTTAATTAATCCTCTAATCATACTTGCTCCTATCCATGGGAAGCCACTAATATTTTATAAAATAGATTTAAGTGAATTTCTTGGTCCCTTGTTAGCCCAAATTAATGAGGAAGGAAAAGGGAATTTACTTTATTACCATAGTAGATAAATTCTTTCAACCGAATAGATTTATCCCCCAATTGAGATACAACATTTAGCCCTAATCTTTGCTGCTCAAAAGTTAGGCTGCTACATGTTGTGTCATAACATAAATATAATTTATTGAGTTAAACCATTATAGTATCTGATGACCTGTTCAACATAATTTTAATGGTCAGCTTATTAGTTAATGATTATACTACAATTTAATATAACTTTTACTCCCCTATATGCTATGAAAGTATAAGAATTGACTTGGAAGGTTTCTTGGCAGCACATCCAATTCCTATAGATTTTCCTCTAAATAAATGTTACTTGATTAGTAGATAATGAATTTAGAAGTAAAAGAAAAATCTACTTAGGAGTTATATTTTGACGGTGATACATCTTGTTAGACAAATCGAGGATTGTAGGATATTTTCTTAGGGAAAGATATAATTGTATCGTGTTTATAACTCCTTATAAAGGCCTACTGTATTACTCTTACAACTTTTCAAAACCCTATATAAATAATGAAGCTAAGTACAAGGAACTAATAATTATGTTAAAGTTAATCATCCTGAATGAAATCAAAGAAATTAAACTCATTGGAGATTCATAACTAGTGATAAATGAAGAAGCTAGAATTTACAATGTTTTAAAAGAAAAAGCATTATACCAAACTATTAAAATATAATGAAGCTCCTTAAGTAGATTATGAATATGACTTTGTATCAGATACCATGTGGATGAAAGTCTATGGTGGATTCCTTAGAAAAGGTAACTAAAAATTAGTTTTTCTTGAAGAATATTTCATTTAGTAGAGGTACATAGTCTCAATATCAGGTTACCCATAGATTTAGAATAAACAAATAGAAAATCTCCATCTAAAGTTATGTTTGTTCTTACCATGAATGATAGTGGTATATTAGAGACAAACCTTTGTTGAATATTTATAAGAAAACAAACTCCATTAAGACAAATTAGTTGCTAACAAAATTAAAAAGAAATTTCTATAATATACCCAAATCCCCTGCACCTTATATCAAAGTTCCTTTCAATAGATGTGGTTATGTTACCTCAATAAATCAAATTCACAGAAAACTATACAAGTAGTACATTCTAGATTGTGCTGTGCTCATCAATTCGATCCTAAAATTAAAAAATAAAATTAAATGGATGGGACATTAATGGCCATCAATAACAGATGGTTGCATAAATCTTGCACATCATTTCCATCAATGACAGGTGTACGATGTAGCTTTATGTCAACAGTGAAATGTTCTTCATCAAGCCATTACTCTATGGCCTTTTGAATGATGGGGTACAAATATCATAATTTTGATCTATCTCACATCCTACATAAGTTAGCAATTTAAATTATCGATAACAAGTTATTTATTAAAATGGCCATTAGTTGTCTGTTGAGACAGGTTAAAGCACCATGTATTAATTTTTTTAAGGACCATACCATATATTGATTTGGTATTTCTTTAGAAAATTATTTCATATAATGGTCTATAATTTAGAAGTAACAGAATAAACAACTTTGCTTGAAATCATAAAATTGATTAGAGATATTCAATAATCTATTACCCTCTGGAAAATGGATTGACTAAGGCCTTCAATAAAACTTTCGTATAAATTTTAAAGAACATATTGTATGATAGTAAGCAATAATAGAATGAATGATCGAAGAAATTATATAGGCATATCAAATCACATATTGAACTCCTACTCACTCTATGTCATTCACTTTAATGTTCAGAATAGAGGTTATTCTCCCTTTTATGGTACAACTTTCTTCCTAATAAATTATAGAAAATTATAATATAACCTCAAAATAGAATGCCAAATTCTAATTTGATAAGGTTTAAGGTTTAAAACAAAATGATTGCAGCTCAACATAAGTTGGAGTTGTATAAACCATACATGATTCAAGCACATGGTAAAATGGTTAGTCGATGAGCCTTCTAATTTGGATACTTGGTCTTTGTTATACAAATACACATTTTCTCCTATTAAAGGTTGGGATGCAAATTTGAACCGACATGGGAAGGTCCATTCGTGGTGGAGAATTTTTCTTAAAGAGGATCCTACCGGTTGATTGAATGTAAAGGAAGTAATCCTATGTTGCCTATAAATAGATAATATATTAAGAGATGTTATGATATATTGATGTTATAAATGAAAATTGTAACAAATAAAATGGATATTTGATATATATTGCTTGAATTTATTGATGTATCTATAATGTAATCTACCCAAATGATGAGACTGAGTCCAGAGAATTATATTAGAACTAGGAAATTTTAAATTCTACACTGCTTTCTTGTTATTAAGAATTTTTGTATGTTTCCCTCAGTGGCATCCTTTCCTTTTGAACTTTAGTTGATTGTGAAATAGGATCCATAGTATTTTTCTAATCTAACCACTAAAATTTGCTCTTTTGGCAGCTGTGGACAGATTTTACGTATGTAACATTATTTACTTTAAATGTTTCTTTAGTCAAAATTGCATAAAAAATATTATACCATTCTGAGGAATAGACTAATTTTTTACTATCGATGCAAAAAGAGAAACTAAATTTATTTTATAGTCAAATACAACTTAAGGAATACTGAATTCATATGAAGGGATAAAAAGAATATTCACTTAAAAGTTTGTCTTGAAAATAAATTATTGAATTTATTTTGATAATTAAATTGAATAAGTAATATTAAATTCTTCCCCAATGATAAAAATAATATTTACTTATCTCTTTAATTATGAAACTTTACCAATGTTTAAAGCTTTGCTCTACATCCATAGATATTTCCCCTATCTTAGAACGGAACTAAGGTCTGATTTATTTTAATTATGGGTTATAGACTTCTTAATGGAAAACCACTATAGTTAATTACATATCCTAAAAAGAAATTTCAATTAAAGTGAAGACTAAAGTTTTGTTATTCATATAGATTTAAAGAAAGATTTAGGTAATCAAAATTTCAAAACACTGGCTTTAGATTATAAATTTTTATTTTGATTTAGATCTTTGGAAGGATAGAACATTATGTATGCATAAATACTTTGTAGTGCATATAATCTAGATTTACACTTTCCTAGAATGAGCTGCCAGCTAACAATCTTAAGCATAATCAATTATCATATGAATGGAGCATTAGATAGGCTCAATTCTAAGAGTAAAGGAGTTAGAATTTATAAAAATATAATAAGGACTTTATAATATGTATATGATCACTCAATTGAATGGTGCATGAACAATATTGTATAAATAAAATCTTTTATTTATCGATAATTTTTAGAGTATACCCTAGGGTCTACTATAAGGTAAAAGGTAGACAGGCTCCACCAATAAGAAGCCTGCATTTCTATCTCTATAAAAATATATATTTGAATATGATTATTTATTATAGTCTTTAGTCTTATGGCCTCTAGATATCTTATAGAATTCCAAAAGATAATGATCTTCAAAGAAAATTTAATCATTTCCTTCTGAATCCTACTAAGTGTATATATAAATAATAGTTTCAAAATTTTTACAACTCTTGATACTATACAACCCAATATAGCTATAATATTACCTAAAAATTTTATATTAATATTTTCCTTTACATTATTACTTTGGTACATTCTACTTTTGCAAAGATATAAATGCAAGTAGGATATATAAATGAAAAATATTCATACACAATGACTGTGTATGTGTATACACAAATGTAAAGCAGCCTAAGAGCCTACTTCATATGTTTACCAATAGATATATAATGACAACCATATTATAAATTGTAAGCAATCACACATGAGTAATTTTTTAGCAAGGCACTCTAAAAGAAAATCAAACAATATCACTGGCCTAGCCTAGCCTTGAGTTGGTTATCATAACAAAAAATATAATTAAGTGTATAAGACTGTGTGACTTGGATAAGTTCTAGGTTGTACTATTTAAAGTTATCTATGTTTGAATTTAATTATTTAAGGTTATTGAAGGGTGGTTGAACTTAAGGTTTAATTTGTTAGAAGTTTTCTATTTCTTTTAAGGGTTATTTTTTATCTTTTTTGTTTTTTTGTCTTTTGTTTTCGGAAAACCCACTAAAGGGGCCTACACGTTAATATAAAAAAAAAATTACAAGGTTCTTAAAGAAAACCTTCAACTTTCTACTACTTGAAAGAGCTATAAAATAAATCAAAAAAAAAACCTAAGAGCTGATGGTTCCCTGTTCTACAATTCACAAAAGAACTAGTAACTTCCGAGGTCTGCCAGAGGACAACACCCAAAAAAGGAAGAAAAAAGTCAACACTTTCGGAGCAGTCTTCTAACCAAAATTATCCATCATATTCCTAGAATTCTTGACTCTTTTAATCTGCATAAGAATTAAACACCAAAACCAAAACATATATAACAGGATATATGGAGCTTTGGAACTAATCAAAATAAAAAGCCAAACTATACTGATATCTCTCAAGAAAACCATTATAGCCTACCAACACTATAGAGAAACAAGTATTTAGCCATGCTATAATCATAAACTAAATGTAAAAGAACACTAGTGTAGGAATTACAAATAACTAAATACAAAAAATCAAAAACAAAAGGGAATCAGATTGCATTCCTATGTCACAAACATTGTGATTTATTAGAATGAACTTCTTGGGCAGCAAAATATGAATCACCAAAATACCAGGAGACTGAATACTCCTCTAATAAAGCAGACCCTTAGATGTCCAAACACCATTGTATCTTTCATTCAAGTTAAAAAACAAAAACAAAATAATAATAATATTCAAATGAATCAACCTAGTAATAATTAACTCATGGCTAGCTTGAAGAGGAATCAGCCCAACATTGTAGAGGAACCAACCAAAATAATGCTGAGTAGGATGCAAGGGAAAATAACCAACCAGGAAACCCTACCAATTACTAAAAACTGAGGGATGCCATAAGGAGTAGAACCAAACTGAGGGCTAGAGAGCCTAGACACAACATAAAAATAAATCTGGAAGTAACCAAAAAGAAAAAAAAAAACTAAGAAAATCTAACATACCCCCATAACATCAAGCCTAACTAAACCAAACAATCTTGATGGAATAGAGGATCTAATAAATTCCAAAAAATTTCCAATATTATAACCCAATTAAACTAAATAATTTAAATATTTTTGTAGGCTGTTATACCTTATTGAACTGTCCAAAGGATAACTAAGAGGGGGGGGGGGGGGATGAATTGGTTATTATAAAAATTTCTTGGATTTTCAAAAATTGTTTCTAGAAAGTTCTAGCAATGATCATTGAATATAAAGTACTTTAGATATGATTATCTAAAATGATTTTTCAACCCAAAAAATCTAAAGTGCAAAAAATAAAAATACAAAAAAAGTAAAGTGAATAGAAGAACACCAAATTTATAGTGGTTCTATCCAAACATGACCTACACCCAATCCTTGGAGACTCCTTCAGTATTACACAAAATAAAAGTGACTCTCCTATTGCCCCAATAGCAAGGCAGAGAAGCCCTTACAAAATCTCTTCTTCCAACCCAATGTGGCAGAGTACTGAAGCCTTTTACACCCTCCAACTGATTGCAGCACTCCTTCATCCTTTTTTACCCTGTGAGTGATGACAGAGAACCTTCATCCTTTTTCACCCTCCAGGTGATGGAATAGAACCTTAACACAATGTTGAAGATCTTCACTCAAAAGCCTCAAGAGGAGATGGAAAGAAATTTGAAGAAGGAAAATAGATCCTTGCTTTGGGCAACCTTGTGATTCCCTCATAATCCCGCTCACTAGATCTCTTAAACTTCACTATCACAATCTCTCCCAAACACTCACACTCAATGACCACTCAAGAGAAAATCATAGTAAAGGTTTTTAATGACAAATTTTAGGACTTCTTATATACAAAACATAAGAAAAACTATTTAAAAAACTACAAATTATAAGCTAACCGACTTCAATTGTACAGTATGATCGTGGATCATTTGTATGAGTAGTTCAAAACACCAGGTAAGATCTTGTACGGTCCTTATTTTGTACACTATCAGCCATCCATATGAACTGACATTGTACTGTATAAATAGTTCTAAACTGAACCTATTAGTTTAGTACAATTCTATATGAACCTTAATTTAAATACTATTAGTCATATGTACGAACTGACATCGTACTATTCGAACAGTTCAAAATTGAACTTATTTATTTGGTACGATCTTGTATGAACCTTATTTTGTATACTATCGGTTTTTTTTATGTACTAACTTCATACAATATGAATAATTAATTCAAATCATGGTTTGTTTGGTATGATTATAGAGAAACACAATTTTGTACTCTCTCAACCATCCATATAAATTACTTTTATACAATACAAATAGTACATAAATGAATGAATTCATTTATGATGAATCAGTATGCACCTGATTTCATACACTGTTAGCCTACTATACAAACTTACTTCATATAGTATGAACAAATCAAAAATACAAGCCATGATTAGATTAACTACATTTTGGAGAAAAAAACATGACAAATCATACAGTATGATTGGAAGTCATATAATATGATTAGTTTTATAATTTGAAGTTTTAACTCTCTCCCCCTGTATGTGTGTGCATGGTTACCTAATTATAATCACACTCTCTCAGACTCAAGAAAATAAAAAAATAAAGATTTAATGACTTTATTACATGAAATTCTAATCTATTCTATCTTGAAGTCTTAAGCAATCTGGAGTATAATTTTCCTGAAATGTTAGTTCACACTAATAATAAATAAATATGTCCATAACATGCTTGAAAAAATAATAAAATTAATAGAATAATAATATTTTTCTATCATAAAAAATCACAATCTCAATCTAGATTCCTAAGTTATAATAATCTCCCCCTTGTTATTGATGGCAAAAAAATTGTTGCTTGACTTAGAAATAAATGTCTTTCCTCCTAAACTCCTCATCAATGAATTTAAAAAAAGAAAAAAATATATCTCGGGGGAATAATAAAAATTTTTCCCTCTTTTAATTTTGGTTTTATAAACAAACATAAAGTAAGCTAGTATGACACAAATCACAAGAAAAAATACAAGAGAACTAAAATCATAAACATGGTCTCCCTGAGAACTTTATGTCACAGAACATAAACCATAAATTCTAAAAAAACTTAAAATAAAATAAAAAATATAAAGCCAAAAACACAGATCAAAACACAATCCAGAAGACTTCAAAGAAACATAAATAATAACCTCCCCTTTTTTTCATCAGAAAAAAAAAATCCCATGAAAAGTAAGATTCTATAGACCAATCTAATAGATGATAAAGGGAGAATTTTAAAATATTTGCACATACAACATTAAAGTACTGATGGAAAAAGTACAGACTCAAATTTTAAGTTAAAGAATAATTTTGAAAAGAATCGTTGAATAGGTTCGATGTTTGCTCTAGAAAAAAGAAAAATCAAATAGAATAATCATCACAAAATTAATTAAATCGAAATCTTATAGTTTTAAATTCAATAGTTGAAATTATCTTTTAATGAAAAAGGTTTACTAAGAGTAAAAGTTATAGAGAAAAGAACTAAATGTAATGTGGGCTCATTTTATGCCATTTTATCAATAAGAATTATTTGAGTGGAGAACATTATACATCTTTTCATTTCGTGCTCATTTTGTGCCTCTTTTTAAATTTGGAGAACATTGCACATCTTTTCTTGTTGGGCTCATTTTGTACCTCTTTTCAATGTCACACTTTGTGCATCTTTTGACATTTCATTATTTCCACATCCTAACTTAGTAAATCTTAGCTTGTGTGATTAACTTCCAAACAAAAGAAGATACCATTCTTATATGAAGAAGAATAATCCACAAAATAAAATCTTATTGTTAAGAATAAAACCAACACAATTAATAAGAAAATAAAAGGAAAAATATATCCCTAATTTTGTAATAATTACAAATATAAGATAAAGATTTGTTAGAACATTGAAAGGATCTTATTATCTAAGTCAAATTTATAAATTGATTTAAAGTTTAAGAGAGAAAAACAATTTTGCTAAGAACTTAAGTTGTAGTGAAAAATATTTTAAATTTTTTTCTTAATCAACATTAGTAATTTGAATAATAAAAACTCAAAGATAATTTAAGAGAATTAAAATACATGCAAGATAAGCATTTCATTAAACATATAAAGTAAATACAAATGATATATAAATATGAACATCACAATGACATCACATGAATACTAAAAAGAAACGAAACATATATAAACTACAACATAAAAATAAAAATAAAAAAAACCTAAAATGCTAGATGATCTTGATCTGGAGATGGATAAGGAGGAGAGAACATGGTATAGTACATATTAACAGTAGATACTTGAATATTGATAGAATCAAACTATCCTTTTACCCTGCTAATATCTTTCATTATACTTAGCATCCTGCTGCTCTAAGTGGGTCTCAATATGATCAAATCATTGATAAAAATAAAACCTAAGTTAATCAAAATCCTGGACCATTTCTTGAGAAAAATGATGCTCAAGTGTAGGAGCAGGTGCAGGTGCAGGAGCATGTGCTTCTCCATTTTTAATTTTATCTCCTTCGTCTCCTTGATCCTGGTGAAAGAGAGTACGAAAGGAAGCATTAGTGAAATAGAATGGAAGATTGTTTGGTGGATTATGATGAATCAAATTGTATTTCTTTTCAAGAATATAGGCGACTAAAAGTCCTAAAGCCACATTCTTCTTCCTTTTAGTGGTATGAAGTCTAATGTCAGTAAGACTATTGATGTAGTCCAGAATCAATTGGGCTTCATCAATTGAAGTGTTTGACATTACAAGATATATGGTACTAGAAAGCAAAGGAGAGAGGTTGATATAATCACCAACTATAAGAATAATGGATGTTCTTAAAACATACTGGATGATCCTAGAATTTTGGTTCAAAGAGTGTACACGTGATAATTGCTAAATTGAAGATACACCACTAAGAGTTTGATTTATGATAGACCAGTCAAAATCAGCTCTTAAATTCGTGGCATGTGCCCTTATCCATTAAGTTCTAAGAGGTACGAAAGTGCTTAAATCCTCCTTAGCAATTTCTACACTCTCTTTAAACATATATGAGGTCATCTTGGTATGGTTTTCCCTCATCCTATGATTAGCAAGGAAATAGCAAAAGGTATTAGAATATAGGCGAATGGAAGATTGTTTGGTGACTTGTGATGAATCAAATTGTATTTCTTTTTAAGAATATAGGTGACTAAGTGTCCTAAAGCCACATTCTTCTTCCTTTTAGTGGTATGAAGTCTAATGTCAGTAAGATTATTGATGTAGTCCAGAATCAATTGGGTTTCACCAATTTAAGTGTTTGACATTACAAGATATATGGTACTAGAAAGCAAAGGAGTGAGGTTGATATAATTACCAGCTATAGTAATAATGGATGTTCTTAGAACATACTTGATGATCCTAGAATTTTGGTTCAAAGAGTGTACACGTTATAATTTCTAAACTGAAGATACACCACTAAGAGTTTGATTTATGATAGACCAGTCAAAATAAGCTCTTAAATTCATGGTGTGTGCCATTATCCATTAAGTTCTAAGATGTAGGAAAGTGACTAAATCCTCCTTAGTGATTTCTACACTCTCTTTAAATATATATGAGGTCATCTTAGTATGGTTTTTTCTCATCCTCAGATTAGCAAGGAAATAGCAAAATGTATTAGAATGAAATGCATAGATTATGGTGAGAATGAAGGAAAATTGGTTAGAATAAAAAAAAAGGCATTAAAGAAAAGTTGATATCTTTTTGGATAAGAAGATGAAATGGAGTGTTTTTAGCCTTTAGGAAATTCTAGTAGGCTTCTTCATTTTCCTTAGAATGGAAGTCATCATCTAGTTAACTAGAATGAGAGGAAGAGCCTTTGGAATGTTGACCCGCTTGCTTCTATCGCTTACCATTTGGAGAGTATTGAACACAAGATGATTTCTGAATGAAAGAGATTGTAAATAAAACTCAATAAATTCCATCCAATTTAAAGAAAATATCACGTTCGCATAGTATAAAACAAGGTTCATACGTACTACTATGAATCCGTATGGGATGAAAAGATTTTTGTACACACAAATGGAAATGGTGAAAAAAGAAATAACTTTAGTAAACTTTAATTCCTAAGGAGTAATTTCATACAACTTTATGACCAAAATGATCATATAGACGAATAGGTGTTTGTCCAGGATGATCGGGCAATAATGATTGTATTTGGATGTTGGGTTCATCCGAACACAAATTGACAATAGGATCGTATAGAAGAATAAGTGTTCATCTGAGATGATTTTTGAAAAATAACTGTACTTGGAATTCTTTCCCTATTCATAAAGATAAAAAATGAACAGTTCTTTTAGTACGATGACATGTTCATACATTACAATATGTTTATAAAACACATTTTCATCTTATAAACTCAAAAAAATATTCATGTAAAATCTAGTGATTCCGTTCATATGAAAGTGGTTCGTACAGAACGATTGTAAAAAGAATTTTTATATTTACACATGATAATCATGATTTTTTTATAAAATAACGAGTAAAAAAAGATCCATGAGGCACAAAAAAAATTCAAAAAGAGAAATCAAACACAAAATAGAGAGAAAAATAAAATAAAAATAACAAGCAAAAAATACAAACATTAACAAAAAGAATAACATCACAAATACAAATTCTAAAATTACAATTGTCAAGCTTGAATATCAATAACATCCAATCTAGTTCTTAAGGTGCTAGTATTTTAAAAGCAAGTGGTTTTATTAAAATATCTATAAGTTAATTTTTAGTAGCTACATGATGTAGCTGAATTTCTCCTTTAGAGACATGATCTCTAATAAAGTCATACTTTATATGTATATGCTTTGTGCTAGAGTGTTGAATATAATTTTTTAAAATGCATATAACACTTGTATTATCACAGTAAAATAGAATAATGCCAATTGAAAATCTTAAATCCGTAAGTTGTTTTTTTAAAGCAAAAGTCCTGTGCCACGCAACTACCTAAGGTAATGTATTCTGCTATAGTAACAGAAAGGGTTACTAAATTTAATTTTCTACTAGGCCAAAATACTATAGAGTTTCTAATAAATTGATAAGTTATAGAAGTACTTTTTTTATCAACCCTACATCCTGCAAACTTTGAATCAGAACATCCAATGATTTGAAAGAAGAGCTATACCTAGGATATCTTATCCCTAACTTTTTAGTTCCTAAAAGATATCTCAGAATTCTTCTAATAGTGGTAAAATTAGATTCCCTTAGATTAGTTAAAATATAGCACAAAGACAAAAACTAAATATGATATATAGTCTGCTAGCAGTTAAGTAAAGTAATGATCCAATGATTCCTCTAAATTTCTTTTGACCAATTGATTTGCCTTTAGAGTCCTTATCTTATTGCACTAAGGAACATATTAGTGAAAATTTGTTTAGCTTTATCCACTTTATATATTTGAACAAAGAGTAAATCATCTCCTTCTCTTTTTAATAAAAGAGTGGTGTCCATGCTTCCTTTAAGAAATGATCTTTCTAGTAAGAACGAGCTTAGCCTTTTATACTGTGCCCTAGTTACCTATTTTAGTCCATATAATGTCTTTTTCAATTTAAACACATTTTAGGGAATTGTGAATTTTCAAAGCCTCAAAGTTGCTTAACATAAACATCCTCTTATATCACCCCATTAAGAAAGGTACTCTTAACATCTATTTGAAATAATTTAAAACCATTAAAACATGCAAAGGCTAGTAGAACCCTTTTTGCTTCAAGTCTAGATACTAGAAAAAATGTTTCCTCAAAATTAATTCCTTCTATTTGATTGTACCCCATGGCCACCAATCATATTTTATTTCTAACCACTACACCTGAATAATTCATCTTATTTTTGAAAATCCATATAGTTCCAACAACAGTTAGATTTTTATGTCTTTCAATCAACTCCCCAACATCATTTCTAACAAATTTATTCAATTCTTCTTGTATAGACAAAATCCAAAATTTATCAAAAAGTGCTTGATTTATATTAGTGGGTTTGATCATTATAAAAAGGCTGAGTGGTTCACTTATTTGCTAATTCCATACCTCGTCATAACACCTTCACTTGGGTCTCCTAAAATCAATTCTTTAGGATAAATTTTAGTTTATTTTCATTCTCTAGACATTTTATTTTTTGTTTCAACCCTTTCTTTAAGATTTTCATTTTTAATTTGTTGGGTTATTTCTTAGACATCTTCTTCTTCCAACTTAGACCCTCCTAAAATCTTAGAATCATCAAAAACTACATGTGTGGTCTCCTCAACTACCAAAGTTCTTTTGTTAAATATTATTCAGGATTTACCAACACTTGAATATCATAGATAAATTCCCTCATCAAATTTAGTATCAAACTTTCCTAAAAAAGTTTTACCACTATTACAAATAAACACCTTACATCCAAAGACATGTAGATACCAGAGGTTGGGTGTTCTTAACATAAGAAGTTCATAGGGTGTCTTATTCAACTTAGATCTAATATTTATCCTATTCAAAACATAACTAGCCGTACTAACCGCTTCATCCCAAAAATATTTAAGAAGTGAATATTCAGCCAACATAGCTCTAACAACTTCTATCAAAGTTCTATTCTTCCTCTCAACAACCTCTTTTTTTTTTGGGGTCCTAGGAGCTAAACAATTGTGATCTATTTCAAGTTCACTTTGAATTGAAAGAATTTCACAATCTAGATTCCTTTGAATCCAAATAATTTTTTTTAAACTCATCAAATGATTCAATCTTATGTAATAAGAATCTAATCTAAGTGAATCCTGAATAATCATCAATAATTACATTCCCAAAATCTTTCCATCCTAGACTTGTAGTGCTAACTAGTACAAAATGATCCATGTGAATAACGTTTAATGGTTTACTAGTTCTAAGATCTTTAATTGAATGAAATGAGGACTTTACTTGTTTTCCTAATAGTCATGCTTCACATGTGATCTTTAATGAAGTTTAATTTGGGTATTCCTCTAACCAAGTCTTTTTGGGCAATCTTTATAATATTTTTCATGCTTTCATGATAAAGTCTTCTATGCCATAACCATGATTTGTTGCGAGAAATATGCCTCATCATTCCACATGAAAATCATTTAACATAAGGAAAGGGATTTACCATTCTATATGAGTTATAATATCTTTTCCTAGATTTTGAAATTATATGCTTCTGATTAGAATTATAAAATTGTTCAAATGTGGGAGTTATCTTATCTACTTTAAGTGCTTTGAATGTTTCTTTATGATGTGAGTTTAAACTTTCTAAAACTTAATTGTTAACATTCAACTCAAGTTCTCTTTGATCTGATTCAGCAATAAACACCTTAAAATAATTTCAAGTTTAGTATAGGATGTTCTCAAGGAATCATGCTTATATATAAATCATCAAATTCATCAAAGAAAGTCATGTGGTTGCTATATATTGATGAATTATCCTTCCTAAGATTTTGATATACTTTCTATAAATTTAAATGCTAAAGATTAATATTAGCATACAATTTTTAAATCTTCCTATATGCCTTATGCATTTCCCAAAACTTCAAATAATTCATCGTATGATAATTCACATACCTCCTATTGAACTGATTGATCAAGTTTATCTTCCATTCAGCACAAGTTTCTGACTTCCTCTTCTACTTATGTTTCTGAGGAGTCAGAAGTTGAGTCAACCCAAAAATCTCTTTGCATTCACTACTTGCCCTTCCTAACATTACTTTTCCTAACTTTACCTTTGGTATCTTGATATGTCAATACATGATAACTATTTGAATTCTAAAGTTAAAACTCATTTGGACAAGATTATGGAGGTTTTATTGAACTCTGATAACAACATTTGTAGTTTTAAAAATGCATGGGTTAAAACCCATCATATCAAGGTGACTCATTTTGATCCAAATCCTAAAGAATCTGAAGATGATAATGTGATTAAAATTAATATGGATAAGGTAAGAAAAAATGTTTAATTACTTAAGAAATCTCTAGTGGTGAAAGTGTCTGGGAGATATGTTCCTTTTTCTGTTTGTATTATTGAGTTAAGGCATCAATGGAATAAATTTGAGAGCTTTCATCTCAGTTCATTGGGCCTAGATTAGATTTTGTGTTCCATTCAATCATCTCAAGTTATTGAAGAAGTGCTAAGTGGAGGTCCTTTGTTTGTGGGAAGACATATAATAGGATTGGATAAATGGTCACATAAATTTTATCCAACCTCATTAAAAGGATTATCCTCACCGATTTGGATTCAGTTTCCATATTTGCCTTCATATTGTTGTTATGAGATTAATAATACTAAAATTGTTTCATAGGTAGGAGTTCCTTTATTTTTAGATGAAAATTTTTTAAATAGGGTAGACATGAATTTGCTAGAGCCTGTGTTCGAATTAATCTAGACTCTAAATTATCTCATGGAGTTTGGATTGAAAATTTATATGGAAAATTTCCTCAGAAAGTGGATTATGAAAAAATCTCTTCTTTGTGTTTCAAATGTGGTAAAATAGGTTATAAATTTGATATGTTCATGGATGTCCATAAAGAAGTTCAATCTAAGGTTCAAAAGGAAGTAGAGAATAAAGGTTATCTAAAAATGGGTTCGAATTTTGCTGATAGAAGTTCTGATAAAAATTCGATTGAAAGAATGGGTAGTGCACATTCAAAAGCTTGTTATGTTCCTTAGATGCATGTTAATTTTAAGAAAAAAAGAAGAATGAAGAGTGTTCAAAAGTTGGATCAGAAATCTTGATTTCAGTTATGATTGGGAATCTTGGGAATAATTCTTCTCATGATCATTTGACATTTATGAAACTACCATCATCTAATAAGTTTAATGTGTTTTCTCATGTTTTTCCTAAGGAAATGGTTGTTAGTGTGGATGCTAAAGTTGTAAATATTCCTGATCAAGTTTAGTTTAATGTGTTATTTCAAGACAAATCAAAAGATATGGCTACAGCTATTGAAGATACTATTTTGGAAGGGAGTATTCCTGTTTCAGCCTTGTTCAATGATCCATTTGTTGGAGCATGTTCTATTGCAGATTCCAAGAATTCTACTGATAAGGAGATAAGTTTTTCTGAACCAAAAGTAATATATGGTGCTAGATTTACCATGGATGATGGTGTTAGGAGGGAAATGGTAATCCCTGATGCTGAAGGGAATGTTGTGTGTTCTGAAACTATAGTCAAGGAAATTGACAAGCAAAGAACTGAAAATATGAGTGGCGTGGGATCTTAGAAAAATGTTTCTGAGTCATCTCCCAAGCTTGATGTTCCTAAGGTAAGTTCAACTTCTCCTTATCTTATTAATATCCTTATAAGTTTGTTTAATGTTAAACATAAAAGCACTAAACAACTTAACTTTTAGGACCTATTGAGGATTATCCTGGGAAAAGGAAAATTGATTTAAAGGCTGTTGGGCCAACTCTTTTAATAATGTCCCCAGATGATGGATACTATGG
The DNA here is from genome assembly GCA_022539455.1 of Dendrobium nobile. Lineage (NCBI taxonomy): Eukaryota > Viridiplantae > Streptophyta > Magnoliopsida > Asparagales > Orchidaceae > Dendrobium > Dendrobium nobile. The sequence goes on from CM039723.1 coordinate 48,463,447, forward strand.
CTTGGCTTAAGGATGGAGCTTTTATGATGGAGTCTTTGGTTTTTCTCAGAACATTGGTTTGGAGAAAGGATGTCTACATAAGTTGTTTAGTTAAATATGAAGCTTATGATTCATATTTTGTTATTTTAATCTTCTTGATTCAAGAAGACTGTAAGTGTTTTTTTGAAGACATGGTTCTTTATTACTGTTGGAAGTATCGGGTTTTAGTGGCTTTAGATGTGGATGTAAAGGTTTTTTTAATTTAATCTGAAGCTAGATGGGAATTCGTTGGCCACAAAGAATGATGATGGAGGATCATTAGGTGTTCTTGCAATTGTAATAGTTGTTATTTTTTTCTTTTCTTTTAGTGGGGTGTTGTTATTTTGTTTTTCTTTTAACTTTTTTTTGCCTTTATGGAGTTATTATAATGTTATATAGGATTGTTAATAGTTTTTATTTTTTATCTTTTGGGAACTTCAGGACACTAACCAGCCTTTTAGGTTCTTTAAAAATTTGGTGTGTCTATCACCCCAATGGGTTTAAAATGGGAATTAGTAGATCGCATATCCATTAAGAGAGTTTTAAACGGATTATTTAGTGTTTTCCTATCTAGTTTATAATAATTGTTTTTGTTTTTATACAATTTGCATCTCTTCAAAAAAAAAAAACTTTCTCCTTACTAGGATTTCCTTTGATATATAGCCAGTCAGTATTTATATGTCCAGGCTTTCTACATTCATAACAAATCGCTTCATTAGAAACTTTTGCATTCTTATTGAAATTACCTCAATTCCAATGATGACATCATCACTACTTTATTCTAAGGAAACTTTTGAATTTCCTACTCATGAGTGTAATATCTTCTTCATCCTCAGGAATTAATTGATCACTCTCTAAATTATCCACTTTCAAAGCTATATTCTACTCTTTTTTCTTATCACCTGCATGAATCTACCTTTGATTCACTCCTTTCTCGTATGCTATTAGTGATCCAAGCAGATTGTCATTAGAATATACATTCAAATTCTTAGACTTAGTTATGGTAGTTATCTTTCCATCATAAGCAGTTGGTAAACAACATAAAATTTTATTAACTTCCTCTGAATTAGTTAGTTTTCTACCTAAAGCATACAATGAGATAATAATCTGAATAAAGTGTGTATGCATATCAAAAACTAACTCATTTGGTTTCATGTGAAGTATTTTATAGTCATGTAATAAAATATTAAACCTGGATTGTTTAACCTCATCTGTCCCTTCATAAGTTATGCAAAGTCTACCAAGATTAGTTTTCCCATTTTGCAAGTAGAAACACACATATAGTCTTCTAATTTCAATGCATATAAAAAACTATTTAAACATTTCATACTTAGCTATGTTAAGTCTTTTTCTTCTAATATCAAATCAGTGAATGTTGTTTCAACTCTAATGCCATAAACAAGTTTACTTGGTCTAGTGTAACCTTGTTGTACTAATATTCACATGCAATAGTTAAGTGATTACAAAAAAGTATACATGTGAGTTTTCTAAAAATAAAAAGGGATGTTATTGAATAAAGGTGGTCTAGTGATAGAGTATCCTTCAAGAGTGTTCCAATTTCCAAAAGTAGCAATGTTCATTTATAAAAATATAGTCTAAACCTTAATCTTTGAAATAGGCTTCGGCACCACATGAAAGTTTGTGTAGGTTTTTAGACCTTATTGAACTATCCCAAGGCTAACCAGGGGGGGGGGGGGGGGGGGGGGGGGGGGGGGGGTGTTTAAATTGGTTATTTTAAAAATTTCTTGGATTTTTTAAAATTGTTTCTAGAAAGTTTAAGTAATGATCCTTGAGTATGAGTATGCAATTATTTAGATAAGATTCTCTCAAAAGATTTTTTAACCACAAAATTATAAAGTGTAGAATAATAAAAATATAGAAAAAGTAAACTGAATAGAAGAACACCAAATTTATAGTGGTTTGGTCCAAACTTGACCTATGTCCACTCCCTGGAGACTCTTTCTCCTGTAATTGCACTCAATCCAAGTGACTCCACTTTTGCCCCCATAGCAAGGTGGAGAAGCCTTATAAACTCTCTTTCACCAACTCGGTGCGATAGAGTACCAACACCTTTTACACCCTCCAAGTGATGGTATCGTACCTTTATCCTTTTTCTCCCTCCTGATGATGACAAAGAACCTTCATCATTTTTCACACTCCTAGTGACGGCAAAAAACCTTCATCCTTTTTCACCCTCATACTGATGATAGAGAAAGTTGACTCAATGTTAAAGGTATTCTTTTAAAAGCGAAGCAGATGGGCATAAGTTTGAAGAAGACAAAGATATCCTCACTTTAGGCAACCTTGTGAATCTCTCACAACTCCCCCTCTCTTGATCTCTCACACTTCACTCTTATAATCTCTCCCAAAAACTCACACTAAAAGGCTACTCTCAAGAGAAAATCAGTGCAAAGGTCTTCAGTATTTGTTTTTAGGACTTCTTATATATAAAACATAAGAAAAACCATCCAAAAAACCTAAAATTATAGGTGAACCAACTTAAGATCATATAATACTATTGTGAATCATCTGTATAAATAAATAAAAAAACCAGGTATGATTTTGTATGAACCTTATTTCATACACTGTCAGTTGTCTGTATAAACTGACATCCTACTATACAAACAATTCAAAACTAAACCTATTCGTTTGGTATGTTCCTGTATGAACCTTATTTCATACACTATCAGTCGTATGTATGAACTTATTAAATCATACTAAGTTTGGTATAATTATGGACGAACTCTACTTTGTACTATGTTAGTCTTCTGTATGAACTAATTTTGTACTATACCAATAAACAAAAATAAATGAATTTTTTTGGGATGAACTAGTATGCACCTAATTTTTTACACTATTAGGCATTTGTATGAACTAACTTTGTACAATACAAATAGTTCAAAAAATATAAGCCATGATTTGATTAACTACATTTTGGATGAAAAACATGACAAATTGTATAGTATGATTGGAAGTCAAACAGTACTATTAGCTTTAAAATTTTATGTTTTGACTCTCTGCCCCTATGTGTGTGTGTGTGCACGATTACACAATTGTAATCACACTCTCTTAAACTAAAAAAATAAAAAATAAAGATTTATATACATTATTACATGAAATTTTAATGTACTCTATCTTGAAGTCTTCAACAATCTGGAGTATGAATTTCCTGAAATATTAGAACACACAAACAAAAAATAAAAAAATATCTAATATATGTTTAGAGAAATAATAAAATTAATATAAAAATAGTATTTTGCTATCATAAAAAATTATAATCTCAATCTGGATTCTTAAGTTGCAATATAATCAGCAGCAACATTTTCGTCCCTATAAATATGAGGATTAGCAATGCCATTTTTAGAAATAAAATGGATAATGAACTTAACATCAGTTTCAATCGTTAGCATGATACATAATTGTAACCCATACATTAAAGCTTGTACATTAGCCATAAATGCAGTGGTAATATTAGAGGGACCCGTAAAAGCACCAATAATATGCCCATTGAAGACACGGATGATACCACCATAACTAGCTTTTAACCATTTGAACGAACCAATTGTATAAAATTTGTAGAGTCCCATACAAGGTTTAATCTATCTAACTAAAATATCTTTAGATAACTTACTATTAGGCCCATCACAAAAAATGCCAAATTGCTTGGAAATTTGGGAGGAGTTGTTTAAAAAATCCAAACTAATCAGCTTAGCCATAAACAATTATATCAGTTTATCCTTATCCTTGATGAGAACGGATGAGACTTTCATAATAGAATTCTAATGCTTAGCCGCATTCCTACTCTTCCAAAGAAACCAACAAATAATGGTGGATAACACATTTCTAATATGCCTCTTAGTAGGAACAACCCAATCATGCTTGATAGTAATGATGTTGTTATAGTTCTTATAAAATTGAGTGGTAAGCAAATCGTCAAAATAAACACAAACTTTAAGAGAAATAGGCCCATTAGAAAAAAAATATGACTCAAATTTTTAATATGATAGCAACATTGACATTTATACACAATATATAATCCTTATTTCATTAAGATAGTGTTAATAGGGATTTAATTGTTGAAAATCATCCATATTAATATAGAATAAAAAGCTAGGATACCTCTTTCCCAAATGCAAGAGAAAATCACAGACTTAGGTTGCACATTCCTAAAAGAATGCCCTCCTCTTTAAACACAAAGCTCCCATCATTTAGATTTATTATATAAAATATAATCTTTCTGATCAAGTTATAATGACACTTTCAAGATGAGATTAAAGACAAATTTAGGAAGAATATCAAGAAGGTAATTCAAATTCTAAGTTCCATCATGAAAAAAATTAGCCACTTTGTAGGCACTATTGGTATGAGTATTGAGTAAATTATCAATAGAAGAGAAACCAAGCTAGTTATTTTTGGAAAAGGACATGTCCCCACACCCCAAACCACATTCAATCAAATTTTTACAAAACCTTTTAATAGAACAAAGCCTTTTTCAATTGGAATAATTCCCATATTTGAAAAAGCAATTTAGAGGATGCAAGAAATAGACCACTAGCCCGTTGAAATAGAACAACCTTTAACAAAACTTAAATGAGATTAAACCACTAGCCCTTTGAAATAGACCAAGAAAATTAAAAAGTATTTTGAGCATCTTCCTGGAGCCATTAGTAAAAATAATAAAATCATCAGTAAAACTTAAATGAGACACCACAAAACACCAAAAGTATGATACTAAAGATTTGGGTGATTTCTATAAAGTTCAATAAGACCTTTAGAAATAAATTCAACAGTTATACTAAACAAAGCATAATGTATAGAATCCCTTACCTAAGGACATGAGTAAAGTTAAAAAAACCATGATTTTTACCATTGGTAGTCATAGAGAAAAAGCAATGCTCAATACTGTTCTTAATGATCCTAATAAAGTCTTTATTGAAACCAAAACAAAAATGCATAATGTAAAGAAATGCCCAATTCAGATTATCATAAGCTTTGGTAATATCAATCTTAAAATTGGCATTCCCACATACAATTTTAGCCTCTAAATTATGTGCAAGCTATTGAGCTAATAAAATATTATCAAAGATAGAACGACCTTTAACAAAACTAGCTTTCTTAAAAGAAATGATATTAGGAAGAATTAAAGCTAATGTAGACATAATTAATTTGGCGATGAGCTTGTTAAAAAAGGAGCAGAGATTAATTGGAAGAACATCGCTCCTAAAGTTAGTAACATCACTTTTAGGGATCAAAATAATAATAGTAGAGGTATAAAATTTAGGATAAGGATTACCTTTAAGGAAGTCAAAATAGGATTAATTAAATCCTCTTTGATAATATGTCAAGTTTTTTGAAAGAATTTAGTAGTAAATCCATCAGGCCCGGCCAAAGAATCAAAACTTTTCTCTTTAATAATCGACTCATTCTCATTTTTAGATGGAATTTTATTGAGCATATTGTTATCCTCTTCAGACACAAGCGATAGAATAAAAGTATGAATGTTCAACAGGGATGTTAAGGCCATATAAGCTAGCCCAAGGCTAACTAAGAAGGGGGGGGGGGGGGGGGGGGGGAATTAGTATTTTAAAAATTCTTTCAATAAAAATCACAATCTTAAAACAAACCAAGAGTCACTAGAAAGAAATAAAAAGTGCAGAAATTAAATGCGAAAAAAGCAATAATAAAGAACATAGAGATTTATCGTGGTTCGGTCAACTCGACGTACGTCCACTCGCTAGTGGTGCCCTACAGTTATTGCACTAAACTCAGTGACTCTCCTTTTTCTCCCACAGCAAGGCAAAGAAGCCTTTACAAACCCTTATTTCTACCTACATCGGTGAGCCAGAGAACCCGACTCCTTTTGCTTCCTCGTGAAGTAGGAAGAGAACCTTGATCGATTGCTGAAGTAGACCTCCCTCGAACCCCCAAGAATAAGGGACGATGATCAGAGAAGATGACTTGGATCCTTTCTTGGAGTAACCTTTGTGAAACCCCTCACAAACTCCCCCTCACAAGATTATTTCTCTCTCTCCCTCTCTCTCCCTTCCCTCTATGCTCTCTCAAATCAAGACTGCAACAAAAGATACCCTCATGGGTTATATAAGAGTTCTTATAGAAGAGCTTTGGAGTAGCTCTTAATTGCAACAAACCAACATTATCGTCCAAGATGATCTAGAGATCATCTTGTACGTCAGCATAATCTTTACTCAATCAGCCAAGATGATATGGAACGATCAGAAGAATTTTGTTCATATCATCCAGAATGATAAGTACAAATTATTCAATATCATCTGGATAATCAAACTAAATGGATGTCTAGATGATAAAAAAATAGCTTGATCATCCAGGCCGATCACACGATCATTTCGGACGATTAGTTCAAATTCGTGAATATCGTCAAAAGCATTGCACTTAAGGTTCTTGAACGGATTGTTTCAGCCGATCCTGCGATCATGCATGATAATATGATCAAGCAATCAAACCTTAATTGCTTTCCTTAATTACCAGATTATTTCAGGCATCATTATTTTGCATCGTCCAGGATAATATCCTGGATGATGTCCAAAAATAAATAATACCCAAATAGATCTAGTGGCTGATTCTTTCTGATTTGAGTGTATCGTCTTGGTTGATACAAATATCATCCAGGATGATGAGCTTAATGATGTCTGCCTTAACTAGAATGCCCTAATTATGGTTTTTATCTTTAACTGATTGTTTAGGATGATTTTTGTATCGTCATGGATGATGTGACCAAAAATAGAAAGCTCTAAATTAGACTAAAAATAAATCCCCCAAGTGTGTGTGTGTGTGAGGTTACTTAGCATCAGGAACCACATCGTTTATAATAGACTCAAAAAAAGGTAAAAGATTTACAAAATGACTCAGACCTAGGCTACCTAATTTTGAGCTGGTTCAAATTGTAATTTTAATCTTATGGACCTGAAATGTTAGTAGTCAAGGAAGTTCTGGAGAAATAGAAGTGTTTACTATCATCAAAATTCTATTCCCTAAAATCAGATACGCAACAATGTAAAATCCAAATCTGAGGTAGGAGTAAAGTTTTTGTTAAAGACCTCCTTAAAATACTTAACACCATAATCATAAATTAACTTAGGAGACTCCAATTTTTTTACATTTAGGAGTGGAAATCTTGTGAATATAACTATTAATTTTTTATAGTTAGCAATATTTTGAAAAAAAATAAGTGTTTCTATCTCCCTCAGCTAAAAACTTGTGAGTAGCTTTCTGTTCCAAATAGGCTTCTTCTTGTTCTTGAAGATTAACTAAGGTGCCCTTGACCTTATTTAAAGAAGCCAGGTTTTCTATAGAAGGAAGATCAAAAAAATATTATCAACTAAATCAACTTCTTTTTCAATTTCCATAGTGTTAGTAAAAAATTTTTAAAAACACATTCATTCCATAAATTTAAATTTAGCTTTAGCTGTTTGAGCTTAAGCCAAAGCTAAATCATACCAAAACTATTATTATTAGGAAAAAGTGGAGCATTCCAATTAGCTTCAATATCAGTAAGAAATGAATTTACAAAAGCCATATATTTTAAAATCTAAAATTATAAGAAGTAGAGTTATCATTCATAGAAATGTTCAGAAGTAATGGAGCATGATAAGAGATGGTTCTAAAAAATTACCCATTATGGGTCTTTTCGTACTTAGAAATCGAAACATTATTAAGAAGAATATGATCTAAACATTACCACATAGTAGCTTGATTCAAAGTAAAGACATTACAAAAAAAACCAATATCATGCAAATTAGAAGCTAATAATTTATCATTAAAATCCTCCATAGCTTAGAAATTTGGTGGTTTCCCCCGAATTCTCTTATAAACATTAGTGATAGCATTAAAGTCACCACTAACCATCCACAGTTCAAGATTAATAGAAGAAAAATCCATAATTTTATTCCATAACTCCATCTTTCAACTTTAGTACAAGAAGCATACACAAAAGAAGCAACACAAGAAAATTTATATTAGTGTGCACAATTTGAGGAATATCATTAAGGATATGTAATGTAATGTAATCCAATGTTTCCCAAAAATCTAATTTTTTGGTAGAATTACTAAAAGAGAAATCAAATCCAAGTTTAGTATGCATGGAAGTAATCTTGGAAACTTGAATTAAAGGTTCAAGTAAAACCAAAACATTAGAATTATAATTCGTGTATAAGTTCTTGAACCAATCCCCAGAAGGAAGATTTCTCACCCCTCTTATGTTCTAGATGAGGGCTTTAACCATATTCTAGATGAGGCCTTTAACCATTGGCAGAATAATTAGGAGAAGCTCGGGTAACTCTAGAATATTGACCTTCAGAGAGTTTGATGTTTTTTGATTTATTCTTCCCCACTTTAGTGATACCCTCATCCATTTTACTTTCATTTAACGGAGTAGAAAAAATAGAGACATAATTCACACCAACAAAACTGTTACGGATCTATGGCTTATGATTTTGATGATAGCAAACATTCTTTTTTCTCTACAACTGCCTTATCTACTGACATTTCAGGTTCACACGATCGGACTGCAATTTGGAATCAACTCAAAATTGGGTAGACAAGGTCTGAGTCAGTTTGTACACTTTTTCCTTTCTTGAGTCTATTGTACTTGGTGTGGCTCCTGATGCTTTGTAACTTGGAAGATTTTCTTAATGTTCCCTAGAGTTTACTTATTTTGGTAACATCGTCCGGGACGATTTTATATTGTCCTGGATGATTTTATATCATCCTGGATAATTTTATATCATCCTAGACGATCGGTTCAAAAGCAGAAATCCTAATTAGGGCATTCTCATTAAAGCAACCGTAATTATGCAAAACACATCGTCCTGGACAATTTTGTATCGGTCAGGATGATAGGCTCAATTCAGAAAGAATCTGCCGCCAGATCTACTTAGGAAATACTTATTTTTGGACATCATCCCGGTGGATCGGCCTGGCCTATCAGGATTGGCTTGGATGATCCAGAACAATTTTTCTTAAATAAATCTGGCGATTAAGGAAAGCAATTAATGGTGATTTGCATGATCACATCGGTCGAGCTGATTGCAAGTTCATCTGGGCCGATTGGACATCGTCCAACTTTATTTCAGGGTGATGTTCAGGATGATTTTCCTCATATTTGAACTAATCGGCCAGGATGATATGCCTATCAGCCTGAATGATATAAAGTCGGCAATTGGCATTAATGAGCTCATTTTGAGATCTTCTATTTAAGCTATCACATGACACTTTGTAAGTGTCTTTGGCAGCCATTGTAGCTTCGTTCTTTTGTGGGAAACTTGAAGAGAGAGCTTGAAAGGGAGTGAGAAAATGGTGGAGTTTGAGAGAGGGAGAAGATCCTGTGAGGGGGTACTCAAGGGAGTGTGGAGGGGGTTCCACATGGTTGCTCCGGCAAGCTCGCACCTAAATATCGTCGGATTCAAGGCTTGTCTCGAGGGATGTTCACCAAAGAAGAAGATCTCTTTGGTGTCAAAGAACCCGACGACTCTGCTGCACCAGGGAAGGTGGAAGTGATTTTGTAAGGGCTTCTCTGCCTAGCTGTGGGGGATAAAGGAGAGACACTTAGTTAGTGCAATACTTGGACTCCAAGGAGTGGACGTAGGTCAAGATTTGATCGAACCACTATAAATCTGTTTAGGTCAAAGACTTTTGGATGCAGGTGAAATGATTGTTCTAAAAGCTGAAGATATGAAAAAAGATAGATTAGTTGGTGATGAAAATAATGACTTAATAGGCAAATTAAAAAGCTCACCAATGCATAAACATCAACAAAAATGGAAGAAAGATAAAAATGGTAAGGATATTAATATTTCTTCTGACATTATTTACTTTCGATGTAGGAAGCCTGGACATATGAAAAATTAGTGCCTTAATTTAAAAATTCTTCCTGCATAAGAAAAGGGTAAAGCAAAACAAATTTTAAACTGGGGAAATAATGAAAAGCAAAAAATCTCTTGGGCAGGCCTTGTCTCTGAAGCATCAGACCAGGAGAAAGATGGTGCTTAAACCATTGTTTGTTTTTATGTTTACATGTTTTATTTATCCTTTCGTTTTTGTGATTTTCTATTTTTTTATTCTATTTTTCTTACTTTTCCTTTTTCATTAAATTTTTATGTGTCTTTTCTCTGATCAACACACACATCACCTTTCTAAAAATGAAAAACCTACCTCTTATTTTTTCTTAAATTCTTATGAAAATTGTGTTTAACTTCTCTAAAAATAATCAAAGGAAGGAAACTCATGATTTTGACTCTCAATCTCTATTTTTTTAAAGAGGTTATTCTACTTTTGATTTAAAATCTTCATCATGTTTTAAATTAGATTTTAAAACTGAATTTTTTCATCTCCATACATTTTATCTATCGCATAGAAATCTTTTGCAAGATTGTTGAATCTACCTCATTATTTTCCTAATCAAGTAGTTCGTTGTGTCAATAAAATGGGTTTACTTTTGTTTTTAAAATTTTAGAAAGGTAGCATATTAAAAAAAATGGCCAATGACGCCAAATAAAAAAAAAGTGGCCAATGACGCCAAATCAAAAGATGCGCAATGACGCCAAATTGAGAAAGATACACAAAGTGTATCAAAAAAAAAAAGATGCGCAAAGTGCGCCAAAAACTTGACAAGAGGCATAAAATGAGCCCACAAAGAGTATGCTCACTTTTTCTATTTTATTCAGAGCTTAAGAAAACCCTTGATATTTTCGATACTAGATTTAACAATTCGTGCATTAATCTTCTATTAGATATATTTTATGAAAGGAGTTTTGAAAAATTGGTGTTTCTTTTTCTAATTTATTCCTTAATTTAGATATTGAATTAAAAAGTTTTTGATCATTTTTAAAGAACTTGAGTTTGGATTATCAAATTCTGAATTTCTAACCTTTTTTGGGCTATGTGTTGTCAATCCAATTTTACTAAATTTTTGATTAAAAACAAGAGGTAACTTTCTCATTTTAAAAATATTTGTTTTTTCATTAGACTAGGGAAATTTTTTGTCTTTTGTTCGTTTTGTTTTTTGTTTGTGCCTCCTCTCTTTTTGATAATATCAAAGTGGGAGAACGTAGTGTTGAATTTGTATCCTTTTTTTTTCTTTTAAAAAAAATTTAAAACAACAAAAATATTTTTATCTCTCCTATTTTTAAAGTGTTATTCTAGGAGGGGAGATTAGGAGAAAATGTTCCTTTTTGCAAATTCAAATTAAAATGTTTGACATGATCAAAAAGGGGGAGATTGTTGCGGATCTATGGCTTATGATTTTGATGATAGCAAACATTCTTTCTTCTCTACAACTGCCTTATCTACTGACATTTCAGGTTCTTACGATCGAACTGCAATTTGGAATCAACTCAAGATTGGGTAGATTAGGTCTAAGTAAATTTGTATACTTTTTCCTTTCTTGAGTCTATTGAATTTGGTGTATGCTTTGTAACTTAGAAGATTTTCTGACTGCTCCCTATTATTTACTATTTTTGGTAACATCATCCAGGATGATTTTAAATTGTCCTGGATGATCAGTTCAAAAGCAGAAACCCTAATTAGGGCATCCTCATTAAAGCAGTCGTCATTATGCAAAACACATCGTTCTGGATGATTTTGTATCAGCCAGGATGATAGGCTCAATTCAAAAAGAATCTGTCGCCAGATCTACTTAGAAAATACTTATTTTTGGACATCATCCCAGTGGATCGGCCTGGCCTATCAGGATCGGCCTTGCCGATCCAGAGCAATTTTTCTTAAATAAATCAGGCGATTAAGGAAATAAATTAATGGTGATTTGCATGATCACATCAGTCGGGCCGATCGCAAGTTCGTTAGAGCCTATTGGACATCGTCCAACTTCATTTTAGGGCGATGTTCAGGATGATTTTCCTCATATTTGAATTAATCGGCGAGGATGATATGCCTATCGGCCTGGATGATAAAGTCGGCAACTTTCATTAATGAGCTCATTTTGAGATCTTCTATTTAAGCTATCACATGACACTTTGTAAGTGTCTTTGGCAGCCATTATAGCTTCATTCTTTTGGGGGAAACTTGAAGAGAGAGCTTGAAATGGAGTGAGGAAAGGGTGGAGTTTGAGAGAGGGAGAAGATCCTGTGAGGGGGGACTCAAGGGAGTGTGGAGGGGGTTCCACATGGTTTCTCCGGCAAGCTCGCACCTGAATACTATCAGATTCAAGGCTTGTCTCGAGGGAAACTTACCAAAGAAGAAGATCTCTTTGGTGTCAAAGGACCTGGCGACTCCGCCGCGCCGAGGAAGGTGGAAGTGATTTTGTAAGGGCTTCTACGCCTAGCTGTGGGGGCTAAAGGAGAGACACTTAGTTTAGTACAATACTTGAAGGGTGCCTCCAAGGAGTGGACGTAGGTCAAGGTTTGACCGAACCACTATAAATCCAGTATGTTCTTTCTTTATTACTTCCGCATTTAATTTCTTTGTGGTGATTGTGATTATTGTGCTTTATTTAAAGGTATACCAATTCACCACTCTCTTTATTTAGCCTTGGGCCTGTTCATAGGGCCTAGCATCCCTAACAAACTTTCAAAGACTCCCTAATAAAGCAACCTCCTTATTAGGAAAAATTTCCCCTTCCTCCATTTGGTCCTCCTTTTCTCCTTCCTTATTCTCAACTTATTCACGATTGCTAACATTTGAAGTACATTGATTATGCATCACATCTCCATCACCTCTAACATTGGATGAATCAATCTCTCCATTTTAATTTTGGACAAAATAGATCAAAGAAAATCTTCTAGAATCCAAAAATTCAACTTCTATGTCTTAACCAACCACTCTGCTTTTTGGGGCCACAAGATGATATTTTATTAATGAAATATTTCCATCATTAGTTTCCTCCACATTATTAGGAATTTATGTAGGTATTGTAACCATGTTGTCTTGGTCAGCCACTTCTAAAGGGATATGAATCTCATCGTCAACACCCTTATTCTTACCCAAATGATCCACATCTTTTCCTTCTTTGCTCCTTTTCTAAATTTGGGTGAGCCACAAAACATTTATAAAAAGAATGTCCATGAAAATTGCACTGAGAGCAAAAATTTGGTATATTTTCAAAATTAATCTTTTGCAAATAACATGAACTTTCTGATCCAAGCCATACATCATGCAGATGTTTTTTGGTTATGTTAAAATCTAGCAAAATTTGGGCAATAGAAGGCCATGATCTCGAGGTAATAACTTGATTAAAATGAAGAGGTCCTCCAAATAAGGATCCCAAAGTGTGAAGAATATGTGGATTAAAAAAAGACAATCTCAAATTCAGAAAAGAAATCCAAATTGGAACTATAGGGGATTCTTCTTTTATTTCAAAGTAAGAAGTCCACTTCAAAAGCCTCATTTGACAGTTATTAATGTAATAAGATCATCTCACAAAAATCTAGCTATGATACAAATCATTCTATAGTTGGATGGCAACATGCTGAGCATCAGGTAAACTAATAGAGAAAAATCCAAACAATTTTAGATTTCCACAGAAAGACTTAATTGAGTCGAGATTCGGACGCCTTGACAAAAACTTCCCTACAAGCGTATACTATTAAGGAGAAGCAAGTTTCACAATATCATCCTCAGAAATCAACAAAGGTAGAAAACCTTCTACCAAGGATTTAGTAAAAGCAAAGCCAAATTCTTTCAACAGAAAACCACCAGCAAGAAAATCATAAAATGAGTGACATTTAGAGTTAAAATCATTACCAACATCATAAAAGAAGCCTTTATTTCTAACAACCAAAGCTGCAAGCAGATTACCCTATGGAGTGGCTTAGATGAATAAAAACTAGCCGCCATGAGGAAAATACGAATGAGAAAACTAAAGGCTGAATTGCCTAAGGTCATATAAATGCAAAATAGTTATGCATAATAAAAACAACAACCAAAACCCCAAAAATCTATAGTTACATGACCGAGCTATAATAGGAAAAACTTAATGAACAAAGTGAAATAGCAGAGAGGAGAGAGAATATAGACACTGAACACATAAATGTGATAATGTTTTAAGGGGTATTTTGATTATTGAAATTATTTAACTTTAGGTTTTAAAAAAAATATAGCACTCAACAACTTCTTTGTGCCATAAACTATTGATTACAAGTCCTAGGCACTTATTTATAATGCTACCAATCTTCCAAAAAAGGGGTAGATAGATTGCATTGAGTCATTGTATTTTAATTAAGTGATTTAGTCCTTAAACATTTAATTCTAATACACCTTTTCCAACCTAAAATGAATCAAGCATATGGGTATGAAAGCTTAAATTTCTAACTATTTTATTACTTAATTTAATTATTTTAGTATAATAATTTTAAACTTATAAAGTTTATAGTTTAATATCAACATTCTATCAATTTATTCCTCATTTTCTCACAGCTGTCACGAAGATAAAGGCCTCCTTAGGAAATATAGCTCAGTAGCCCGAGGTAGTCTAACTTAGAAAGGTTCATTAATAAAGTGTTGGTTATTTATTAATTTTATTCATTAATTACTAATTTATAAGTCTTATAATCTATTATTTAATTTTTTTCAAATTCATTCATGGTGTTGTCATTATGGGAATAAGGAGCAAGGCCTCCTTAAGATGCACACCCTGCAGCCCAAGGTAGTCTTGCCAAAAAACTTCATTGATAGTGTGACACTACTAGTTATTAGATTTAATTCATTAAATTATAATTTTTTTTTAATTTTTGGTTATTTATTAAATTTTAATTATTTTTAATTATTTAATAAATCAGGTATTACCAATTATTAACTTTTTATTTATATTAATTTTAAAAAGTTTTATATTTTTCAAAAATACTAGACTTACAGATAGGTTCAATTCCTTTGAGTTTCTTTGATTTTGATTTTTTTAAGATTAGTTATGATTTTATAAATTAGGCCCATTTTAATAAATTAAAATAGGCCAAATGTTGACCTTATGATTTAAAATGATTTCTAGAAGTTTTTAATTTTTCATAAAAACTAGACCTAGATATGAGTCCATTTTTTTTAAGTTTGTATGATTTGGAGTTTTGTGTAATTAGTTATAATTTTTATAAGTTTTAACATTTTAACAAATTATTTAATTGTTTAATTATTGATGGTTTCCTATTATTGTACCAAATAACCTCTAAACCCTTTTATGTTATCTATCAATGCATGATATTTTCTAAGGATTTTGTATTCTTTTTATAATTCTTATAATTCTAAATTCAGACTAGCATGCATTTTCTTTAATTTTTTATATGCATTATGGATTCTTTTAGAAACTTTTGACAATTCTTTATAGGTTAAGTCACATACATCTTCTTGATATGACTGATCAAGGTTATTAGCCATTAAGCACAAGTTGGTGACTTCCTTCTACTTTTCTATTTCTGATGAATCTGAAGCTGCGTCCACCCAAAAAACACTTTGGAATCTTTTCTTGCCCTTCTTCACATTTGGTTTCTCCTTTACCTTCTCCTTGCTAGGAGTGGCTTTTAGGTTTGGGCAATCTAATTTATGTGTTCAGGTTTCCTGCATTTGTAGCAAATCACCTCATTAGAAACTTTAACATTCTTGTTAAGCTTACCTTTATTCTACTGTTGGCATCTCTTCTGCTTTCTTTTAAGAAATCTTCTAAATTGCCTAGTCATTAAGGCAATGTCGTCCTCATCCTCAGGTTATGATAGATCACTTTTTGACTCCTCCACTTTTAGCGCAATGTTATTCTCCTTTCACTGTTCACCTACATCAATCTTTCTTTGACTCACTCCTTGCTCGTAGGTAATTAGTTAACCAACAAGATTATTAATAGAGTAAACATTCAAATCTTTAGACTCTATAATAATAGTTATTTTAGCATCATATGCCGTAGGCAAATAATGAAAAATTTTATTAACCATTTTAACATTCATTAGTTCCCTACCCAATGTATGAAAAGAAGTGACAATTTACATAAATCTTGTATACATTTCATAAATAGATTCATTTGGTCTGATGCAAAACAATTCATCATTATATACCAAGATGTTTAGTCTAGATTACTTCATTTATCCTTTTGTAAGTAACAAAATGTCTACTGCATATATCTTTTCCACTTTTGCAAGTGAAAACTCGCATGTAGTCTTCATGTGCCCAAAAGAAATTATTTAAACATGTTATATTAAATTATGCTAAGTCACGTTCTTCTAAAGTCCAATCTGCAAAGGGTGTTTCAAATCTAAAGCCATCAACTAATCTTGTTTATTTTGTATACCCTTCCTAAACTAAGATCCACATACGATAATCAAGTGACTGTAAAAATGTAGACATGCATGTTTTCTAAAAATCAAATGGGATGTTGTCAAACAAAGGAGGTCTAGTAATCGAGTAACCTTATGGTGTGTTCCAGTTTCTAAAAGTTTCCATACTCATTTTGAAAAAAAGTAGTCTAAACTTATGGTTTTGAAACAAAGCTCTGATACCACTTATTGAATCTTAATTAGGTTGTTAAACATAAGCTAATATCCCAAGGCTAACCAAGAGAGGGGCTGAATTGATAATTTTAAAAAATTACTCTTAGATTTTAAAAATTGAAAACCTTTAAAGATTCGTAACAAGTTAATTAATAATTTTTAAAAACAAAATTTTTAACCGCACAATAAAAACTTGCAGTAAATAAAATGCAGAAATTTAAATCACACAAAGATTTATAGTGGTTCGGTCAAACATGACCTTAATCCACACCCAGAAGACTCCCTCTTCAAGTATTGTACTATTACCAAAAGTGACTCTCCTTTT
Organism: Dendrobium nobile; assembly: GCA_022539455.1. Classification (NCBI taxonomy): domain Eukaryota; kingdom Viridiplantae; phylum Streptophyta; class Magnoliopsida; order Asparagales; family Orchidaceae; genus Dendrobium; species Dendrobium nobile. Next base: position 48,480,244 of record CM039723.1, read on the forward strand.
GCCCCGACAGCATGGCGGAGAAGCCTTTACAAAACTCTCTTCCACCAATCTCCGGTGTGGCAGAGAACCATCATCCTTTCACACTCTCCAAGTGTTGGTAAATAACTGTCGGCTGTTCATACTCTCTAAGTGTCAGCAAAGAACCATCATCTTTTCACACTCTCCAAGTGTTGGTAGAGAACTAAATCTTCATCAAAGATCTTCTCACAGCAATCTAGTAAGATAAGAGGAAGAGTGAAAAACAAAAATCACATAAAGATCATTAACTTTGAGTAACATTGTGAACACTTCATACTCCACTTGCAAGAAAACTCTCATAAACACTCTCTCTTTCAATTGCCCTTGAAAAATCATAAAGATAAGACTTTTTCACGTTAATTTTAGTGGACTTTTTATACTCAAGACACGAAAAATCATCCAAAGAACTAAAAATTTCAATTTTGAGCGAACACGATTATACAATATGATCGTATTTTATACATACAAAAAGTTTAAAAATTGTTGCGTACAATCCAATTGCGAATCGATAAGAAATCATTTCATACACGAACATCATCCGGTCTGAACCAAGTTTGTCCGGGGCAAACAATTAAAAAAATTTTCATATTCATCTAGATGAAGAGAGACCCATAATTTCATACTCTGTTCGACGTATGTACGATGACGACATCGTATGGTACGATTAGTAATAAAAATATCAAGTTTATGGGGACGAAAGGTCAGGAAGAAAATGGACCTCACAATTTCATACTCTGGAATGCATATACGAACTAGGTTCGTTCAGTACGATCCAAATTTAGAAATATATTTTTAAATGACTTGGAACCCATCCATTTCGTACTCTAGAAGGCATGTACAAACAGTGTTTGTATAGTATGATCCATACTTAGAAAAATTCTTTTTACATATTCAGGAACCCGTTTATTTCATACTTTGGAAGGCATGTATGAATAGTGTTTGTATAGTACGATCCATACTTAGAAAAATTCTTTTTACGCATTCAGGAACCCATCCATTTAGTACCCTAGAAGGTATGTACAAACTATAATTATATAGTATGATCCATACTTAAAAATTTATTTTTACATGACCAGAAACCCATCTATTTTGTAGTCGTGAAGACACATACGAACTATTTGTACAATATGATTTATACTTAGAAACATTTTCATTTATGTTCAATTAACTTCTTTTTGGGGAAAATAACTGAACAAATCATCCCGTATAAAGTCAATTTGTACAGTACAATTATTTTTATAAATTCAAGATTTAATCTTTCCCCTAGTGTGTGTGTGTGCATAGTTACTCAATTAAAATCACATTCTCTCAAACTCAATAAAATGAAAAATATAGACTTCATATATGATAAACTTTTAAACTGATCTTATTTGAAGTCTTCAACAATCCGAACTATGATTTCCCTGAAGTGTTAGTACACACAAACAACAAAGCAGTGAGTCCAAAATATGTTAGGGGAAATAATTAATTAAAATAATAATATTTGGAATCATCAAAGATAAACATGTTGTAAGAATATCAACAATAAAGAACTAAGTTGCAACAATCTCAAAAAAAATAACATTCGATTATGAGTTTAGCTTTTATAATCTAGTTGAAGTATCATTATATTCATATTCAAAGGCATATTAATAGATGATATACCTTTTTGGGGAAATGAAATATTACTTATTATCTAAGGTTTGAGTATGATGATAATGACAAACATGATTTTAATTTTCCTAAAGAGAATTAATTGAATTTTAAAAATAGATCAGAGGTCTTTAAATATCCTACGAAGGCAAATCCTCATAGTTAATTACATCATGCAAAACTTAAAATTCCTATGAAAATATCTATTGAAATAAAGGTGGAAAAGTTAATTTTTAAATTTTCAAGGATTGATGTTTACATTTCAACTGCGATTAGATCGAACTTGAGTACTTATTTTAGAAGCTAAAGGATGAAAGTAGGAGGCCTTTTGAGATTCTAAAATATTTTAGAAATATCCCTATCTATCTTATGTATCGGGCTATAAATTTTTGTTTGAAGAGAAATTTTGATTCAACTTGATAATTTATTAGAATGGGGGATTACATTCCTGAAGGTGGGCTCTTATTAATTGGGGTAAACCTTGGTTCCTATGTCTAAATTTTGCACTAAATGATGTTGGCCCAAATTTAGCTAATGTAGTGTAAATCTGGACTTATTCCAACCTGGATTGGGGAGCCAGCTAACAGCCTAGGCGGTTTAAAATCATGTGTCCAGTCTCTTATGTAAGATTGACTGGAGGTTATTTATGTTTTTAAGAAATTGGGTTTGACATAAAGAGAATGTCCTAAGGGGCCCCTTGATTTATGTAGGGTGATTACGCTTTGAAATGTCATTAAAATTTTTGACTCTTTAATTTGTTTCTAATGTAATGCATTCTCATTGACCTTTTAAGTAAAATGATATGAAACAATTTAAAAAGGCTTAAAAATAGATTTTTTTTTTTCTATAATTTACACAACTTCTCACTAATAGAATTACTACCTAATACCCAGGTCATCTGCCAAAACCTATAGGCACGGGGGTGTGAGATAAGGTAGAGAAGATTCAAAATAAATGCATGTGAACTCCTAGGTTATTTTCGATATTACTTGTTAAAAACAATTAAGTTTCTATATGAGCCTTATATTTTTTATTTAGCATGAATAATTTTTTTACTATAACCTCAGGAGCCTTTTAGGATTTCTAGGCTAAATCAAAATCGACATGCAAGAGAAAAAACTAGAAAAGTTGGCAATTTCGAAAGCTCAATCAATTTGAATAAGTTATTATATCATTATAAAAATGTAAAGTCTATGTGACAATTTCCATTTCAATACAACCCATTGTCTGTAGAAATTAAAAGTAGTGAGGTACCATTAAGAATAAGTTGGATTCTAATTATAGAAACTACATAGTTGATTTTTAGAATGGGATGCTCTTGATATCTTCACTTCTTTGTCTTCTTTTCTTCTACGAGCTCCTTGGATTCATATGCTCCAAATATCAAAATGAAAATTACTCCTCCTCGAAGTGGGTTTTCTTTTCTCTTTGGATTTGAAAGTCATCCTAACTTGAATCTCCAAATAAAGAGGAACACTCCCCAAAAGAATGTTTGCAATCTCTTTTGATTCCAAGTTGGATGTTTAACATCTTGGCTTTAAAGTCAACATTCACAACATGACTAAATTGAATTACATTTCTTCTCAAAAACATAAAAGACTTTAGACATACTCCATGATTATCCTAAGTAATTATAATAAAAATACATATCCAAGTAGTTATGTATTTTCTCAAATTTAAAGTACAACCACAATTAGGATACCCTTTTAGTTTTAAGGGGGCTTAGCAATCTTAGCGCCTATAGAAAATTTGTCAGTTTTAATTTTAATTTGCCACCCTTGACTAAAGAACTTCATGAGTATGGACACCAACAAAAAAATTTTTAAGCTTCTAGATTATTACTAACCTAAGGTATTCTATTGCCTATCACACCAATTTATAGATTGCATAAAATTAACATATCAATAGATAATCAAATCGATAAATTAGTTGTAACTAACATGTAGTGAAAAACATAGAAAAATGGAATAAAAATAACAGGAAAGTAAACACTTGCTTAGCCTAAAATAAGAGTTGGCTGTCCTAGCATACCATCTAAAGTATGTGCTTCAGCTGTGTGGCTTGGATAAGCCCTATAAGTTGTATAGTGTTTTAAAATTTGTTTAAGGCTTAATGAATTTTAGTTTGAGTTTAAATATTAATATTTTGATGTAAATTTTAAAGTGTTTTTGTAGCTTAGTAATTAATATCTTCGTTTGCACTAAGTCTGTTAAATTTATTTCACCTTCCTTTTTTTAAAAGATGCCATTTACATTAAAAGAAAGAACAAAATTCAACCTACACGGTAATAGTAATACTACACATTCCTCCTTTAATAAAGAAAACAAAAGGAGGAGGTATCTTATTGTCACTAATATCATCCCATAACAAATAACTAAAAGAGCTAAGTTTGCATAGCAACATGCTTACTTATTACAATCTCAACTAGAATTATGAAATAAAGCATTATAAATCTCCTTTAAGAATGATAGCACCTCCAAGACTCGGTTCTTAATCAGCTGAATTCATTTGCCAAAATAGTCATGCATAAATTTAATAATATTATAATTATCACCTTCAATGATAATGTCTTTAGCCTGTAACATCTAACTTTGGACAAATAACTTTAAAGAAGTAATAGCTAAGAGCTCCTCCTGATCAATATCCTAGTACATACATTGAAAACCAAAGGCCAACAAAAATTTGCCTTTATTATTTCTAAAATCTCCACCGACACCTGCTTTATTAGATCTTAACAAAGTAGCATCAATATTTACATTAATCCAATCAGGAGGAGGAGGGTACCAGTGATTACAAAATAGCTTAGGAAGCTGATTAAAACCCATTGTTCCAATATATAGTTAAATTAATGAGAAGAAGCAACAAAGCTAATCACATTTAATACAATAAAAGAAGGAATATCTTCAACACCTCAAGGCTTGACTTTATTCCTACTATTTAAAGAGAAGCATACTAATGTACAATACATGTTATCCATAAATAAATTAGTGGAAAGATAACCTCTTCAACTTAGATTTGTAATCCGCAAAGGAGAAGAACACTGGTACACTAAATTCCCACGCATTCAGAAGCTCAATTACTTGAAGAATCTTCACACAATTGGTTGTATAATGATCATAATTTTTAATGGCTAGACAACCTCTAGGACATAAGTTATTGTCAAATAGCCTTCTCTACAATACAAAATTATTTGATGGAAAAGCATTGTTACACAAATGCCAAAAAAAATAACTGTACCCAAGTGTTAAGCTTCAATTTCTTCACCCACTTCCAATAATCATTATTTTTCTCAACTTCAACCAATGCCTTTGAAGCCATAGCAAGAATTGTTTTACTAGAAAATTTGGAACTAAGCTCTAATCAATCTTGAATAAGTTCTAGAAAAATTTTAGTTTGAACAATCAACTCAACAAGATCATTTCCAAAGAGCTGCTTCAACTTTTTTTTTTTTTGAAATTTGCAAATTCCATTAAAGAAGAAGAAGAACTAATTACAAGTACTAAAAGGATCACATTCCTCCTTTAACAATCTAAGCAATGAAGGAGGAATGTTGCAAAAAATAAAGCTATCAAAAAGTAAACTATTTTCTAAAGCAAGAGTAGCACATAAATCTACTACTTTATTATACTTTCTATTAACATGATGAAAAATGACTTTATTGAAATCGTTTAGAAAGAATAGCTCCTTTTCCACCCAATTCCCCAATTTCCATTCTTACTTATTCATTGAATCTTTAATGAATTTAATGATGTTGAGATTATCACTTTCAATGATAGCCCCTTTGCTCTCCATCATCCATATTTGTGTGAACTCCTTATTGCTAATATCACCTCCATCTCCAACTGTGCAACATCCCAATGAACTCTTGTCTTCCCGAATGCAAAAAGAAGCCTTCCGTTTTGGTCTCTAAAATTAAATCAATTTGTTGCGACTCGAACTCACAAGTTTTATTTATTTTGATGATAGCAAACACTTCTTTTTACTATGACTGCTTGCCACTAACATTTCAAGACTACAGGATCAAGTAGAACTCAAGCCAGCTCAAGATTGGGTTGTTTTAGTCTGTGTCAGTATATAATTTTTCCTTTCTTGAGTCCTTTTAAACAGAGTAGTTCCTGATGCTAAGAAACATTGCACACACACACTTGGGGGAATTTTTGACTATTTCTTAGAGCTTATTAGTTTTGGTAAAATCATCCGGGATGATCCATAAATCGTCCTAGACAATCGGTTAAAAAACAAAAACCCTAATTAGGGCTTCCAAGTTAAGCCAACTGTCTTAATTTAACATCATCTTGGATGATTTTGTATTGTCCAAGATGATAGGCTTAAAATAGAAAGAATTAGCCGCTAGATCTATTTAGGAATTAGTTGTTTTTCGACATTATCCAGGACATCGTCCTGGACATCATCCAGGATGATCCAACACAATTTTGCCTAAATTAATATGGTATTTAAGCAAAGCAATTAAGACTTGATTGCACGATCAAATCATCCTGGATGATCTTAGGATCGTCTGGGATGATACGCTAGACGATTGAACATCAGACAGCACTTTTTCAGGGCGATGTTCAAGATAATATTCCATGATTTATACTAATCGGCCAGGACGATATATTATCATTTAGGGTTGATTATACAGGACGATAGGAATATTGTCCTTGACGATAAAGTTGGCAAGTTATAATTAATGAGTTCATTTTAAGCTCTTATATTTAAGCTTTGACAAGGTACTTGTTAAGTGTCTTTGGCAGCCATTGAGGCTTTATTATTTTGGAGGGAACTTGAAGAGAGAGCTTGAAAGGAAGAGAGGAAAGGTTAGAGTTTGAGAGAGGGAGAAGATACTTGGAGGGGGTTTCAAGGGAGTGTAAAGGGGGATTCCACATGTTTGCTTCAGTGAGCTTGCACCTTAGAACCATTGGATTCAAGGCTTGTCTCAAGGGAAACTCTGGGAATAAGAAGATCTCTTTGGTGTCAAAGGACCCGGCTACTCCGCCATATCGGGGAAGGTGGAAGTGATTTTGTAAGGGCTTCTACACCTAGCTGTGGGGGCCAAAGGAGAGACATTGAGTTTAGTGCAATACTCGGAGGGTGCCTCTATGGAGTGGACGTATGTCAAGGTTTGACCAAACCACTATAAATCTGGTGTGTTCTTTCCTTTATTGTTTCCGCATTAATTTCTGCATTATGTTTTTTTTTTTTTTTTCCTGAATTTTGGTTCGAATTTTGTGCTTTGCTTTAAGAATTATTAAAATACCAATTCACCTCTCTCTTGGTTAGCCTTGGGCTAGTTCATAAGGGACCTAACATCACTACCGAACTTTAAAGTGGTATCAGAGCGGGATTCATAAAAAATAAGTTTGAAAACTTTTTGAATTTTTATCCATGGCTAACAATGGAAATCGTAATACTGCGAAAGGGTATTTTATTACCTGACCACATTTGTTTGATAATATCCCTTTTAATTTTTAGAAAATTTGCATGTTTACTTTCTTGCAATCAATTGATCTCCGAATGTGGCAAATGATTTTAACTGTTTATTTTATACCGTCTCGTATTTTATATGAAATTAAAATTGATATTCCTTTTAATCAATAGAATATGGAAGAATAAATCAATGCTCAATTAAATGCAAAATCTTTAAACTATTTTTTCCTGTGCTTTCAATTTTGAATATTTTTTGTTAGTTTTCACGTGGAATACTGGTAAAGAAATTTGGGATAAATTACACACCATATACGAAGGCACTAGTGAAATTAAGCAATCTAACTTAAATATTTTAATGCATGATTATGAACTTTTTTGCATGAAATATTATGAGACGATCTTACATATGTATAGTAGATTTATTCAAATTGTTATATCCATGCTTTAGGAAAGGAGTTTTCAAACTTTGAAAAAGTTAATAAAATTCTATATTTTCTACTTGATAAGTTTAATGCTAAAGTTGTTGCTATTTATGAATCAAAGAATTTGAATGAATATTCTATTAATATTTTGATTGGCTCACTCATTGCCTACGAGCAAAGTTTGGGTCAAAACTTTTGGATGCAGGCGAAATGATAGTGCTAAATGCTAAAAACATGGAGAAAAGAAGCTAGTTGGTGAAGAAAGCGATGACTTATCAAGCAAATTGGAAAGCCCACTAAAGCACATGCAGAAGCATCAACAAAAGTGGAATAAAGGTAAAAATGGTAAGAATATTAAGATTTCTTCTGATGCTATTTGCTTTTGATGTAGGAAACCTAGACATATGAAAAATCAGTGCCCTCATTTGATAACTCTTTCTAGAAAATAAAAGGGTAAAGCTAAGTAAATTATAGAAAGGGAAAGTAATGAAAAGTGAAAAATCTCCTAGGAAGACCTAGCTTCTGAATCATCAGAAAAGGAGCAAAATGATGGTTAAACCCTTGGTTGTGTGTTTATTTATTTATGTATGTTTTTTTTTTGGGTTTTATATATTTTTTTATTTACTTTTTTTTTCTTTTTTTTCCTTCATTTCTTTAAAATTTTAAATTTATCTTTCTTTTTGTGAAGTTCTCTCTCATCAACACACACGTTAACCTTTATAAAAATGAAAAACCTACCTACTATTTTTTCTTGAATTCTTATAAAAATTTTAGTTGACTTCTCTAAAAACAGTCAAAGGAAGGAAACTTTTGATTTTATCTCTCTATCTCTTCTTAAAGAGGTTATTTTACTTTTGATTCAAAATCTTCATCATATTATAAATTGGATCTTGAAACTGATCTTTTTTTCTTCTCCTTATATTTTATTTATCGCATAGGAATCTTTTGCAAGTTGTTGAATCTACCTCAAAATTTTCTTAATCAAGTAATTCATTTTGTCAATAGGATGGGTTTAGTTTTATTTTTAAGATTTTAGAAAGGTAGCATATTAAAAAAAAAGGCGGCCAATGATGCCAAAAATAAAAGATGCACAATGATGCCAAATTAAAAAAAATGTATACACAAAGTGTATCAAAAATTAAAAGATGCGCAGTGCACCAACCATTTGACAAGATGCATAAAATGAGCTCACAAAATATAATGCTTACCATTCTTGTTCTTCTTAAAGTTTAAAAAAACCTTGTTACTTTTGATACTTGTGTTTGAAATCATGATTTATGATTCAACAATTCATGCATTAATCTTCAATTAGATATATTTTATGGAAGGAGTTTAGAAAAATTAGTATTTTTTTTTCTTTAATTTGTTCCTTGATTTAGATATTGGAAGAAAAAGTTTTTGAGCCTTTAAAAGAACTTGAGTTTGGACTAATAAATTATGAATTTATAACCTTTTCTGGGCTATGCGTTGTAAATAAAATCCTTCTAAGTTTTTGAATAAAATCAAGAGGTAACTTTATCATTTTAAAAATATTTGATTTTGCCTTCACTTGATCAGGGATCATTTTTTTGTCTTTTAATTATTGTCTAATTGTCCTGATTGTTTGTGCCCCTTCTCTTTTTGATAATGTCAAAGGGGGAGAACATATTGTTACGTTAACTTTTATTTATTTTTTAAATAAAAAAAAATTTAAAATCTTGTTTTCCCATAATTTTAAATTCTTATTCTAGTGAGGGGGAGTTTTTGAGATAATCCTTTTAGTTTGCACATCACAAGTAAAGTTTGTCATCATCAAAATAGGGAAGATTATTGCGACTCGAACTCACGAGTTTGAAAGTTCGTTCGGGATGTTAGGCCCTCTTGAACTTAGTCCCAAGCTAATTAAAAGAGAGGTGAATCGGTACTTTAAAACAAACACAATCCAAAACTAATATTCACCACAACGAAAACCAATGCGGAAGAAAATAATGCGGAAGCAATAAAAAGAAAAGAACACACCGGATTTATAGTGGTTCGGTCAAACCTTGACCTACGTCCACTCCTTAGAGGCACCCTCCAAGTATTGCACTAAACTAGTGTCTCTCCTTTAGCCCCCACGGCTAGACGGAGAAGTCCTTACAAAATCACTTCCACCTTCCCCGGTGCGGCGGGGTCGCCGGGTCCTTTGACACCAAAGAGATCTTCTTCTTTGGTGAACTTACCTCGAGACAAGCCTTCAATCCGATGGTACTAAGGTGCGAGTTCGCCGGAGCAACCGTGTGGACCCCCCACCACACTCCCTTGAGTTCCTCCCCCTCACAGGATCTTCTCCCTCTCAAACTCCACCCTTTCCTCTCTCCCTTTCAAGCTCTCTCTTCTAATTTCCCCCACAAGAACGAAGCTACAATGGCTGCCAAAGGCACTTACAACGTGCCTTGCCATAGCTTAAATAGAGGCTCTCAAAACGAGCTCATTAATGCAAGTTGCCGACATTATCGTCCAGGCCGATAGGTATATCGTCCTGGCCGATTAGTACAAATTAAGCCCATTAGCCCGGGATGATATGGGACGAGCAGAAGAAACTTGGTTACATCGTCCTGGCCGATTAGTTTAAAACTAGTTCAATCGTCCTGATCATCGCCCTGAATAGAGTCTGGCCGATGTCAATCGTCCAGGCTATCGTCCCGGCCGATCTCACGATCGTCCTGGCCGATCTGATCGTATCAATCAGCCATTAATTCTTTCCAAAGATACCAGATTATTTTAGGTATAAATGAGTTAGATCGTGCTGGACGATGTGTATATCGTCCGGGCTGATTTCCTAAAAGATATAATGTCTTAACTGATCATTGTGGCTGATTCTTTCTGAATTGAACATATCGTCCTGGCCGATAAAAGTATCGTCTAGGCCGATTAGTTGACGGCTGCCTTAATGAGGATGCCCTAATTAGGGTTTCTGGTTTTGGACAGATCGTCCAGGCCGATATCAATATCGTCCCGGACGATGTTACCAAAAACAAAAATCATATAGGGAGCAAGAGAATTTCTACCAAGTTATAACCACACTAAATACAACAGACTCAAGAAAGAAAAAAGATTACAAACTGACAAAGACCTAGTCTACCTAAGCTTGAGCTGGTTCCAAATGTAGTCTGATCCTGTGGACCTGAAACATTAGTATAAAAAGGCAATCGTAGGAAGATAAGGAATGTTTGCTATCATCAAAACCATAAATCATAGATCCGCAATAATCTCCCTCTTTTTGATGATGGCAAACAATTCTCTTTGAATTGTCAACAAAAAAATAAACAAACTCTCCTAATCTCCCCCTCACTAGAATAACATTTTAAAAATAAGGGAGATAAAAATATTTTTGTTGTTTTAAAATTTTTGAAAAGAAAACAAAGGATACAAGTACGTTCTCCCCCTTTTGACATTATCAAAAAGAGAGGAGGCACAAACAAAAAATAAAATGAACAAAAGAAAAAAAAAACGTTCCCTGATCCACTAAAAAACAAGTATTCTTAAAATGAGAAAGTTACCTCTTGGTTTTAATCAAAAACTTAGTAGAATCGGATTTGACAATGCATAGTCCAGAAAAGGTTAGAAATTCTTAATTTGATAATCCCAAGTCAAGTTCTTTTAAAGACTCAAAAACTTTTTAATCCAATATCCAAATCAAGGAATAAATGGGAAGAAGAAACATTAATTTTTTAAAACTCCTTTCCTAAAACATATCTAATAGAAGATCAATGCACGAATTGCGGAATCAGGAACCAAGATTTTCAAGCACAAGTTTTGAACATATCAAGGATTTTCTTAGGCTTTTAGTAGTATAAGAAAAAAATAAGCATATTTTTTTTTGTGGGCTCATTTTATGCCCTTTATCACTTGAATGGCTCTTTGAGCATCTTTTGATTTTCAATACACTTTGTGTATTATTTTTTTTTCAATTTGGCGTCATTGCGCATCTTTTGGTTTGGCATCATTGGCCACTTTTTTTTTTAATAATTTTCAAAAAATATGCTTTCTTTCTTATATTTTCAAACTCAAAGTAAACTCAAATTATTGACAACATGAATAACTTGATTAAGAAAATTTCATGGTGGATTCAACAATCTTGCAAAAGATTCCTATGCGATAGAAAAAAAGTTGGGAGATAAAAAAAATCAGTTTCAAAATCCAATTTAAAATGTGATGAAGATTTTGAATCAAAAGTAAAATAACCACTTTAAGAAGAGAGAAAGAAAAACAAAATCATGAGTTCCGTTCCTCTTACTGTTTTAGAGAAGTCAAATACAACATACCAAATATTTCAAGAAAAATAGGAAGTAGATTTTTTATTTTTAGAAAAGTGAATGTGTGTGTTGATTTAAAAAAAATTCACGAAAAAAAAATTTCAAAGAATAAACAAAACTAAAAAACACAAAAAAAAAACACAAAAACACAGCACTAAAAACACGAAAGGCTCTTAACCATTATCTCTCTCCTGGTCCGATGCTTCAGAGACCAGATCTGCCCATGAGATTTTTTGCCTTTCATTATTTCCCCAGTTCAAAGTTTGTTTTACCTTGCCCTTTTCTTTCGTAGGAAGAATTTTTACATTAGGGCACTCATTCTTCATATGTCCAGGTTTCCTACATCGAAAGCAAATAATGTCAGAGGAAATATGGACATCCTTACCACTTTTACCTTTCTTCAACTTTTTCTTATGCTTTGGTGAGCTTTGTGATTTGCTTGACAAGTCATTGCTATCGTCACCAACTAAGCTTCCTCTTTCCGTATCTTCAGCTTTTAGAATGATCGTTTCACCTGCATCCAAAAGTTTTTGACCCAAACCTTGCTCATGGGCAATGAGTGAGCCAATCAAATTATCAATAGAATATACATTCAAATCTTTAGATTCACAAATAGCAACTACTTTAGCATCAAATTTTTCAAGTAAACAACGAAGAATTTTATTGATTTTTTCAAAATTTGAAAACTCTTTTCCTAAGGCATGCAATGATGTTACAATTTGAATAAACCTAGTGTACATATCTAAGATCGTCTCATAAGGTTTCATGGAAAACAATTCAAAATCATGCAATAACAAATTCAGCTTGGATTGTTTGATTTCACTAGTGCCTTCGTATATGGTGTGCAATTTATTCCAAACTTCCTTACTAGTAGTGCACGTGGATACTAACATAAAATCTTCAGAATTTAAAGAACAGAAAAAGCAATTTAAAGACTTTGCATTTAATTGAGCATCCATTCGTTCATCCTTATTCCATTGATTAAAAGGAATATCAGTTTTAACTCCATTAACAAATCGTGATGGTGATGAATAACCAGTTAAAATCATATGCCACATGCGAAAGTCAATTGATTGCAAGAAAATAGACATGCGAGTTTTCTAAAAATCAAATGACATATTTTCAAATAAAGGAGGTCTGGTGATTGAATAACCTTCCGTAACATTACGATTAGCCATGGATCGAAAATTCAAAAGCTTTTTAAAACTATTTTATGAAAACCGCTCTGATACCACTTGAAAGTTTGTTCGGGATGTTAGGCCCTCTTGAACTTAGTCTCAAGCTAATTAAAAGAGAGGTTAATCGGTACTTTAAAACAAACACAATCCAAAACCAATATTCACCACAACGAAAACCAATGCGGAAGAAAATAAAGCGGAAGCAATAAAAAGAAAAGAACACACCGGATTTATAGTGGTTCGGTCAAACCTTGACCTACGTCCACTCCTTGGAGGCACCCTCCAAGTATTGCACTAAACTAGTGTCTCTCCTTTAGCCCCCACGGCTAGGCGGAGAAGCCCTTACAAAATCACTTCCACCTTCCCCGGTGCGGCGGAGTCGCCGGGTCCTTTGACACCAAAGAGATCTTCTTCTTTGGTGAACTTACCTCGAGACAAGCCTTGAATCCGATGGTACTAAGGTGCGAGTTCGCCGGAGCAACCGTGTGGATCCCCCACCACACTCCCTTGAGTTCCTCCCCCTCACAGGATCTTCTCCCTCTCAAACTCCACCCTTTCCTCTCTCCCTTTCAAGCTCTCTCTTCTAGTTTCCCCCACAAGAACGAAGCTACAATGGCTGCCAAAGACACTTACAAAGTGCCTTGCCATAGCTTAAATAGAGGCTCTCAAAACGAGCTCATTAATGCAAGTTGCCGACATTATCGTCCAGGCCGATAGGTATATCGTCCTGGCCGATTAGTACAAATTAAGCCCATTAGCCCGGGACGATATGGGACTATCAGAAAAAACTTGGTTACATCGTCCTGGCCGATCTTACGATCGTCCTGGCTGATTAGTTTAAAATTAGTTCAATCGTCATGATCATCGCCCTGAATAGAGTCTGGCCGATGTCAATCGTCCAGGCTATCGTCCCGGCCGATCTCACGATCGTCCTGGCCGATCTGATCGTATCAATCAGCCATTAATTCTTTCCAAAGATACCAGATCATTTTAGGCATGAATGAGTTAGATCGTTCTGGACGATGTGTATATCGTCCGGGATGATTTCCTAAAAGATATAATGCCTTAACTGATCATGGCGGTTGATTCTTTCTTAATTGAACATATCATCCTGGCCGATAAAAGTATCGTCCAGGCCGATTAGTTGACGGCTTCCTTAATGAGGATGCCCTAATTAGGGTTTCTGGTTTTGGACAGATCGTCCAGGCCGATATCAATATCGTCCGGGACGATGTTACCAAAAACAGAAATCATATAGGGAGCAAGAGAATTTCTACCAAGTTATAGCCACACTAAATACAACAGACTCAAGAAAGGAAAAAGATTACAAACTGACAAAGACCTTGTCTACCTAATCTTGAGCTGGTTCCAAATGTAGTCTGATCGTGTGGACCTGAAACATTAGTATAAAAAGGCAATCGTAGGAAGATAAGGAATGTTTGCTATCATCAAAACCATAAATCATAGATCTGCAACAGAGTTTAATATATTTTGATGATAGCACACACTTCTGTTTTACTACGACTGCTTGCCACTAACATTTCAGGACCACAGATCAAGTGGAACTCAAGCCAGCTCAAGATTGGGTAGTTTTAGTCTATTTCAGTTGTAATTTTTTTCGTTTCTTGAGTCCTTTGTAAACAGAGTAGTTCTTGATGCTAAGAAACATTGCTTAAACACACTTGGGGGAATTTCTGACTATTTCTTAGAGCTTATTATTTTTATTAACATCATTCGGGACGATCCATAAATCATCTCGGACGATCGATTCAAAAATAGAAACTCTAATTAGGGCTTCCCAAGTTAAAGAAGTTGTCTTTATTTCACATCATCCTATATGATTTTGTATCGTCCGGGATGATAGGCTCAAAATAGAAAGATTCAGCCGCCAGATCTATTTAGGAATTAGTTATTTTGGGGCATCGTCCAGGATATCGTCCATGACGATCCATCACAGTTTTTCTTAAATTAGTCTGTTATTTTAGGAAAGTAATTAAGACATGATTGCATGATCAATTCAACTTGGACGATCTCAGGATCGTCCGGGATGATACTCTTGATGATTGGACATCGGACAGATCTTTTTCAAGGCGATGTTCAGAATGATATTCCCCAATTTGTACTGATCGCCCAGGATGATATATTATCGTCCTAGACGATATGAACAAATTTCTTTTGATCATCTTAAATCATCATGGCTGATAGAGCTTATTTTACACTTATCGTACAGGATGATAGGAATATCATCCTGGACGACAAAGTTAGCAAGTTGCAATTAATGAGCTCTTTTTGAGCTCTTCTATTTAAGCTTTGATAAGGCACTTAGTTAGTGTCTTTGGTAGCATTTGAGGCTTTGTTCTTTTGGAGGGAACTTGAAGAGAGAGTTTGAAAGGGAGAGAGGAAAGGGTGGAGTTTAATAGAGGGAGAAGATCCTTGGAGGGGGTTTCAAGGGAGTGTGGAGGGGGATTCCACACTGTTGCTTTGGCGAGCTTGCACCGTAGTACCATCGAATTCAAGGCTTGGCTCGAGGAAAGCTCTGGGAAGAAGAAGATCTCTTTGGTGTCAAAGGACCCGGCTACTTCGCCGCATCGAGGGAGGTGGAAGTGATTTTGTAAGAGCTTCTCCGCCTAGCTGTGGGGGCTAAAGGAGAGACACTGAGCTTAGTGCAATACTCGGAGGGTGCCTCTCAGGAGTAGACATAGGTCAAGGTTTGACCGAACCACTATAAGTATGGTGTGTTCTTTCCTTTATTATTTCCGCATTTAATTTCCGTATTATACTTTCTTTGTGGTGAATTTAGGTTTGAATTGTGTGCTTTTCTTTAAGAACTATTAAACTACCAATTCATCTCTCTCTTGGTTAGCCATGAGCTTTTTTATAAGGGGCCTAACATCCCTACCGAACTCTCACAATCAACATTATAAGTTCACTATGAAAATATCGATGCAACTCTATCTCATTCTAGCCACCATCACTTTTTATGAAATGGCTCAGCAAAATTCCATCCAATTCCCCATAGTTGCCAAAGGTTGGCCATATGTTTAAACATTTATCAAGTAGCCATATGTCTTTCAGCACATTGATTTTACTTCTATTACCCACTTTCTATTTGACAATGGGCTTAAGATGCTTACCTCCATCTACAAGAATCTACCATGTGCTAGAAGCATTCTTCTTACATTCCCCATTCAAAATGTTATTACCATATGTCAAAATTAAATTTCTATGGACTAATGAATATGGATTTTTGATAGCATTCTACACCAACCTCGCTCTAAGATGATCAGTTCTATGGATTGCAATGTGAATTCCCAATCCCCCCACACTTCTCGGCTTACAAATATTATCCCACGCCAAATGGTGAAAACCACTTTTTCCATTTGATTCATGCCAAATAAAATCCCTACTGAATTTCTCTACCTCAAGAAGAAATTTTTTTGGAACCAAAGAGAGTGATATAAAAAAATTTGGCATTGATAAAAAAGTTGACTTCACCAAGGTTACTCTTCCTGCCATAGCTAACATCTTACCCCCCCCCCCCCCCGCCCACCAAGCAGTTAGATTTTCCAAGACATGATTCAACAAATCTTGAAAATCATCCATACCAAACCTTCTCATAATTATTTTAATTCCCAAGTACTTCATTTCCTTTACAACTTTAAACCCAAGTCTTCTAGTAAGTTTATGCTTAACGAATCATTTGACAACCAAATATATTTGAGATTTGTTAATATTAATCCGTAGTCCAATCCATCCACAAAAATCGGAAATAATTATCTTCATTAATCCAGCTAAATGAATTTTTGCTTGAGCAAAAACAAACACATCATCGGCAAATAAAGATGGGTGATCTTCTGACTTCTTGGTGAAATCTAAATACACAAGTCCTGTCCCCTTTGTTTAATTGCAGTAGATAGGAGTTCAGAACACATGATGAACAAGGTGATAATAGACGCCCATGACGAAAACCTTGCCTTCCTTACACATTCCATAATGAGATCATAAAACTTAGATGGAAAACCATACCAAATAAGAATTTGTTGTATTAATGGTCATCCCATACTATTATAAGCCTGCTCCATATCCCACTTAACTGCCATCAAGCCAATTTTTTGTTTTTAGATATCCTAAACTTATTGAATATATCTTGAGCCAATAAACAATGTTATGACATGTATCTACCAGGAATAAACTCCATTTGTTTTTCAAAAATAATGTTTAATATGCATATTTTAACTATATTAACCATCATAGTTGCAACTATCTTATATGCGGTTTGGCATAGACTTATTGGCCTATAATTAGATGGCAAAATCAGGTTCTTTACCTTGGGAATTAACATAATCAAAGTGTCTTTCCATTCCTTATGCATCACTCCAGACATAAAAAAACCATTAACAGTATTCCAAATTATTTCCCTAACAATGATTCAATAGAACTTGAAGAATGAAGAAGTCACACCATGAATGCAAGGTGCTTTATTTTTTCCTTGTTGAAAAATTGCATTCTTAAAATCTTGTTTGGTGAACTTAGCCCTCAACATTTCCAAACCCATAGAAGTTAATTTCTAATTTTCAGAAATCAAAGGCCAATTATTAAGGTTGCATTCTCTAGAACTCAACTTCTTATTAAAAATTTTCAGAAACACTTCTTCAATTTGCTCAAACTCCTCTACCATATTATTCTTCTCATCTCTAATTTGCCTTACAAGATTCCCATTTTTTCTTTCCAAGGAAAGATTATAAAAGAACATATAGTTTGTGTCTCCTTCATTATGCCAACTCATTTTAGCCCTTTAGTTCCACAAACTAGATAACCTTCTTAATGTAATATTCAACTCATGAACCTTACTTCGGAGAAGCACTAATTTTTTCGAAGTGATACCTTCATCCATGACCTCCTCCATTTGTAGTTCAATATTTCCTTCTTTAGTTGATCTTTAAGAAAGCATCAGTCCTTACACATATTCTTATTCCAAAATAAAAGTGTCTTTAAAGTTCTTCTAAGTTTTCTAGGCAAAATATCCACATTAATAATGTTCTTAAATGAACATAGAATCCACCCTATACTGAGAGTAGTCAGATGGACATTCCTGAATGTATTCCATTGCCTTATTAACTTCCTGCTACATATAGAAAATGATGGATTGTTCCCTAGAATTTTAACCACACGAGAATTCTACTGAATTTGCAAATTTGTGTATTCCAAATCAGCATTCAATTTTACTGCAACCCCATCATCAGACATTTTTACTCGTTCAAACTTGTAAGAGAATTTAATGTGCTGTGGTTTCGACCAGGTTAAAATAATCTCATCCTTCAATCCAACTATTCAATTATTTTTACCATCATCAACATTAATATTCACACCTCTTTCTTTTCAATAACAGTAAACATTCCATCATTACTTTCCAGCACAACAACATCATCCCTATCAACCTCATAAGAACTCTTGCATTTGCCATGAGAATTTTTGCTAACCAACATAAGTGAATTCACATTTATCACACTATTACCAGTGATTGCATTTGAATTCCCAAATCTGTTAACAAAAATTTTTATGCATGACGATGAAGCTCCAAGTTCAATCGATTTCAAGGCAATAGAATCTTCTTATAACGAGGAGTAACAAATTCAACTTCTTTAAAGATATCTTTACCTTTACCTGCGACATTTTTTTTTGTAAGGGAACCCCATAGAGGGGCATATGCATTGATATAAATTAAAAATGACAAGGTCCTTAAAGGGACCTCGAGCTCTTCTACTGCTCAAAAGAGCTACAAGCAAAAAGACAAGAAATCTTAAGAGCTCAAGGTCCCTACTATGCCAAAATATAAGATATCCTAGATACATTCTATGATGCTCAAGAATGAGCACCCAAAAAATGGGGAGATAACCAACATAAGCTTTCAACACAAGCTCCATGATCCAAAAATGAGTAGAGTAATGACCTGCACAAAATAGATCATGCAAAAAGAGAAAAAAAAAAACATAGCAAAAATAGATAACAAAATTGGAGTACCACCAATGAATCATGTCACCATTAGATAAAGTCATTTTAGTCTTCTCAAAGTATAAGGACTTCCTCCAGAAAACCAGAGAACTTATAATGTTCCAAATAAGCAGCCACGAGTAGAGGAAGAATAGAAAAATCCAGCTAACATAACAGCTAAAACAATCCAAATCCAACCCCCCAGCACTGCAGTTATTACCAACAACCACCAACCCAAGAAATAACCAACCCCCCATCACTCCAAAAAGCCCAAGAAGCACAGCAAGGGATAGCCACAGAGCACCACACCTAAAAGTCCCAACAAGTAATACCACAACACACATAAAACATAACATAGAGGAGAAATCACCAAAATTCTAAAATGAACAAACCAAGTATCCAGCTTATTTTAATAGAATTAAATGTGTAACCAAAAATCAGTCACAAAAATCAAATGGAAACAATTAATACCAGCAGTGATCGGGCTAGAAGAGCTCAGGTAAGAATGAAACATGCCACCATCATAGAGTAAAACCTGATGCTGCTGCATCAAACCCCACAGCCCTAGCGCACAACACCTCCCAACAAAGCAGGAAAAATTAAAAAAAAAACACCCAAAGAGGTAGCCACCCCACCAAAAAGAGACCTCCCTCTGAGCAACACAGGCCCAGAAAGCACGGTCATCCTAGATGAACCAGCAAAAATCCAACACCCAAGAGTCCAAACCAAAAAACACAGAGCTCCTAGAGGACACAACAAGAAAAGGAAGGCTTACCAAAACTAAACCAGCACAACTCCAAGAAACAACCCCATTGTGATCCAACATTAGCAAGTCCACCATTATCCTAGGAATTAACCACACCTAGAAACCAAAAAAACCAAGACTCCCAAAGTCAAGAAGGCCAACCAAAAATAATCAAACAAAATTCAAAGCAATAACTCAATGGTGATCCTGCATGACCAAGCCCATCATCAGCCAAAGAAACAACCACACCTAGAAGCTAGGGAAGCTAGGACTCCGAAAGCCAACAAGGTTCTGCCCAGCTAGCACCAAGGGAAGGAGAGCAATAAACAAGAAAACCATCAATAGAAGGTTGCAATCATCGCTCAACCATGAAACACTACGACCAAAATCGCAAAAAATTAGAACACCCAAAAAAATATTGCCACCCACTACCAGATAGAAATCCAACAGAGGGTTTGGAAAACAAATCCACCAACAAAGCTGGAACACTCAAACATAATAAGAGACCAAAATAGAAAACAATTAAATCCTAATATAAGGGAAGAAAATTTTGTCTAATTTTAAGAGGCCTCTAAGAGATACAGGAGCATTGGCTTCCGCAAAGTCCTTAAAGCAATCAGTTTCAGCACCAAACTTAGCTAACCACCTAGCACAAGCATTACTCTCCTTAGGCACATGAGAAGTGTCAATATGAATGAAAACTAGCAAATGCTTAATATCTCTAATAATATAAAAAGCCTTAGGGTCATGAGCCGAGTTCACACCATTGAATAAGCATTGAATATTAAGAGAAGGCTCAATCTCAATAGTAATACTAGTAATGTCAAGGGACATACAACTTTTTAACCCATAGAGAACAAAATTAAAAATAACCAAAATGGTATTACCCTTAAAAGGCCCCGCAAAGCCAAGAATAACATTACCATATCCATCTCTAATGATGTCACCACACCCCATAGTGTTATTCTCATACTCAGCACTAACGTTCAGCTTGAAATAACCCACCACCAGTTTAATCCAAAAAACAAAATGAGGAAGGGTAGGAGACATAGAGAACTGGAAACAGACACCTAAATTAGAAGCAACATAATAACAATTTTTAAGCCCTTTCATAGAAATTAAATTAACGTAAACCAAGCTGTGTAATTTATCTTTCACATTTTGAATGACCCTCAAAGAATTCATTTTAATACCGTTAAACAAAGAGTTGTTTCTTTCCAACCAAAGATACAATAATATCAGGGAGGCGTTAGAAGTTCTAATGTGGCCTTTAGAATTCACAAACCAAGCCTTGAGAAGAGTATAAATGGACATATTCACATTAAAAATACTTAATTTGAAAATATCATCAAAATAACACCAAGTTTTGATAGCTATAGGACCCGAGACGAAAACATGATGCATACTTTCTAAATGAAAACAACATTGGCACTTAGAGGGAAGGACAAACCCTCTTTTAATCAAATTTTCATCCAAAGGAATAAATCTATGTAAAAAATCTCCAAATAAAAGTAGAAACCCTAGAAGGAATGCTTTTGCTCCAAACTATAGAAAAAAATGGAATTAACATCATTCTTAGGTCTAAAATAATACCAAGCATCTTTTAATCTAAACAAACCATCACTACCCAACTTGCATAAAAGCACATCATTAAAATTAAAGTTAATAAGAAGAGTGAGAATTTTTTGAATGATATAGTGAGGAATAATGTCAGTAAGCTTGTCATAATGCTAATAGTTATCATTAATAAAGTAACTAACCTTAATCACCGCCGTGGAAGTAGAAATAATAAGAGAATAAATAGAGCAAGAATTCAACCATTAATCATGCTAGAAGATAATATTTCCACTCACAAGGCCCCAAGAGAGATGAGGCTCCACCTCCCACTTGACCTTGCATATCCTCTACCAAACTTTAGAATAACCAATATTAAAAGAACAAGTAGAAGGATGCTTCACCACACAATAATCAGAGAATATAAATTTAGCCCACAAAGATACTTTAGCATGGAAAATAAACCATAACTTATAAAAAAAAGCATGGGCTAGGTTAGCCATACTTTGCAGCCATGCCCTCCCTCTTTTAAAACACCATAACACTTGTCCCAAGAAGCCAAAGAAATTTTAGTATTACTACTAGAGCCTTTCCAAAAAAAAACATGTTAAGGATAACATCGATTATATTACTCACCAATTTTGTGGGAAGCAGAGTTTGAAAAGAATAAACAAGGGGAGAACAAAGCACACTTCTAATGAGAGTAAGCCTACCCCAAAAACTTAACAACTTAGAATCCCAAAACTGGAGTTTATTCTGCATAGAGGTAATTAAATCATTAAACAAAAAGAATTTTTTTCTGCCTTTAAACAAAGGGATACCAAGATACTTGATAGGCAACTGGCCATGTACGATCCCTATTCATATTATAGGAAACAATAAAGCAACATTTATGATTGTTTAAAGACAAACCACTAACATTGTTAAAATCATGAAAGAAATCCATAAGTTTATTAATGTTATTACTAGAAGCATTCATGCAAATTATAAAATCAGCAGGAAAAAAGGTGAGATATAGGGAATCCACCCCTAGTTCTGAAATACAAGTTGGTGTGAATTTCAAACATGTTATTAATGCTTTTAGAAAGGTAATCAACAACAATAATAAATAGTGCAGGGGGCATAAAGTCACCTTGCCTTAAACTATGAGGTGATTTAAATAAACCAGAACTCTTACCATCGATAATCAAAGACAAAAAAGAATCTTTAATGTAATTTTTAATAAGATTAATAATGATTAAATTAAACCCAAATAATTGAAGGATGTTATAGAAGAATTTCCAACTAATATTATCATAAGCTTTGGAAATGTCCAGCTCAAGGATAGAATTACCACCCGTCACCTTAACTTCTAAATCATGGAAAAATTCTTGAGCAAGTAGAATATTGTCAGAGATAACATGACCTTTAATTAAGCCCATTTGAAATGGAGAAATAATCTTAGGAAGAACATTAGTTAAATGAGACATAAAAAATTTAGAGAGCAGTTTACTAAAAAAAGTACAAAGACTAATAGGTCTGAAATCATTCCAGTTACTAACATTATTTTTCTTAGGGATAAGAACAACATAAGTGGAAGAAAAAAACTTAGGCATAGTATTACAAGGAAAAAATCTAAAATAACAGCAAAAAGTTCATCCTTAATAATATCCTAAGCTTTGTGAAAAAAATTAGTAATGAAACCATCAGGACTAGCCACAGAGTTGCCATTCATATTAAAAATAATATCTTTTAATTCCTTTAGAGAGGGAGTACCAGCAAGAAATTCATTGGACTTATTAAGTCTATTCTAAAAGTGATGAATGGCCAACATGGCAACCTCCTCAGCATCCTCAGTAACAGAACTATCATTACGAGTG
This sequence comes from Dendrobium nobile, assembly GCA_022539455.1. Lineage (NCBI taxonomy): Eukaryota > Viridiplantae > Streptophyta > Magnoliopsida > Asparagales > Orchidaceae > Dendrobium > Dendrobium nobile. The sequence continues at coordinate 48,503,347 of CM039723.1, forward strand.
ATTTTATAGATAGAGTTTGAGGCAATTTTCTGTTTAACCAAAGCATGAAAATACGTAGTATTATTATCACCATCCAACAAATGCTCAGCAGCTTTTTATTTCCAAAAGGTTTCTTCTTGAGCATGAAGCTTAAAAAGATTAGCCTTAGCCTCTCTAAGGGAAGTAAAATTGGCCTTAGAAGGAAAGTTTTGATAGTTAAGCTCACTATTATTCACCAACTCTTCAGCATTTAAAATATTAGTAAAAATATTTTTAAAAATATTATGATTCCACCAATTTAAGAGCTTCTTAAGTCTTTTCAACTTAAACTAGAGTCTTTTCATACCCCCAATAGAGTCATTAGGATGCAAAACTGTATTTCAATTCTCTTGAACAACACCCAAAAAGGAATCATGCTGAAGCCACATATTTTGAAACTGAAATTGGGGGACATCATTAACTTGTATAATATTCAAAACAAGAAGAAAAGGAGAATGATTAGAAAGAGTATGACTAAGATGCTCAATAGAAATAGAGCTAAAAGAATTAATCCAGTTATTATTAAATAAAAAGTGTTCCGGCCTTTGCCAAAGGTGACCTCTTTTCCATGTAAATTGATTACCAAAAAAACTAATTTTAATAAGATTACATTCCAAAATCATTTTATTAAAATCAACCATTGAATAAAAATTAGAAGAAGAACCCCCTGAACGCTCAGAAGGATTAGATGGTATTAAAATCACCCCCCACCAACCAATGACCAGGACACATACTATGAAAGTCGGTTAATTTCTCCCACAAAACTTTCCTAATGCCACAGGAAGATGCTGGATAAATGAAAGAAGCACAACACTTAACATTTAAAACTTCGATGTGATAGTGCATCACTTTAGTAAAATTTCCTAGAACATTAATATGAACTTGATCTTTCCAAAAAAAAACCCAGTTCTTATTGGTACAATTAGCCATAACATGCTTAAAATTGATAAATCTAGCAGTACTAATTAACTTACACACATTAACATGAGGTTCAATAAATACAAGAATAGAAATATCATGAATATGACAAAGATTCTTAACCCTCAAGCAGGAAGAAGCACACCCAATTCCCCTCACATTCCATATAATAGATTTAAACATAAAAAACAAAAATTATTGACTAGTTTGTGAATGTGTATTTCTACCAGATTGAAGAACAAGATTGGTATTTCTACCCAATTGTAAAACATGATTTTTGATCTTCTTACCTCGCTTACCTTTGCCTTTATCAAAGCTAATGTCAATGTCGTCTCTAGCAAAAAATTCTAATTCCTCATTATCATTAAGAGCATCATAATTGAGTTGAAAGGTAGAGGGGGACTTACAGTCAAGATTCGCACCTATAACCTTACTCTTTTGAGTAAGCTCACCTTCCTCCAACTATTCTTCTTCTTTTATCATGATACTATTTAAACAAAGTCCAGTATTTTTTTGTTTCAACTAAATCGTTTTCGTTAGGACCAACAATATTGTCATAATTAATCCGGATATTAGCAACAACAACTTCCTAATTATGTTCAAAACAAAGAATATCATGAACAATAGTTGGTTTCTTAGTATTTAAAGATAAATTCATAATAGGTAAAGCAGGGGTAGGAATATTTAAAGAAATAAAGTCCAGGAGTTGGAGGAATGAAAACAAAGAATTTTTAATTTTGAATCTTAATTTCTTTCCTTAATTATCAGATTAATTTAGGCATAATTATATTGTATAGTCCTGGATGATGTCCAAAAATACATAATACCTAAATAGATCTGGCAGTTGATTCTTTTTTATTTGAGTATATCATCCTGGATGATACAAATATCATCCAGGATGATGTGCATAATGACGATTTCCTTTAATGAGGATGCCCTAATTAGGGTTTCTATTTTTGACTAATCGTTTAGTATGATATTGGGATCGTCCAGGATGATATGCTCAAAATAGAGAACTTTAATTCAGAAAAAAATAATTCCCTCAAGCGTGTGTGTGTGCAAAGTTTCTTAGAATTAGAAACCACATCGTTTACAATAGACTCAAGAAATGAAAAAGTTTTACAAATTGACTAAGACCTAGTCTACCATATCTTGAGTCAGTTCAAATTACATTCTTGATCATATGGACCTAAAAAGTCAGTAGGTAAGGTAATCGTAAAGAAATAGAAGTGTTTTCAATCATCAAAATTCTATTTCTGAAAATCAGATACGCAACAAGTAAGGCTGAGAAGCCTTTACAAATTCCTTCTCTTCGATCCCGATGAGGCGAAGAACTCGACCTCCTTTTGCTTCCTCTTGAAGAAGGTAGAGAACCTTAATTGATTACTAAAGATGACCTTTCCAGAGTAACCAAGGAGACAAGGATGATGAATGGATATAATGATTTTAATCCTTGTTTGGAACAACCTTTGTGAACACCTCATAAACTCCCCCTCACAAGATTCTCTCTCTCTCCCAAGCTCTCCCTCTCCTTTACTAAGCCCTCATAGGTCAAGAAAGTAGAAAATGATATTCTCTTGAATAAATAAGAGATCTTTTAAAGAAGGGATTAAATTTTTCCTTAATTTATAAGTTATCTTCAAAGATTATCTAGGTTGATCGATATATCGTCCTGTACGATCAGTGTATTTTTAGCACTTTTAGCTAGGAAGATTTGGGTGGGATGGACGATTAGATGTATTACTTGTTCTGATCATCTAGGAAGATGTGTACATCATCCTGTATAATTAGTTTAAAACCATACATATCATCCAACATATCATTCTGGTCATCCAAAAGATATATGTTGGACGATGAAGAAATATAACATATCATCTAGGATGATTTTTTAATCGTTCGCTAAGATAAGTTCCAAATTAGGGATTATCATCCAACACATCATTCTGGTCATCAAGGTGATACACCTGGATGATGGAGAATTTCAAATGATTTTCCAGCATATTATTTTGGTCATCCAGGCGATCCTAGAGAAGATTAAGGTTTTTTCTAATTGATCATCCAAGATGATCATGTGATCGTCTAAGATGATTTAATTGATTAATAAAACCTTAATTTATTTCCTTAATCACATAACTAACTTAGACATGTATGTAATGAATCATTCAGGATGATATGTGATCATCCTGTATGATTTCTAAAAATAATTTAATACCTAAAAGAGTTTGGCAGTTCATTCTTTTTTATTTGAACCTATCATCCATGACGATGTAAATATCATCCAAGATGATTTGCTTGATTCAATTGTTTTAACACAGGAGCCATAATTTGGTTTTTTATTTTTAACTGACCGTCTAGGACAATTTGGGATCATCTTGTATAATGTAATCAAAAATAAAAAGCACTTAAACTTATAGAATTTTTCCTATTCAGTGTTTGTGTATAAGGTTACTTAGCATCGAGTTTCACCTTATTACATTTGACTCAAGAAATGGAAAAATCACAAGAATTACACTTATATACTGATTCAATCCTAATCTACCCAATCTTGAGTTGTCTTGATTTGCAATTGACTTTGTGAACATGAAAAGCTAGTAGGCATGGAAATAGTTGAGAAATAGAAATGCTATAATGTTTGCTATCATAAAAATGATAATTCTTAAATCTAGGTTTACAATTCTTTTTGATGATGATAAACATTTGTTAGGATATTCAACTAAAGTAGAATAAGGAAATATAAAGTAAAGGAGAAAATAGTATGAACCAGGCGATGCAAATTTTACTAAAATAAGCAGGTTGTACATATATTAAAAAAGGGTAGTACAAAAACAACACTATAATGAATCAACACTAATACTAACACTACTCCCCCTTTTGACATCACAAAAATGATGAGGAAATAGAAATGAATTACAAAGTAGAAAATATAACCCAAAAACTAACAATAATACAAGAAGAAAAAATATATATTATACAAAAACACCAATACAGACTACAAGTATGAGAGAACTTAATCAGTCCAAGGAGGCGTAGGTGTTGGATGAAAAATACTATGGATGGAAGAAAATCGCTCCCAAAATAAGGTCATATCCTAATTGCGCTACTGCTGTTGGTGTGCTACATATGTATCAAATCTAGCAAGATCCTCCGCATGCTGCTGCTCCTGTGCAGCAACATAAGAGTCAAACCTAGCCTCCCACTGAAAGTGCTCTGATGGCACTAAAAAGTTCATTAAGGATGTTAGGCCCTATGAACTAGTCTCAAGGCTAACTAAAAGAGAAATGAATTGGAAAGAAAAATATCTTTCGATCAAAATACAAAACTCAAACCAATATTACCTCAAAGAAATCAACGATGCGGAAATTAAATACGGAAGTAATAAAGGAAAGAACACACCAGATTTATAGTGGTTCGGTCAAACCTTGACCTACGTCCACTCCTTGGAGGAACCCTCCAGGTATTGCACTAAACTAAGTGTCTCTCCTTTAGCTCCCACAGCTAGGCAGAGAAGTCCTACCAAAATCACTTCCACCTTCACCGGTGCGGCAGAGAAGCCGGGTCCTTTGACACCAAAGAGATCTTCTTCTTTGGTAACTTCACCTTCACCGGTGCGGCGGAGAAGTCGGGTCCTTTGACACCAAAGAGATCTTCTTCTTTGGTAACTTCACTCAAGATAAGCCTTGAATTCGACGGTATTAAGGTGCAAGAATGTCGGAGCAACCAGGTGGAATCCCCCTCCACACTCCCTTGAGTCCCCCCTCACAGGATCTTCTCCCTCTCAGACTTCACCCATTCCTCACTCCTTTTCAAGCTCTCTCTTCTTGTTCCCCACAAAAGAACAAAGCTACAATGGCTGACAAAGACACTTGCAAAAGTACCTAGTTAACATCTTAAATAGAAGATCTCAAAATGAGCTCATTAATGCAACTTGCCAACTTTATCATATCGGCTTGGCTCATTAATGCAACTTGCCAACTTAATCAGCCTGGTCAGTTAGGGATGATTAGACAATTTTTTGGTCATATAGTCCAGGCCGGTAGGATATCAATATTTTTGAACCAATCGTCCAGGCCAATATAATTATTATCCTAGACGATGTTACCAAAAATAGTAAACTCTAGGGAACAGTCAGAAAAACTTTTCAAGGATTGTGTATGCAAAGTTACATAGCATTAGGAGCCACATCAAATACAATAGACTCAAGAAAGGAAAAAAGGGTAAAAACTGACTCAGTCTTAGTCTACCTAATCTTGAGCTGGTTCCAAATTATTGTCCTATCTCGTGGACCTAAAATGTCAGTAGATAAGGTAGTCGTAGAGAAATAAAATTGTTTGTTATCATCAAAATCATAATCCATGAAACTAGATCTGCAACAATCTCCCCCTTTTTTATGATGACAAACATTACGATTTGAATTTGCAAAAAGGAAACATTTTCTCCTAATCTCCACCTCACTAAAATAAAATTTTAAAAATAGGGGAGATAAAAAATTTTGTTGTATTTTAAAATTTTTAAAGAAAAAAGATAGAAAATTAACAACAGTATAAATTCAACAACAATACATTCACTCCCTTTGACATTATCAAAAAGCGAAGGGGCACAAATAATAAAAACAAAATGATTAAAAGACAAAAATGATCCCTGATCAAGTGTATAAAACAAATATTTTTAAATATAAGAAAGTTACCTCTTGGTTTTAATTAAAAACTTAGTAGAATTGTATTGACAAAGCATAGCCCAAAAAAAGTTAGAAATTCAGAATTTGATAATCCAAACTCTAATTCTTTTAAAGGCTAAAAAACTTTTTAATTCAATATCTAAATCATGAAATAAATTAAAGAAAGAAACAGTAATTTTTTAAAACTCCTTCCATAAATTATATCAAATAGAAGATTAATGCACGAATTGTTGAATCAGGAGTCAAGATTTTTAAAGTCAAGTATCGAAAGTATCAAGGGTTTTCTTAAGCTTTAAGAAGTACAAGAATGGTAAGCATTAAATTTTCTGGGCTCATTTTATGCCTCTTGATAATTGGTTGGCGCACTGCGCATCTTTTGATTTTTGATACACTTTGTGTATTTCCTTTTTTTTTCAATTTGACATCTTTGCGCATCTTTTATTTTTGGCATCATTGTCAATTTTTTGAATATACTACCTTTCTAAAATCTTAAAAACAAAAGTAAATACATCCTATGCGATAGATAAAATGTAAGGAGATAAAAAATTTAGTTTCAAAAACCAACTTAAAATATGAAAAAGATTTTAAATCAAAAGTAGAATAACCTCTTTAGGAAATAGAGATTGAGAGTCAAAAACTTTAGTTTCCTTCCTTTGACTATTTTTAGAGAAGTCAAACATAATTTTCATAAGAATTAAAAAAAAATAAGAGGTAGGTTTTTCATTTTTAGAAAGGTGGACGTGTGTGTGATCAGAAAAGACACATAAAAAAAAAAATTTAAAGAATGAAAAAATAAATAAAAAAAGAAAATCACAAAAATAAAAGAACAAACAAAACATATAAACCTGAAAAAAACAAAACAATTTAAGCCTCATCTTGCTCCTGATCAGATGATTCAGAAGCAAGATCTACCCAAGACATTTTTTTCTTTTCATAATTTTCCCAGTTTATAATTTGCTTTATTTTACCCTTTTCTTTTACAGGAAGAGTTCTCAAATTAGGGCACTGCTTTTTCATATGTTCAGGCTTCTTACATCCAAAGCAAACAACGTTAGAAGAAATATTAACATTCTTACCATTTTTACCTATATTCCACTTTTGCTGATGCTTATGCTTTGGTGAGTTTTTTAATTTGCTTGAATTGTTATTGCTTTCATCACCAACTAAGCTACCTCTTTTTGTATCTTCAGGTTTTAGCACTATCGTTTCACCTGCATTCAAAAGCCTTTGACCTAAACTTTGCTCTTAGGCAATGAGTGAGCCAATCAAATTATCAATAGAATATTCATTCAAATCTTTTGATTTATAAATAGTAACAACTTTAGCATGAAACTTATCCAGTAAAAAATGAAGAATTTTTTTAACTTTTTTGAAATTTGAAAATTCTTTTCCTAAAGCATGCAATGATGTCACAATTTTATTAAACCTTGTATACATGTCTAAGATCGTCTTATAAGGTTTCATGGAAAATAGTTCATAATCATCCATTAAAATATTCAACTTTGATTACTTGATTTCATTAGTACCTTCATATATGATGTGTAGTTTATCCCAAATTTCATTACCAGTAGTGCACATGGATACTAACATAAAATCTTCAAAAGAAAAACAACCAGTTCAAATTGAGCACAGAAAAGCAACTTAATAATTTTGCATTCAATTGAGCATTGATTTGTTCTTTCTTATTCCATTGATTAAAAAGAATATTAGTTTTAACTCCATCTATAACACGTGATGGTAATGAATAACCAGTTCAAATCATATGCCACATACAAAAATCAATCGATTGTAAAAAGTAGATAAGTGAATTTTCGAAAATCAAAAGTAATATTTTCAAATAAAGGTGGTCTGGTGATTGAATAACCTTCTACAATATTACGATTAAAAAAATTAGCCATGGATAAAAATTCAAAAAGTTTTCAAACTTTGTTTTTATGAATCCCGCTCTGATACCACTTGAAAGTGCTCTGATGGCACTATAAATTTTTTAGGGATGTTAGTCCCTATGAACTGGTCCTAAGGCTAACTAAAAGAGAGATGAATTGGTAAAAAAAATCTTTTGATCAAAATACAAAACTCAAACCAATATCACCTCAAAGAAATCAACGATACAAAAATTAAATGCAGAAGTAATAAAGGAAAGAACACACCAGATTTATAGTGGTTCAGTTAAACCTTGACCTACGTCCACTCCTTGGAGGCCCTCCAAGTATTGCAATAAACTAAGTGTCTCTCCTTTAGCTCCCACAGCTAGGTGGAGAAGCCCTTACAAAATCACTTCCACCTTCTCCAAAGCAGTGAAGTAGCCGGGTCCTTTTACACCAAAGAGATCTTCTTCTTTGGTGAACTTCCCTCAAGACAAGCCTTGAATTTGATGGTATTAAGGTGCAAGCCTACCAGAGCAACCATGTGGAATCCCCCTCCACACTCCCTTGAGTCCCCCCTCATAGGATCTTCTCCCTCTTGGACTTCACTTATTCCTCACTCCCTTTCAAATTCTCTCTTCAAGTTCCCCCTAAAGAATGAAGCTACAATGGCTGCCAAAAACACTTGCAAAAGTGCCTAGTCAAAAGCTTAAATAGAAGATCTCAAAATGAGCTTATTAATGCAACTTGTCGACTTTATCGTCCGGGCCTATATAAATATAAGCCTGGTTGATCAGCGTAAATTATGCTCAATCAGCCTGGTCGGTTAGGGATGATTAGACAATTTTTTGACATATCGTCCAGGCCAATAGGATATCATCCTAGATGATTAGTTCACATATGAGTAAAATCATCCTGAACATCGCCCTGAAAACAAGCTGGCCCATGTCAAGTCGACCCAGACAATCCTGTGATCGGCCCGAATGATGTGATTGTGCAAATCACCATTAATTTCTTTTCTTAATTGCCAGATTTATTTAAGAAAAATTGTGCTGGATCGGCTAGGCCGATTCTGATAGGCCAGGCTGATCCACCGGGATGATGTCCAAAAATAAGTAATTCTTAAATAGATCTGGCTGTAGATTCTTTCTAAATTGAGCCTATCATCCTAGCTGACACAAAATCTTGTGGACCTAAAATGTCAGTAGATAAGGCAGTCATAGAGAAATAAGAGTGTTTTATATCATCAAAATCATAGTCCATGAAAATAGATCTATAACACCCACTGGTCGAAGCACTCCACTAGTTGATCTAGCTATAAGTGTTGGCAGATTGAAATAAGTGTAGGCAGATTGAAATAAGTGTAGGAGCAACATCCTCCACTACTGCTTCAGCCTCCTCGTGCCTTGAATGGAGATGAGTACTGTGAAGAACACATAAAAGGAGCTGTTAGTGTAGTTGACAGGTTGATAGTCCGGTGGGATAGGATATTGGATGTTGTATTTGATTTTAAGTGCAAAAGCTATGATGTGACCTATGGAAAGATTAAGTTTTCTTTTGTGTCCTTAATCCCTAATACTGGTTAGGTGCTAAGTATAATGAAAGAGAAGATCAAGTGCAATGAACTCACTATGCGTCATTATATAGAAGGTAGTGATTGGGATACGATCACCAGCCTTTGGGATCACTGAGGTTCTAAGGATATGTTGAATTGTTCTAGCATCTTTCACTAAGGTGCTTGAGGCACCGTCATGGTAGGTGACATTTGTATTCCTTAAAAGTTGATTAACAGGACCCAAGTTATAATTAGGATTTGAAGATAAGGTATAAAGCTTGTCTCTAGTATTAAAAAGTTGGAGGAGTTTATGGAAATCTTAGTAGGTGATCTCTATTGGGTGTCTGTGAACATAGGACTATAGGGCGGTGAAATTGACATTAATCCTAAAATAAGCAAAGAACTCATAGAGGAGTTCATAATTGATTGGGCAAGCCAATGTTAGAACAAAATTGGGATAGCTGTGAGTAAACAGATTTAGCATTGGGTAAGTGAACATTCTTAGATTGACAATCGTTGGAGGTGTGATCCTAGTGGTTTTGTATCAAAGATAGGCTGCTTGGTTAGTCGCCTCAATGAATCGAGGGTCTACAATCACCCTCGAGGAACTTTTGGTCACCATCATTAAACTTTTCCCACCAGCCCTTGATAAGAATTGTGAGTATGAGTTAGAAGGAAAGATTAAATAGAGGATTTGAGGGTGAAAAAGTTGTTTGAAATCAACTATTATATAGAATCAGGAACATAATCGAAGATGATCGTAGGATCATCTCGGATGATCGTAGGATCATCTCGGACGATCGATAGAATTTTTTATGTCTGGGATGATTGGTAAAAAAGGCGATCTTATTATCTAGGATGATCAGATATTTCCCATGATGATTAAATATAGGTGTTCATCCTGAGGAGTCATGTTAGATGTCCTTTAATGAAATGGATCATCTAGGATGATTAAGTGAATCATCCAGGATAATCATCGATAGTGGATTGCATCGGCCGAATTTAAATTGTGTAACCATTTTTGCCACATGGATCAACTAAGATGAATAGGTGTATCATTCAAGATAATAATAAATAATTGAACATAATTCGATCAGACTCTCTAGGATGATGTGGATCGTCTAAGAATATCTCAAAAGATTAAGTCAGATCAACCATCAGATGGACAAGGAAGGGTGATTAGATGATATCATCCAGGATGATATGAATATTGTCTAGGTTGATGTGAAAAAAAATTAAAGATTTTGTTGATGGAAGGAGGTGACCAGAAGTGGCCCCAAAATGTAAAAAGCTTGTAAAAGTCAAATATAAAACAACAAAAAATGATAAAAAAACAAAAAAAAAATCAAAGGAAGAATATGACAAATTCTCCATGTGATTGAATTAAAAATTAGTAAGAAATGAGTTAACATCGTTGAAATTTAAAAAATGGTAAAAAAATCAATCTTGTCCAGCTCGAATTTCGTATAGGGTAAAAATCTTTTGAAAAAAAAAACAAAGAAAAGTAATATAAGCAACACTTTGTTATAGAAAATATATATGACAAAGTAATGTACCAAAGTAATTACTCAAAATCAAGGGTTTCAAAAATCAAGTGATTTAAGATATTAAGTGATATATGAATTCTTCTAAGATTTAAAGGATTGAAAGGGAAGGAAGCTTGATTTTTGTGGGATCATTTTGTGCCTCTTGTCAATTGTTTGGGTCACTTTGTACATCTTTTAATTTTTGATACACTTTATAAATCCTTCAATTTTTTTGGTGACCATTTCGTATCTTGTCACTTTTCTTTATGAGCTCATTTTATGCTTATTGTCATTTTTACAAGCTAGCTCCCTTTTGAAACCTTTAAAGACTCTCAGTTGTAAGAATATCTTCAGAAAATAAAGAAGAAAACCTTACTCTCTAATATAAGGAAGAATAAACCAAAAATCAAAATAATATTAATAAGATAAATGCAATAACTTGATTAAGAAAAGCTTGAATGTGATTTAATGTTATTGAATATTATTCATATGAGATAGATTAATATAAGAAGATAAAAAAGAATCTTAATTTCTAAGTCCTATTTTTAATTTGAAAAGGAACTTACACCTCTAAAGCAGTTTGAGGAAGGGAAATAATCAATAATGTTTCTTACTTTAATTGATTTAGGGATTTCAACCATTGATTACAAATTTTCAAAAATAAAAATAAGGCATAAAAGGTCATTTCAATAATGATCAAAAGAAAATTGAAATGAGCAAAGAAAATATAGAACTGAAAACATGAAAAGCTCCACCATATAAACATGATTAAACAATCAAAATAAAAATATGGAAAAGGTCAGAAAAAAACAATAGAAAAATAAAAAAATAAAGTTCAAACTTTAGAAATCTTCAAGTTCTTGTGTTTATGTTAATCAAACCCAATCTAGTCCTTAAGATGTTGAATGTGTTAAAGGATAGTAGTTTAGTAAAGATGTTAGCTAGTTGATTTTCAGTTGTTATATGGTGTAGCTCAATGTCTCCTTTGATAATATAGTCCCTAATAAAGTGATTCCTTATGTCAATGTGTTTTGTTCTTAAATATTGGATAGGAATGTTAGAGAAGTAGATGGCACTAGTATTATCATATATAATTGAAATTGTGCATACAAATAATCGTAAATCCATAATTTATTACATCAACCAAAGAACTTGGGCAACATAACTTCCAAAGGAAATGTACTCAGCTTTAGTAGTGGACAGTGCAACAGAGTTTTATTTTATACTGGACCAGGTCACTAAGAACTGTCCTATGAATTGGAAAGATCTAGAAGTGCTCTTTTTATGCACCTTGCACCCTATAAAATTAGAATTAGAATATCAAATAATTTCAAAAGAAGTGATATTCTTAGGATACTAGATTGCTAAGTTTTAGGTCCCTAAGTGATATATAAGGATTCTCTTAACTATAGTCAGGTGAGATTCTTTAGGATCAACTTGAAATCTAGCACAGAGATAAACACTAAATATTATATCAAGCCAGCTAGAAATCAAGTAAAGTAGTGATCCAATCCTTCCTCTGTACTTCTTTTGATCAATAGATTTTACATTTGAATCCTTATCTAACTGGATACTGCATGTCATGGGAGTGTTTATTGGTTGGGCTTTATCCATTTCATATTTCTTCAAGATGTTCTTATGGTATTTTGATTAATTAAGAATGGTTCCTTCATCCATTTGACTTATGTTAAACCCTAAAAAGTAGGCTAATTCTTCCATCATACTCATCTCAAACTCTTTACACATTGTTTTAGAAAAATCATCACATAAATTTTTATTAGAAGATCTAAAAAATTATATCATCAATATAGATCTGGACAACGAGTAAATCATCTCTTACTTTCTGTAGAAAAAGGGTGTTATCAACGCTCCCCTTAAATAACTCCTTTTATAGTAGGAATATGCTAAGCCTCTTATACTAAGCTCTAAGTGCCTATTTTAATCCATATAATGCCTTTTATAACTTATAAATATTTTATTTAAATTGGGAACTCTCAAAACCTTGGAGTGCTCTACAAACACATCCTATTTTATTACCCCACTAAAAGGGCACTCATGAAAACCATTTGGAAAAGCTTAAATCTCTTAAAATAGGCAAAGGCTAGTAGCACTCTAATGGATTCCAATCTAGTTATAGGGGCAAAGATCTCCTCAAAATGAATCCTTACATTTGGTGGTACCCCTTTGCCACCAATCTGCCTTATTCCTAACCACCGCACTAAAATCATTCATTTTATTCTTAAAGAACCATTTGGTTCCTACTACACTTGATTCTTAGGTCTTTATACTAACTCCTAGACATCATTCCTCACAAATTAATTAAGTTCTTATTACATAGCTAAGATCAATAATTCATCAAAAAGGGCTTGCATGATGTTCGAGGGTTCAGTCATTGAGATAAAAGCTGAGGGGTTTACTTTGCTCATTAGTCCATCCCTAGTTCTAACACCTTCAGAAGGGTCTCCTAAGATCATCTCTTCAAGATGACAAAAAGAATATCTCTAATATCTAGGCAAAGTATTTTGAGGTTCTACTATTTCTTCCATATTTGTAGTTTCTATTCCTTGAGTAATCTCACCTACTCCATCAGTGTTTTGAGGCTCTACTATTTTTTTCAAATTTGTAGTTTCTACTCCTTGGGTAATTTCTCCTACTTTATCTTCTTCCTCAACTCTAGAATTCTTTAGATTAGATTCATCAAACACTATATAAGTAGTCTCATCCACCATCAATGTCTTCTAGTTAAACACTTTAAAGGATTTCGCCACACTTTAATATCCTAAGAACACTTTATTAGATTTTGGGTCAATTTTTCCTAAGAGTGATTTATCATTATTAAGAATGAAAACCTTACAGTGAAAGACATAAAGGTGAGAAAGGTTGGGTGTCCTACCCTTAATGATCTCATAGGGTGTCTTATTAAGTTCAGATCTAACACTCACCTTATTCAACACATAACAAGCTGTGTTTACTGCTTCATCCAAAAAGTATTTTAGAAGTGAATACTTAGCAAACATGGCTCTTCTCTATTTTATAATAATTCATTTATACAGGAGCTATAATGTGGTTACTGGCAATGTTTGAAGAAGATCAAGTTAAGATCATGAGTAAAAATTTTATGGTGGAGATTGTTTAATAATACAATCCCAAACTTTAATTTTTTGTATCAGAGAAGAATTTAAGATGTTTATGGCTGCCTAAGAGGTTGCAAGTTATCTGATGATTTTGATCATATCATGGCAACTTGTGAGAAGATGAGGAAGCCAATAGTTATTTGAACAAATGGGGATTTGGATTTTAGTTTTTTGATACCTTTCAACATAATTGGGAATGGATGGAAGAGTGTTATAAAGCTCAAGGTTTTATTATTAATTTTTAATGTATTGTAGTCTATCTTACATGGAAGTTTAGGAACAAACTTATTCATGGAGGTAAAGAGGATTACACTATGTTTATAGCTTCAATTGTTGTTAGTTTTGCTTCCATTTCTTATATGTTTGACGGGAAGTTGGGACACTGGGGTACAAATCAGTTTTCTAGATTGTCAGAACATTGGTACCTTCCTTCCCCCAATTGGATAAAATTTAATGTTGATGCATCTTTGTTATAATCAAACTAAGCTGGAATTGGTGGTGTGGTACGTAACAGTGAAGGTAGATTTTTTTTTTGGTATATGGTCATTCAAGTATTCATTGGAATATTACAAATCTAGAACTTTTTTTTATTCATTTTATAGGGAAAAATAAAAAATATTAGATGGAAGAATTCCATGGGATAATCATAGAAGGCGACAACTATAATATTATCAAGTTCTTACAAAGTTTGAGAGGCAAATGGAGAGATGAGCTTTTATTTTTTACAAATCATAAGTTTGTTTTCTTTAATTGGGTTAATAGGAGATGCAATAAGCTAGCTAAACTTTGTGCTAGTTATGCTACTTGTCGTGATTTTTGTTGGGAAGAATTTTCTTGTAATAAGATTCCTCCTATGTTTTCCAAATTGTTAAAGGAGGAATCAAGTTATGGTAGTAGTTTGTAATTAGGTTGCTTTGATTAATAATATTCATAGCCTTTTAGCTTTTTTCCAAAAAAAAAAAAAAAGCAAGCATGGCTCTAGTGGCTTCTACTAAGGTCATTCATTTTCCTTTTAGTAACCTTGTTATGTTGAGGAGCCCGTGGAACTGAGAAGTTGTGACTAATCCCTTGATCCTCACAAAAGTTTGCAAATCTCTCTTTTTTCATACTCTCCATCATGGTCACTTTGGATGGTCAAGATCTCATAACCTAGTTTTTTCTAAATCCAAGTGGAGAAGGATTTTAAGTCACTAAAAGACTCACTTTTACATGACAAAAATCTAGTCCAAGTGATTCTTGAGTAGTCATCGATAATCACAAATCCATAGAATTTTCGCCCTAAGTTGGCAGTGATAATGGGTTGAAACAAATCCATATCAAGGACTTCTAATGGTCTAGCGATGCTAATGTCTTTAATGGAATGGAAAGAGGATTGGACTTATTTCCCTAGTTGATAGGCATCACACAGGTGGTCCTTAGTGAACTTAAGCTTAGAGATTCCTCTCATTAAGTTTTTTTGGGTTACTTTTATTAGTATTTTCATGCTAGTATAACATAACCTCCTATGCCACAACCAGGAATCATCAGCAATCATTTCTAAATAAAAAGATGCAGCACATTCAATATTATTTAAGTCAAATATGGAAACATTATTGATCCTTTTTCCTTGCAAAATAGTGTTGTTATTCAAGCTATTGATGCATGTGTTTGACAAAAAATTTTAAGTTAAAGACCATATTACAAAACTGATTGATGCCACATGTTTTATCCGCTGTATAGGTACCACATGTTTTCATGAGGTCTTATGTGAGAGCATACCTATAAAATCATTAAACGTTAGATTTAGGAACACAAATAAGTTTGGCTCTCTTCTTATGGAAAGAAGAATGCAATGAATATGTGTTATGTTGTGAATCATACAATTTGGGTCTCCACACCCAATGTGTTCTACGGTGCACGGTGCATGTGTGGGAAATATGTCTATACATGCCACATGAAAAATAGGCAACACCAAGAAAGGGTTTACTAATCTACACGCATTATAATACCTCTACTTAGGTTTGAATGAAATATGTTGATCAGATAGATTGTGAAACTCAAGCATTGTGGGTGGTTTTTTATTTTTTTTCCAAGCAATCTATTTAGCTTCTAAAAACTTGTTTGAATTTTCAAGAATTTAAATCTCTATTTTCAAAGAATGCTCTTTACTATCCAAATTAGTTGCAATAGTATCCAAATCCTTATATGCAGTTTCTAGTTCAACATGCAATGCTTTCAACGAATCATGCTCAACGATTAAATAAGAATACTTTTCATTAACTCATCAAATTCATCAAGTAATGTCATGTTATTCCTATTAGGTGTAGACTTCATCAAAATTTCTTGCCCTTTTTGTAAATTCAAAAATTCAAGTTTTAAGCTAGCATGCGATTTTTTAAGCTTTCTATAAGATGAATAAATTTTTTCAAACACTTAACCAATTGATCATATGATAGTTCACATACCTCTTCTTTGTCAGATTGAGTAAGATGATCATCCGCCGTCAAACACAAGTTTGTTTTCTCCTCCTCAACTTCAGTCTCAAAAAAGTCCAATGTAGAATTTTCCAAAAAGCCTTTTGGTTCCATCTCTTATCCTTCCTGAACATAGGTTTCTCCTCACCCTTTTTATTACTTAGGTGAGTCTTAAGTGTAGAAAAATTTTTTTTTGAAATACCTAGCTTCCTATAATCAAAACAAATAACTTTATAAGAACCTTTAGAATTCTTACTACTCATTCCTTTGTTTTACTTCTGATGGTGCTTTTGTTTCTTCCTTAGAAAGCTTTAGAATTGCCTAGTGATTAATGCAACATCTTTACAAAAGAATCAGTATCCGTATCATTAGCCTTCAGCACTACAATTTTCTTCTTCTTTTTCTCACTTACTTCAAGTTGGCTTTGGTTCAATCCTTGCTCGTAAGAAATGAATGATCCAAGTAAGTTATCAATAGAATAAATATTCAAATCCTTAGATTCAGTGATAGCAATTATCTTAGCATCAAAGGAAGGAGGTAAAAATTCCTAAAATTTTATAAAATTTCTTAGAGTTAGCGAGCCCTCTTCCTAAGGCATGTAGGGAGGTGACAATTTCTGTAAACCTAATATAATTTTTAGATATTGATTCAATAGTTTTCATGTGAATGAGTTCATAGTCATGAAGTAAAATATTTAATCTAGATTTCTTAACTTCATATGTGCCTTCATAAGTAATACATAATATATCCCATATTTCTTTACCAGTAGCATAAGTTGAGACACACATGTAATCTTTAGGTTTTAGTGCACTGAAAAAGCAATTTAAACATTTTGCATTAAGTTGTGCTAAATCCCTATCATACAAAGTCCATTCATTAAATGGAAGTTTATTTTTTATGGCATTCATTTCACCTATTTGTGCAGAATATCCATCCTTAACAAGCATCCACATATGATAATCTATAGATTATAAAAACATGGACATATTAGTTTTCCCAAAATTAAAAGGTGTACTATCAAATAATGGTGGTTGGGTAATTGAATACCATTTTGCAGTATTTTAGTTACCAAATTTAGCCATGAATCAAAATTCAAAATTTTTTAAAATTTATATTTTATGAATCCCTCTTATACTACTTAAAAGTTTATTAGAGTTGTTAAGCCTCGATGAACTAGACCGAGGCTAACCAAGAGGGGGGGGGGGGGGGGGGGGGGGGGGGGGGCGGGGTAATTGGTTTGTTTCAAAAATCTTTACATGCAAACTAAAAACTTTTCAAAACCTTTTAGGGTGTTTGAAAAGAAAACATAATCAAACTTAAAAATTAATATGCAAAAAAGTAAAGTGCAGAAGTAACACTGAAAGAACACATCAGATTTTATAGGGGTTCGGCCAACATAACCTACGACCATTCCCCGAAGCCTCTCCTCTGGCTAATACTCTAAAACAAAATGACTCTCCTTTTGCTCCAACAATAATGATGACAAGCCTTTAAAACTCCTTTATACCGACCACGGTGAGGCAAAGAACCTGACCTCATTTTGCTTCCTCATGAAGCAGTTAGAGAACCTTAATCAATTGCTAAAGATGACCTTCCGAGAGCCACCATGGAGAAAAGGATGATTAATGGAGAGGAATACTTGAATACTTTATTGGATCAAACTTTGTGAACACCTCATAAACTCCCACTCAAAATATTCTCTCTCTCTCTCTCTCTCTCTCTCTCTCTCTCTCTCTCTCTCAAGCTCTCCCTCTCCTTCTCTAAGCTCTCTCAGATTAAGAAAGTATCAAAAGATATCCTCTTTAATAAACAAGAGATCTTATGAATAAGGGCTTAAAATTTGCAACTTGTCATCAAAGATTATCCAGGATGATCGACAGATCGACTTGTATGATTAGTGTATTTTCAGCCCATTTAGTTAAGATGATCTGGGAGGGCTGGATGATTAGAAGCCTTATTTTTTCTAATCATCCAGGATAATGTGGACATCATCCTGTATAATTAGTTTGAAACCATACATATCATCCAACATATCATTCTAGTCATCCCAAAAGATATATGTTGGACGATGAAGAAATATAACGTATCATCTAGGATGATTCTTGAATCATCCCATATGATTAGTTCAAAAATAGGGATTATCATCTTGCACATCATTCTGTTTGTCTAGGTGATACACCTGGATGATAAAGAATTTTAACTGATCTTCTAACATTTCATTCTAGCCATTCAGGTAATTAAGGAGAAAACTAAGGTTTTTGAAACTGATTATCCAGGATAATCCAATGATTGTCTAGGACGATATGATTGATCAATCAAATCTTAATTGTTTTCCTTAATCACTTGAGTAATTTATGCATGATTTTAATGAATTAATCAGGATGATATGTGATCATCCTGTATAATTTCTAAAAATATTTCCATGCTTAAATGAGTTTGGCGGCTGATTATTCCTGATTTGAACCTATCATCTAGGATGCTGTAAATTTCATCCAAGATGATTTGCTTAATTTGGTTGTCTTAACAAAAGAGTCCTAATTAAGGTTTCTATTTATAATTGATCATCGAGGATGATTTGGGATCATTTTGTGTAATATGTTAAAAAAGCCCTTAAACATATAGAAATTTTCCCCATGACTATGTGTGTGCAAGGTTACTTAGCATCTGGATCCACCTTATTACATTGGACTCAAGAAAAGGAAAAATCACTAAAATTACACTTACAGATTGACTCAGTCCTAATATGCCAAATCTTGAGTTAGCTTGATTTGCAATTGACCTTGTGGACCTAAAAATTTAAAAGGTAGGGAAATAGTAGAGAAACAAAAATGCTATAAATGTTTGTTATTGTGGGAAAATAAAAATCTCTCTAAACTTAACTTTATTTTAATTATTATAATTTTTATTTAAATATAAATACTTTTAATGTAAATAATTAATTTATTAGAATATAATAGAATATATAAAATCTATGTTGTATAATCAATCTATATTATTTAGATAGAGAAAGAGAATGAGAGAGGGATAGATTTTAAAATAATAAAATATATCTTATTTTATTTATGAAAAATAGTTTGCTTTATTTATATTTTTGAACGTTCTCTTTCAATTGAATCCGTATAGTTGGATATTAGATTGCCTCGAAAGACAGGCGGATATCCTTCTGTCGATTCCAAAGAAAGAGAACAAACAATTCACTTTCCTAATCGGGTATGACGTAGGGAGTACACAAATCACCCAAAAGGATGATCAGTATCTTCCCTACTTACCTAATTAGATTAACGAATTATTGATTCATCCCTAAAATCAAGTATACAGACGATATTTGATTTACTCGTGAAAGTAAATCAGATACCTTTCTATTTCTTGATTGTAAGGAATGGATCTAAATAAAAGTATAGATAAAGCAGGGTTTTCTATTTAAAAATAAGAATTTTATCTTCTCACACGATTCGCTTTATTTATATTTAGGGTATGTTTCTCCCGATTAAATCTATATAGTCGGGTATTAGACTGCCCCGAAAGACAGACTAATATCCTTCTATTGATTTTAGAGGGAGGAGCGGTACAATTCATTCTCCTAATCAGATGTAGTATATAGAATATTCAGATCATCCTGAAGGGATGACGAGTATATTCTCTAATAGACCTGATTAGATCAATGAATTGTAGGTTTATCTCTATAATTAAAGTATAGAAGACATTTGGTTCGCTAGCAAGAAACAAACCAACTATCTATCTATATTTTTAATTACAGAAATAACTCCTAAATGTGAATAAAACCTAATCTACATCCATAGATCTTTCCCCTGCCTCAGAAAGGAACTTCGGTAGGATTTAGATTATTCTGGGTTTTAGACTCCCTACAGGGGCAAGCCCCTGTAATTAATTACATCTCCTAAGAGAATACTCTCGATTTAAATGAAGACTAAATACTTTCCAAAATTATATATATGTATTTAATTAAATATTTGGGCAATTAAATTTCCACGATCAGGCTTTAGATTATAGAGTTGTTGTTTGACTTTAGAAAGATTTAGAATTTGATTTAGAAGAAGAAATGTGTAGAGAAAGGTGTATACGATCTGGACTTACCACCTGCCTAGAGTGGGCTGCCAGCTAACAGTCCTAATCACAACAATTCGCCGATGATGCAAGATTTTAGGGTGGTTCTATTCTAGGAATCAAGAAAACTACTAAAGAATCTAATGCAAAGGACAACATGCTTACAAAAAAACTAAAAATCTACTCGTATGCTGATGATGCATGAAGCAATTGTAAATAAAAGAGCTGATTTTATTTATATAATTTTCATCGGTTACATCCCAGAATTTGCAGTAAAGTAATGGTGGCCAGGCCCCACCGACAACAAACATGGGTTCTAAGCCTACGAGAAAATAGAATTAAATATAACTGCTTAGGTCTTCGGGCTCCGGGTCTTCTATGGAATTCCAAAAAGGAACGTCCTTCTGAAGGAGGACATTACTTTTTGGAGCCCCATTTGTATATTTATAAGCAGTTATCTTTAATTCTTTTACAGACTCGAGACGCTGTACAGACTCAATCTATATACAACAATTCTAGGAAATAAAAAGTAGTACATCAGGTCCTAAAAACATTCTACTGCAGCAGTAATATAGAAGACAGGGAGTAAAGCAGTTGTATATAATGATGCATGTTATGAGTGCATAGTGTACAGTTATAAATGCAGGAAAGTAAAGACAGAAGAGTAAAAACAGCGACCCTCACTTTATTCACTCCGCTCTCTGGTTTACAGACAGAAAAGTAGATATGTTATGTTTATGCAGTACATAAAAGTAAGCAATCACACATAGGTGCCCTCTAGGCAAGACACCCGCAAACAAACCACAACAAACCACCGGCCTAGCCTAGGCTAAAGTTGGTTGTGCTAGCAAGCATCTAAGTGTGTGAAGAAAGCTGTGTGGCTTGGGTAAGTCCTAATGGGTTTATTTGTTCAAATTGCATGTATTATTAGGATTAATTTATTATAGGTCAAAGAAATTTGGTTAAAGTTTAAATAAAGTATATTTAGATTTATTAAGAATTATTCCAATTTTAAATGTTGGAGTTATTTAATTTAGTTATAAAGAATTTATAGATTGATAATTCCCTAAGTGCAGGAAATCATCAATTTATAAGTCCTAGGACTTCCAGAATAAATACCCGTCTTAAACAGAAGATAGGTATTTATTCTGATAGCCCTTAAAATTTATTAAGGAGAGAGAAAGGGACCTTACAAATGTAATACAACGTGCCCTCCCGAAAGAATCTAACACATTGTATAAGGTCGGTAGTTTATTATTTTTGTTCGGAGATCTCCAAATCCAAATGGATTAGTGCCTTCCTAAAAGGAGTTGTGCACAACCCATAGGAGATCTTTTGTTATTTAAATGTTTTAGGGGTCTTTTGAAATCAAAATGTCCAAAATCCTCCAAAAGGAATCAAACTTTAGGCATAGAAGACTCGAATTTGTTTAATCTAAATTGATTATCAAATCTGATTGATTAAGAGAAAACTTAACCAATCAAATTATCATACTAATTTAGATTAAAGGAATTTAGAATTTAATTAAATAATTAATGGATTTTAATTAATAATATTCAGAAATCCTAAGAATTGGGGGTTTATTGAATTATTAATGACTTGAGATTTGATTTAAGGAGATTTGATTTTTAATATTGGTTGGATTCCACCTTTGTTTCACACCGAGGTCGTGAAGTTTATTTCACCTTCCTTGGGGCTAAGCTAATAGCCTCGTAGGCCTGGGTTACCCAGTGGTACCCGGTATAGTTAAGTGGCTTAAGTTAGTTAAGAATTAGGAGTTAATGAATTTTATTAAGAATGTGTTAGATTACTGATTTTACAAGTTGGTGAACCATTTTTAGAGTTTTAGAGCAATTCTTGAATTTTTAGGAATTATTGGAATATTTTAATCATTTAATTAAGGGGTCCAAAATTGACTTTTTATTTAAGGTTAAATTCTGGAAAGTTAATATTTTATTAAAATATTAGACCTTAAGGCGATCAGTTAGGAGGTGAGTTTGCTGAAATTGGATTTTTCTGGATTTAGTTATGAAGGTTTGAAGTTTTGAACTGATTTTAACCTACGGTTGACCAATCTGTTGACTTTTTGAATTCAAAGGTTTTCTGGAATTCTTATATTTTTAATAAATATTAGGCCTTATTATAAGTTGAATGCAATTGAGTTTGGTCAATTTGGATTTTTCTTGAATTAGTTATGAATTTTCAAAGTTTGGGTTATTTAATGTATTTTTGGAAATTGTTTAATTAAGGCCCCTTTTCATGGTTTTGCTCCAAATGGATTCCAAACTTCTTGAAATCAGCTCCAAAGGTCAGGGATGACCTAGGGAGGGATTTACAAGTGTTTGGGAATTTATTGGGATTTTTAATTTTTATTAATTAATTAAATGATTTAAATGTTAAATTTTACTTAAAATTAAATTAAGCTTTAAATTACTGTCAAATAATTTTGGTTTTATTTTTCATTAGTTAAGGGTTTAATTCTTGTCAATTATAGGTATTATTTATATTTTTTTGATTTAATCTTGATTTATTACAATTTTTGGAAGTTCAGGGTTAATTAAAGGTTAATTAAGAGTTGATTTAGATTTAATAAAATTTAGCGAATTATGGATTTATATTTTGGTTTTAAAAGATTTGATATGTGTTCTAAAGCTAGTTAGAATGATTTGGGGTTGATTTAGATTTTTGGATATTTTTATTTGATTTAATTGGGTTTATTAAGATCAAAGAGAAAGAAGAAACCCTAATCTACTAGTTGTTTTGAGGTTAATTAATGTCGAATCAAGATGTATTTGATTAAAGGGGTAATGACATTAGTTTTCTATGTTTATGTTCAATCCCAAAAGGGATTCATGTGTAGTTCTTCCTAGATTGGCTAAATTGACTAAAACCAAGTCCTTAATTGTTGTCCTTAGTGTCACTAGGTTGTAGGATAGCAATCAAATTCTTCTAACCCTTTGGACACTAAATTACAATCACAACAAAACATAACAATCATGAACAAGTGTGAACCAAATCTAAGAGTATAAAATGGATGTAGGATTGATGAATTCTCAAATATTAGGATCAAATAGTAATCCTACTACTTGAAAATTCAATCAAGTGATAATGATAGTACTAATGCTCCCCAAACCATTGAGCATTCCCCATTAACTCAATTTGATGATGACATAGCTCTGTTTAGAAGTTCCAATGAACATTGGAAAACATGCAAATGAATTTAAGTTTAAATCTAGTTTAATTTTAAAAAATATATATATTATATAATCACCCTTACACTGAGAAATTCAATAACTATCAAAATATAGTTCAAATAAATTTAGAAAATTACTGGATGTCAGGCAAGTTAAAAGAAAAATACATGCCAAATTTCAGTCCAAAAGGATTTTTATTTATTTAAATATAAAATAAAAACAGCAAATAGTATTTATTAAATTACTTCTAGAATATAAAACAATGTAATTTAAAAATAATTTTATAAAATAGAGGATTAAAATATGAACAAAATGAGCTATTATACACATTTTTTGGATTTATATACTATTTACTATGATTTTTCAAAGTTTCTGTAATTTAAATGTATTTTAAATAATTATTTTGGTTATTAATCAAAACGGCGGCGCCGGCGGGCCACGCGTCAGCTGCAGATTGGCCAGAATGAAACCGCGCGGCGGTGGGCAAATCATTGGCAATGATTGCGCCGCCGCGCAATCATTACTAATGATTGGCGACGGCGACGACCGAGACCCGCGGCACTTAACCACGTCGGATCGAGCTCTCGGCCGTCCGATCTTCCGCTGTTAGGAATGAACGGCCCTGATCTCATTTGGCGGGTCAAAGAGAGACCGCGGTCGTAAGACACAGCGGTTTCTGACCAGATCACGACCGTTGATCGGAATGATCAACGGCCCAGATTTTGTACAATAGAGGACTGCACGGTCCGAGCCCTGGAATGAGTTTTCGGGCTCGTTCTCTCGACCCGATGAACCAAATCAAACAAAATTTTAAACAGAGCTAGGGGAGATGTACAGAAACAATGGGGGACGTTTGGTTTGGTTTGAGATGAACCCTAGAAAAAGCTATTTAACATGGATGGTCTAAACTAGGGTTTGGATTTTACCTCAATTTAGTGGATGGTTTGGACCGTTTGATGGATGGTTGAGCTTGTAGATTGTCCAAGTGTAGATCCTTAGCTTGTAGATTATTAAGAGCTCCAAAATTAAAATTACTTAAATCATTAAAAGCTCTTCCCATCCATAAAGTGTCCCAAGAAAGAGAAAGAGAATAGTTATGATGAATTATGAAGGAGAACTTAACTTTAATCATACTAGCAGTGGAACATAAATTCTTCCCAAAAAGTAGAAGCTTTTTTTAGCAGGAATCTTTTAAAGAGAAATATACTTGTGTTCAACCCATCTAGAAAGAAGACCAATACCTTTAAGACTATGCTAAATTAGATAAAAACTATAAGCAAAACTTAAAGGCATAACAACTAAAAACATAGACCTTAAACATTCTTAGGTCTACCAACATCATTCCGAGTAATTATATGAATTTTAATACTAAGGCCTATCCAAGAAAAGAAAATTAGAATAAACCTTCTTAAGAAATTTATAATAGAACATAGGAAGATTAAAACCCCTAATTGAATATGAAACAAAATAACTAATGCTAAATTTTAAAAAATTGACTTCTCATACTTAAAAAAAGACTTTAACTTTCATACCAGTAAGAAGATTAGTAACTTTAATGATAAGAGGTTTATAATTAGAGGAAGATAGAATTTTACAAGAAATAGGCATCCCAAATCATTTCAGAGAATTACTTGAAATAGTAAAGTACAATATCTGACCAATATTCTCAGCATCAAAATAATGACTAGAAAAAATAGCCATGCCTTTACTATGGTTAAAATAAAGACTAGTGCAACAAGAGAAATAATCAGGAATCTCTTTTAGCCTTCTAGCATAAAAAATAGTGGCTTTCTAAAAAACTTAAGAATTATATAAATAGTGAAGATGAGTAATGGAATTCTCATGAGCATTAATGCCCTTAACATTTACATCTTTAGACTTATATTCTAACAAATGAGATAAGGAATCAATTAATATGTAAGGAAAAAGGAGAAAGAGGACAACCTTGTTGAAGACTAGAAGTAAGTAAAACCCATTTAAGGAAAAAATCATCAATACACCAAAAAAATCTAAAAAATAAATACCAGAGATAAAACTGTTTAAGCCAAACTAAATAACAAAAAATTTCTAAAGATAGTATAATAGCCTTATGAATATCAAGTTTAGCAAAAAAATTACTTCACATAATCCTTGTAATTAAACTACATAAGTAAAACATCGGTCAATAAAATATTTTAAGAAAATGATTTTTTTTAATAAAACCAGCTTGACAAGGATGAATAATAAAAGGCATAACACTCCTCAATTTATTAGCTAAAATGTTTGTCACTATTTTATAAAAAGTATTGCATTATGAGATAGGAAAATAAAAATAAAAATATTAGAGCCATGAAAAATCTTATGCATAAGATTAATATTAGAATATTTAAATGTTCTATTCATAAACTTAGTCGAGAAATAATTCAAGATTACTCTACATATAAAGGTCCTACAATTATCCAAGAATTCTTAAAAAATCTATGGTATTTATTTTTCATGCATTGAACCAAACCCCAAGATAGGTTGAAGTTTAAAAGAAATTTAGCTTTTAGGAGATTTTTGGGCTTTAGAATTTTTAGGGTTTTGTGGTTAAGCATGGTCCACCAAGGAATCAATATTGGCTCAATGCATCATTCACAAGTCAATGATAATGTTAAGGGTTTGGTGAGTCTTCCATCTCAATTTTTATAATATGCCATGCCCAATGACATAGGTTATAAATATTTGAAGGTTTTGTAGCCTACTAAAATGCATTGAGTTTTAGGATTTAGATGTATTAGAATGCCTTCTAACTATGGTGGCTGATGCTAGATATATGATTTATTAATATGAAATAATCCAATCTTATATCCAAGGTCCTTTGGGTAGGTTCCAAGGTGTTTGAAATTTTCAAAAATAGGTTATCAACCTAGGGGTTTTGGGTAGGTTTTGAGCACTAAACTTTGAGGTTTGAGATTTACATTGGGGTTTGGTCAGTGGATTTGGTTTAGGTATGATTTAGTTAATAATTTAGAGAAATTGTTTGTCTCACATCATTAATAATCTATGATGACTGTCAATGATTGAACAAGTGATCATATGACTATCACTAGCGACTATCAACTAATGGATTTAAAGTTAGATTTTTGCTTTAGTTTTGAATTACTTAGACTTTTACAAAAAAAAAAACCTTCAATAATTATCCTTTATTAAGTGACTAATAAGATGATCAAATGACAATTAAGGGTGACTATCAAGTGATGACTTTTTGGGCCAATGAACAGGTCACTATTCTAAAGCACAGTGATGAGATTTGATTAGATGTTCGGAGTGTAATTCAATAATTTATGTGAAGATATATAGTGTTTGATTTAGGGAATTAACATCACTAAAAAAAAATGAGGTTAATATTATTGATCACCCATTCGAGCATCCTTGAAACAACTTATTTTTGATTGATCTCCCATTCAAGTATAAATTATAACTATTAAGGAAAAGTGTAAGTTTCACTAGTGGAATTCTTTATTTTTGAACGTTGGTTTATTAGGTAATATGATCCTAGATATTATTTTGACTTGACCACTTAAATCCTCTTTTTTGGTTGCGACCTCCCATTCAAGCATCCTTAAATCTTCTTAATTGGGATAGATCTCCCATTATTGTATAAAATCTTTTTCTTTTAGATTCATTTAAGATTCACCAATGGAATCCTTTACTTTTAAACTTTGGTTGATTGGGCAGTATGATCTCGAGTATTATCATGTTCCTTCCATTTAATATTGATCATTTTGGAGCAACATCCTAATAAAGTATCTTTAAATATACAAGTTTGGAATATATCTTCCATTCATGTATTTTATTCTTAAGGATTGATATAAGTTTTCCTTGTGGTGTCCTTCCCTTTTGAACTTTTGTTTATTAGGTAGTATCATCCTTGATATTTTCATGATCTAATTTACTTATTCTGGAGAGACCTCCCATTGAACATTCTTAAATCTACTTATTTGGATTAGATCTTCTAATCAAGAATAAATTTTTGTTCAGAAGAAATTATATAAGTTTCCTGGCAGTATTCTTTCCTTATAACTCATATTAGTTATGTAATATGTTAAATATAAATTATATATTTTTTAAGGGGTTTAAATTTAGTGAAAATATATTATTTTGTGGTTTTTATGCTAGAAATATACAAAATTCATAACTGTTTAATAGCGCTATAGCGATATTGGTCTCAAATCTAAAGGAGATTATTGTCCCAATATTAGACATCACTCTTCATTTAATTTATAATTTGAACCATACATCAAACTCTAAATCGCTCTCGCCACTATGTTTATGTATGGTGATTTTATCATTGAAACATAAACCCATCACATGACAATTAGTATTGACTATCATGTGATTGTTTGATATACCACTTGACTATCACCCTTGATTGTTAGTGATATTATCATTAAAAAACATAAATTACCTAAAATATTTAATTCCATTGATCAATTCAAAACCTAAAGCTAAATCAAGCAGAAAATCCATCAGTTGACAGTCCTTAGTAATAATTAGCTGATCATTTATTCAATCACTGATGATCATCAATGATTGTGAATGATTTAAATATTTTAAATTAAATTCCTCTAAATCATTATCAAACAAAATCTAGATTTAATCAAGTCACTAAGCCCATTGATTAATAGAAATTATGAAATACAATGTTAAAAACGTAAGTAAAACCCTTAGGTCCAGAGCCTATTTTTGGAGAAATTTCCATTACCCTGAAACTTGAACATATGAACTTTTATTTTTGATCTATCACATGCATATTTATCAGGCAAGTCCATAGGGTCAACCAAATCATTTTGAAGGTATTTCAAGATTTGTAACCTCTAGAACACAATGTAGTTCCATGTGCTCTAGAACTTTCAAATATTTATAGCTTATGCCATTGAACATGACATAATGAGAATTTTTACCTTAGAAGCCTCCCCAAACTCATTGATCATGATCATAAACATTAGCATGATGTTTTAAACTAGAATTGAACCATTATTGATTATGGTTGACCCTAAATCCCTAAACCATAGAAACTAACTTTCCTTAAATCTCAAAATGGCTTAGTTATAGTAAGACATGTAACCATATCAAAACATATCCAAAATATGATTTGGAATGTATTAATCAAATATAAAGGCCTAATCAATTTGGCCAACTCAACTTTGGTTGACCAAATTTCCATTTTTCCCTTTAAACCATATTTCTTGTTTGTAGGCCCCTCCAAACCTTGCGACCACCTCCAACAAACCTTAAACAACATTTAAAATGCTTTCAATCAAGTTATAACCCCCAAATATGCAAAGGCTCTCTGGCTCTCTAGGCGTTTTAGAGGCAACTTTTGGGCTCTTTCGTCTCAGCATCTTCTCTTCCCTCTCGGCATTGTTGGAGTGGTTTTTTCATTCTCTTTTAATTCCCTTCTCTATTTTTTTTGGTGTTTTCTAAGCTCTTTTTTGATGTTTTTCTGGTCCATTTTGGTGGAGGGAGATGACGTATCAAACATCAACCATCCTAGCTTTCTCTTTGTTCCTAATAGGTAAAACCCTTTCCTTTATGGTTTTTTTTGCGAATTCCTCTTCGACTTCTGCTAAGGTTCACTTTTTTGCATAATTATTTTAAGCATTGTCAAGCCCTAATGTTTGATGATTCATGGTTTTCATATCTTGCTAGGCATTTTGATCACACATTAGTTCTTAAATTTGTTCTTCATCATCCTTATTTAGATGTGATTCAAAAGTTTTTCATGAACCTTAAACTATCTGGTTCCTTTCAATTTGATTTGTTGGATTCGCATCATATTACAATACAACATATCAATGAGCTCAATTATAGTCACATTTTGTCAAGGAGATTATATTATATTCAAGCATGTTAAATGAGATTACTCAGATGGACACTAGATTTTGATGTTCATGAGGAATCTCCTATTGAGCCTGTGTGGATCTCATTCCAAAATTTACTCTTCATTTTTTTAACTCTAGAATATTATTTAGATTGGCTTCAATTTTTGATAGACCCTTACAAATTGACCAAGCTATTGCTTCTATCTCTAGGTCTTCAGTGGCTCATGTTTTAGTTGAGTTGTATGTTTCTAAGAAACATCCAAATGAGATTTTGCTAGGTTCAGAACTGAATGACTACTTTAAAAAAGTATAAATTGAAAACCAACCTATTTTTTGTTCTCGTTGTAAAATGCATGGTCATGGGGTTAATGAATGTTTAGGTTACATCCTCATCTCCATAAGGAGAAACTTTCATCCAAAGTTATGTAAGGAAATAATGGTCTTTTGGTTGATGATGAGAATGTGGCTTCCAATTTAATGGTTGAGGGAAATGTTTCTAATATGCAAGATACTTTTGAGAATAATATTACTTTAGTGATTGAGGGACCTACTGCTAAGGAGCAGGAGATTTCTGATAAATATATTCACAATACTTTAACTCATAAGGAAATTTCTACTCTTAAACCTAATTGTGATCATGAAGTTAACTCTATCTCTTATTTACAAATTGAGGGTCAAGATGTGGAGGAGCAAAGGCCAAATTGTACTATTTATCAAATTATTAGTTCATCTAAAGATACTATTATTTTTGTTTCTAATAATAACTTGATAGATATGGATTATATGATGGTTCAAAATATTTCTACTAATATGGTTCATAATCATTCTATTATTATTGCTCAAGAGGAAAAACAATATGATATGGTGGACAATGTTGTTGACAATGGTAAATTAGTTATGGAGGATGGCTGTAGCATAAAGTAAGAGGTTAGGAAGGAAGGTTTGACTGATGATAGTAAGCTTCTTTTAAAATTGCACTCTATTAGTGATGCTTTTAATGATACCAAGATATAGATATTATGGCTAAATTCTTTGCTAAAGATAACAATGATGCTAGTTATATTAAGTTTTATAAAAAAGTGGCTGGAAGAAATAGAATATTAATTTGCAACCTTCTAGAACCACCAGCTCACATACTCCTCATTAATTTTGTGTTGTATGTTTAATTGCATTATTTGGAATGTTAGGGGTATTGGTTTTCCCTCTTCTCGATTAAGAGCTAAGAACCCTTGTTGTGTTCATAATGATTATATTCTTGTTTTGCTTGAGACTTTTATTTCTCCTAATAATTTGATTAGTACTTCATAGTTTTTGGGTTTTAATTATGCTATTTTGAATGTGGCTAATAACATTTGGGTATTATAGAAGGATCCTATAAAAATTGAAGTTATTGGTGACTTTACTCAAGTGGTGCATTGTAAGGTGGAGGTTTTCAATTTCCAATATTTTGCTTCTTTTGTGTATGCTGCTTCAACTCACTATATTAGGAAAATCCTTTGGGATTAGCTCATAAATTTTGGTAGTATTTGGAATTTTACTTGGCTTGTTGGTGGTGATTTTAATGCTATTACTAATCCTTCAGAGAGAATAGGAGGCTCTTCTCCTTCTTATCAGTCTATGGAGAATTTTAGTAACATGATTTTGGATTATAATTTAATTAATATTAGTTTTTGTTGATAACAATTTCACTTAGAATAGAGGTCATTTATGGAAATGTTTGGATTGTTTTCTCTTTCATGATTCTTCGCTTAATTCATTTAATGCTATTACTGTTGAGCATCTTAGCATGACACTTTCTGATCATTCCCCTTTGTTCATTTGCAAAACTTTTAGACATTTTTTTGCTTCTTCGTAATTTAGATTACAAATTAAGTGGTTACTTCACGACTCGTTGGATGTGGTTCAGAATAATTGGTATGATCCTCTGCATCTAGATATTTCTAGCTTTGGCATGAGGAGACTTTGGTTTAAGATGAAAAGGTTTAAGAAGGTCTTGAATTAGTGGAATCATAACATTTATGAAAACCTATTTACCAATATTTTGAAAGATGAGCAACAAGTGAACACATTAAATCTAATTATCAAGTAGATCCTTCTGATGCTAATTTTAACCTCTTAAGAAATGCTAAGGATTGTCTTTTTAAATTACAAGTGTAGGAGGAGGTTTTTTTGGAAACAAAAGCTGTTGCCAAGCATCTGGTTGAAGGTGACAATAACACTAGATATTGCCATGCCTTAGTTATGAGGAAAAGGGCTAAAATTTGTAATAATAAAACTCTTTTGGAGGATGGTACTTTAACTGAGAATACTGTGGAAATCGCTAATTTAGCGGTTCAGCACTTTCAAAATCATCTCAATAAAAATTTTACTCCGACTTAGACTAATAACCCTTATATTACTCCTAACCTTATATCCCAAGAGGAGAATGAATTTCTTTCTAAACCTCATACTTTTGAGGAATTTAAAAAGACTCTATTTGGTATGAATATTAATTATGTGGCTAAGCCTAATTGTTTTACCACCCAATTTTTTAAAAAATTGTGGCACATTATTAACAATGACCTTTTCTAAGCTGTTTTGGATTTCTTGCTGGTAACTATATCCCTAAGTTTTTTACCTCTACTTCTATTGATCTTACTCCCAAAAACATATCTCTTAGTTCTTGGAATGATTTTAGACCTTTTAGTCTTTTCAATTTTTTTAAACAAATTGATTTCTAAAATTTTCATGAATAATTTAACTTCTATTTTAACTAAAATTATTTCCTCTTCTCATATGGGGTTTGAGAAAGGGAGGGATATTGCTAATAATATTCTTTTGGCTCAAGAATTTTGCAAAGACCAAGATGTTAGGTTGAGAGGGGGTAACTTGATTTTGAATCTGGATATGGCCAAGTCCTATGATAATATTGATTGGAACTTTATTTTTAATATTTTGCATCTTTTTGGTTTTAATTTGATCTTTATTAAGCTTATTAGACATTGTATTGATGATGTTTATTTTTTTATTATTATTAATGCATCTAGTAATAAGTATTTTAAATCTTCTTATGGTTTAAGACAAGGAGACCCTATTTCTACTACTTATTTCATTATTACTGCTGATTTTTTATCTAGAGGCCTTTCCAATATTTTTGAGAATACTCCAAGTCTTTATTTTAGAATGCTGGGCATTTTTCCCATCTCTCATTTATGTTTTGAAGATGATTTTATTGTTTTTAAGAATGCTTTTGTTAATACGATTCATAAACATATGGATTTTTTTGATCAATTTAAAATGGTTAGTGGTTTATCTTTTAATAAAAACAAATATTGTTTTATTGTTTCCAAGGGAGTTTCTAATGATTGAATTTTGTCCATTAAAGATTTAAGTGGCTTTATGCATGGTCATTTACTCTTTATGTATCTTGGGGTTCCTCTCTTTAAAGGAAGAAAGAAAATCGTTCTTTTTTATGATCTTATTACCTCTATTCAGAGTAAGCTTTTATCATGGGATTCTAACTTTCTGGGCATTGGTGGTAGATCAACTCTTGTTAAAAGTGTTCTTTACCCCTTTCCAGTTTATATCTTTCAGATAATGATGTCGACACAAGAGGTTTGTAATAGAGTTCATAAACTTATTGAATTTTTTTTTGGGAAGGTAATTCTAACAATTCCAAAATTAGCTGGTCGTTTGGGATAAATGTTGTGGTGTTTTGGCTGGAGGGGGCATAGGTTGTAAAAGTTTGAATGACTTGGCTTATACTTTTTCTTTTAAATTATGATTTAATATTTGTTTTAAGGTGAGACTTTAGGCTAACTTTATGTTTTCCAAGTACCTGTTGGTAAGCACCCTACTACTTAAGCTTTTAATCTAGTTGATTCTAAAGTGTGGTAGAGACTTTGCAATGTTAAATGTTCTATTGAGATGTTTTCTTTTGGCAGGATCATTGGTTGGGTAAACAGTCTCAATAGAACATTGGGTGGTAAAACAAACAGTCTCAATTCTCATGTTTTCTTTTTAATGGTGTTCGTATGAATCATCTTAAGGTTGTCTAGAATGTTAAAGATAAGATTTTTGCCCTTTACTTTGTTAAACAGATCTCTTCCAAGAACTTTAAAGATTATGAATTTTTTGGTTCTGCTTTAGGTCTTAATTGGGAGGAAGGTCATATTGTCTAAGACTATAGAATTATTTACTGGATTAAACCCCCCATTAATTTCTATAAGCTGACTGTGGATGGTCGTAGCATTGATTCCACTGTGGGCTGTGGTGGGGTTATGAGAATAGTGATGGAAGTCTTATTATGGCGTTTACTGGTCTGATATAGAATGGTGATGTGTTTCATGCTAGTACCCTGGCTATTCTTTATGGTTTAAGGTTATGTATTTCTCTTAACTTAATAAATGTTTTTATTGAGGTAAATTCTGATTATAATTTTGAATTCGTAAATTCTCACGATGATACGGGTTGCAATCCTAATCTTTTTTATCACGTGAGGGAAATCATGAATCTATTGATCTTCTTGAATTAATCTTTCTATCATATTGGTAAAAGTGGTAATACTTATACTACCTGGCTTGCTAATTTGGGACGTGGATTAGGTTTTATCATATTTTATTGGGTCCAACCTTCTGATGGCTATGAAAAGGCTTTTTAGACTTGATTTTTTTGGATTTCCCTATGTTAGAACATAGGATGTTTTTTTTTTTGTTATTGTTGTTGACCTCATTTTTGTATGAGGTCACTAAGGCCCTTCCAAACTCCAGATCAATCCTAGATCCTAGGATCCACTCTAGACTTTAAGATTCTTTCCTAGAGCTAGACCTTAGGGCCTACTCTAGAGCTTAAGATTCTTTTCTAGATCCAAGACCTTAGGGACTACTCTAGAGCTTAGGATTCTTCTATATCCCAAATTCTAGAGCCCCTCTAGATCCTAGATCTTAGAATCCCTCTAGATCCCAGGATCAACTCCAACCTCAAATCAATCCCTACCTTTGATCAACTCCAACTTCAAATTAACCCCTATCCTTGATCAATTCAAATCTCAAACTTCATTTAGTTCAAATCCAAATTAATTCAAGCTTCAAACACATCCAAACTTTGACCCAATCAACTTGAGAATCCAAACTTCAATCTAGACTTTGATCCTACCTTTAATCTAGCTTTGACCTTATCCATTCATTAACAATCAAAACATGATTGCAAATGATTTGGATACTTCAATATTAATCATTCAAACTTGAAATCCATTCCAAATCCAGAAATTCAGACTCAAATCTAAAGTCTTAAGGCCCTGTCCTAAAGACCTTTTTCAAGGATTTTTCAAACATTTCAAAACCCAGTCAAATGACCTCTGATTCAGGGTCTATCATTTATAAAGTGATAAGACATGTGTCTGGAGGTTACCCTTCAATTTCGAGCTCATTCTGAGATCTCTAACCCTAAAATCTAAATCAAAATTCAGAGGCTGTAAAACCTTCAAATATTTACAGCCTATGCCATTGGACCAAACACCTTGAAGATTTTGATCTTGGAGCCCTCATCAAAGCCTCCAATCACTTCCAGACCCTTGATTGTAACCCATTGAGCAGTAAACTGCATTTTTCAGACCCATTTTTGACCCTAGTTGACCAATGGGTCAAAATTGACCAAAATACCCCTATGGGATTTCAAATGCCCATTTCAACTCAAATCAACTCCAAATTCTTTGAAACCACTTTCAACAAGTTTCAAATATCAAACCCAACTTGTTGAGCTTAAGTCCAAACCTTGGGTCAACCTGGTTGACCAAGTCAACCAAGTTTGACCCATTAACTCATACACCCCTTCTCTTTCAAATCGTTGAATCAAGTCCACTCCAAGTCCTTTTGAATGTAAGGGATGACCCCTTGGGTACCCAAGAGACCTCTCTTGGAGGCCCAAGCCTTGGGTTCACTTGGGTTAGCCATATAGCTTGACCCAAGTGACCAAAGAGAGGTCTCCCTTGAGCCATCTCTTAACCTTAATCAAATTGAATCCTAGTCAAGGTGTCATTGGGGTCCCATTGACCCAATGCACCTTCCTTGACCAGCCCAACCCTTGGGCTCACTTGGGTCAAGAGTTAGGCTAACCCAAAGTGCCCAAGATCACTTGGGATTGAGCCAATTCTTAACCTAAGCCCAATTGAACTTGATCAACACCTCCCATAGGTGGCCCTAGGTCCAACACACCTCCTCCAGCCAGCCCATGCTCTGGGCTAACATGGGTAAGGTTTTAGGCTAACCCAAAGTAGCCAAAAACACATGGGCCCGAGCCATCTTCCAACTCAGATCAAATTGTATCCAATTGCCACTTGCATTGGGTCCACCAGACCCAGACCCACTTCCCACCTCAAGTCCAAGGTCTGGCCTGACCTGGGTTGAGCCCAAATCAACCCGAACCAAGCAGATTTGGATCAACTCAAGCCATCTTTTAACCCAGACCAAATTGGTTCCAATTGCCACTTACATTGGGCGCACTAGACCCAGACCTATCTCCCATATCAAACCCAGGGTCTGACCTGACCTTGATTGAGCTCAATTCGACTCGAGCCGAGCAGGTTTGGGTCCAACCCAGCCACCAACTCAATCCAGGCATTATAAGGCCAATTTGACTCCACCCTCGACTCCAGCATGTCCCCATCGGCCTCCCCCAGTCAACCCAACCCAAACCATGGCCGACGGCGGTCAGAACCAATGGAAAATGAGTTCCGGTGGTCCCCCCAAGATAACCCCTGGATCAAAGCTGCTGCCCATCGGTTTGATCCCCACGACCTCCCTAGGACGTCGCCATCTTCCACCTGGCATCAATCCGAGCCCCCCTCCAGCTCAAACTCAGCCGTCCAAGCCCGCGAGAGGTGGCCGAATAGGTTTGAGTTCCCCAGACTGCAAAAAAGACTCCTCAATCGCTCAAAATTGTTTTCCTAGAGCTCCTTCAACCTCCCAAGCTCTCCCTTTGAGCTCCCAGATCGATCCCTTCACCTGTTCGAGCGAGCGCCCGTGAAAGCTTCCGGCATCCCGCTCGAAGTCGAACCTCTGGCCGTCCTCCGGTCCCGACGTCTGAAGGAGATCAGTTCGCCATCATCCCCTGAAGCTTCCTGATAGAGAAGCTCATCGTTGAGACTTTCTCTATGGTAATCTCTTCATCCTGAGCTCCCTAGCTAGGTTGTCCGGTCAAGTGTGAAGGAAACCTTCGCCCCAATGGATCTCCACCATTGGATTGAAGGTTTCCACTGTCCTGATCCTCCCTATGAAATTTCATCAGAGTTCACCGGCGGGATCGCCTGGATCACGCAGGAGAAGCCTTACGGTCTCGGATACGTGCCGGAGGTTGAAGACGCAATCACAGCCGTTGATTCCGATCAACGGCTCAGATTAGATCCCGCGGTATCGGAGCGCGTTTAATCCCAACCGTCTGATCCGCCATCCGACGCCTGTGGTTAATCGGACCGTTAACGGTTAGCGCCAATGACTTCCCAGCCAATCGGCGCTCGGCGCGTGTAAAGGGGCGCTAACTGTGTAATGGCCGAATTAATAATTCCATAAATTCAAGGGAACTTCAAAAAATCATAACTCCCTCCATGCTTGTCCAAATTATGTGTTCTTAGGCTCATTGGAAAGGTCTCAGGGAGATCTACAAAAGCCCTATGGTTCCAGGCCATGCTAGTAGGTGTCTGTGCCATTGGGCCAGCAAAACTTGCTCTGATCTAGTGTGCGTCCGCTCCTGTTCGTGCTCACTCAGCAGAAAGCTAACTCTCTTCTACAGCTTGAGCTCACCCGGACAGACTCTGGCATGACACCCGTCAATAGGTAATAGCCTGTGCCAATGCTATCTCCCTCGAAGTTTCTTCTCGGTCAACGTTAGGTTTAATTTCAGTTTGAGCATTTTATCAATTTCTTTAATTACTCTTTAAATACAAGTCCACCAAGCCTGGAATTTTGGGAGATTGAAATTGAACATGTCTTTGACATGTCCAAATTTTATCTCCCTATTTTAAGTTGTTCAAGGGCACTTTCCCCAAATTTTAAGTTTAAGGGTCATGGTTTGACCCTTATATTCAAAATGGGGTATAGACCTATCCAATGGGATCTAGGGTGTGATTCTTTGTGTGATGATGATGTGTAGGATAAGGAGTGTAGAGCCACTGATTTTGCCCCAATCCAATTTTCCGATAGGTCCCTATAGTGATTTGAAGGTGACTTAGAGCTCACCTTGAGTGGTTTAGTTAACCACCTTAGAGTACTCCATTTGAGCTCAAATTTCGTGGGTTTAATTCTTAGGGTCAAGTGATCCTATGGTCAAAATTCCATCAAATTTGGAGTTCATTTGGTTTCCCAAGTAGGAGCCTCAAAAATCCTTCTTAGAAACGGCCTATTAACCCTAATCAATTGATAATGAACTGTCTTTAACTCATAAAATCTATTAAAATATTTATAATTGTCCCTAATTAATCTCATAATCAATTAGAATTGAAACCCTCTTAAATTGACTTCTAGATTTGTTTTAATTTAGTCCTTAGGTAAAATCAAAGGTTAACTAGCTTTATTAATTCAAAAAACATTAAAAATCCCAAAAGGGCTTTAAACACTTGATGATCTTTCCTTAGGTCATTTATGACCTTTGGAACTGATCTTAAGGAGTTTGGGACTCATTCGAGTTCAAATCCTTAAGAAGCCCCTTAGTTGTAATAATTTGGTAATCCTTACGAATATGTAAAAACTTCCGAAATTCACTACTAATTATAGAAAAATTTAAACTAATCAAATTCAATGGCTAATGACTTCAATTAGAATCTAGTGTTCTCTAAAAATATTAAACCTCCATAATTTGGTCAAAAACAAGGAGTCAACATTTTAGGTGACTTTAGGTCAAAATCAGGCCAAAACTTCTAAAAATCATAACTTTTGATAGAAAACTCCAAATTGAGTGTGCCATCTATCTGACAACTCATAATTAGGTCTAGTATTTATTAAAAATCTGAAACCCTTAAGATTAACTCTAAATTTGAAAGTCAAATTTTGACATTTTAGTTAGCATATCCGGATAATCCTTCAAAATCTATTAACTCCCTCAAATTCTAGAATTTTCTTAATAGGATAATAAAATTCTCGACCAACCCATTAAAATTAGTAACCAACCCCTTTTTATATTAATCCACTCTTTTAATTCCAACCAATTTAAATCAACTTAATTAACCCTGATTGCTACTGGGTAACCCAGGCCTACGAGGCTATTAGCTTAACCCCAAGGAAGGTGAAATAAACTTCACGGCCTCGGTGTGAAACAAAGGTAGTAATCAATTAACTCTTAAAATATACTTGATCAAAATTTTTAATATAATAATATTTAAACATTAACCTAAATCAACCTTTTAAGCCTTAACAAACCCAGACTTTTAGACAAGTTTACCTATTCACCCACTTTAGGACATACCACAGCAACACGACCTTTTACGCACACTTTAGATGATTTGCTAGGACAACCAACTCTAGATCTAGGTTAGGCCGGTGTTTACTTTACTGCTGTTTGCCGGATTTTTTGTAGTTTTCACTGCATGTTGTGGATGAAATTGCTTTGCTGTGTCTGCTTACTTTTCTGCACTCTGTGGACGGTTGATGTGTTTGGCGACTAGGTTACCCTTAGGTTAGGAGCGATCTGGATGTTCACACAGTTTTCTGCAGGTGGCCACGCTCATGCAGGGCAATAAAAGGGGGCTAAATCAATAAAAAAATATCAATTGTTATAAATGCTTGCACAGGTGCTTCAGCTGCTAAAGCCCCCAAATAAAAAGAGCGTGGCCAGTGTGTTTTACCTTCTTTTCTGCACATATATAACTGCTTGGGAATATGTTTTCTTTGATTAATTAACTGCTTAGGATAACCTTGCAGGAGAGTCTAGATTTTTGATTTGATTTAAATGTAATTTGTATAAGTGTTAAGTGTTATGAAAGTTAATTTTGAGTTGGGATATATAGGTCTAAAGTTTTGATTCCAAAGAGGAAAGGATGCCCCTTTGGGAAACATTCCTTCACCATTTGGAAATCCAAATTTGGTCAAACCTTTTCTATTCCCAAAGAGGAAAGAGTGGCCTTCTCCTTTGAAGGGAAGTGCCCTCTTATCCATTTGGGTAGTTTACCACAATGAATCCAAGGAGTTTGAAGAAAAGGAGTTCAAAGAAGAACAAGATTGAAGACTTGAAGATTGAGAATATCCCACTCAAAATTACTTGCGTCATTACTAGGTTTAGAATCCGGGTTGTAGTCAGTGGTGCCCGGCCACATTACTTTCTATAAAATTCTGGTTTGTAATAAGCAAGGCAACTTTGCCTATGGACATTTATTGATTAATTTATATTTGATGTTGAATTGATTGCCTATAGGATTACCTGCTTTTCTTAGTTTTTTGGCGATTGTGTGCCGCTTTTGTTTTCGCCTGGATACGTGAGACTCGTGAGGGTGTGAAAGTTTTCTACTCAAAATCTTAAATGTCTAAAAATTTTAGTGAGTCTAAATAACATAGAAAGATAATGAATCTAGGGAATTAGCTAGGGATCGACCCCGGGGTCGCATGCATATCTCTACATTATTCTTTCCTTGCTTTAGACCCTTCCCCGCCTGCGGGTAGAATCCGGATAGTCTGTCCTATGAGGACGAGGTGCCAGACCTGGGGAAGACCAGTCTTCTAAAAAATTATTTTATAAGCCTGTTTTTAAAATTTCAAGCATATTTGATTTGGAAGTTGTCGACCAGCATGCATTGCATTAGATAAAAATTAAAAGAGTCAAAATTTTAATTGCATTAGCTTTAGTATTTTAGCACCCAACATAAGTCGAAGGGGCCAATTAGGAAAATTTCTTAATGTCGGCCCCAACTCTCCAAAACTTTAAGTACAACGTCCCTACCACTCTTTCATAAAAGACCGGACTCATCTCTTTTAAATCGATTAGGTGGTTAGCTGGCTCCCCAATCCAGGCCAGGGTAAGTCTAGGCATTGCATTGCATTAGTTAGGCTCGGACGACTGTGGTCCAGTGTCCAAATTAGACTTAGGATCCGAGGCAGATTTCGGTTATAAGACCCCAAATTTTGGGAATATAATCCCAAATTTCAAATAAGATGCTCAACTTCAATTAAAGTTTCCTTTCAATCCTAAAACATAAAGCCCAACACTTAGATTAAGTTGGGACACTTCCGGATGGTTCTGGAATCTCAAGGTGTCCCCTACCTCTCTTCTTTCAATTCTGTTAATAAATGTTCAATCTTGATTCATTCCCTTTTGATTTTCCAAAAATCTTATTCATTTTTGATATCACTCTTAGAAAATCTAACAAAATTTTATTATTACTTTAATCGAGAGTTTTCGTAGGGGACTCTGTCTCCCTACGATGTAATTAACTACGAGGGCTTACGCTCGTAGGAGATTTGGAACCACACGCACCTGATTTCAAAATTAATCTTTTTAAAGTCTTCTTAGATTTCTTTGGGAAAAGTTCAAGAATAACCATCGTTATTATATTAGAAGAATTATCATTGAAAGGTGTTATCTCCCTTTGGGGAGATACATCCTTCTTTGATAAGGCTTTGGATGTGAATTCGACGATCATACTTCTTGGATATCATAATTGGATATTTAGTTGAACTTAACCTTGTCCACTCGGGGCCATGTGAAGTTCTTCTTAGAATCTGGTCATGATATTCAAGATGAGTTTCATAATCCTAAGTCTGAACACCGTTATGAAATTTTATTTTCATCCTTCGGGGCGATATACTTTTTCTACCGAGTTGATTCGACTCTAGAATTAGAATTCAATCTAAATTTTAAAATTCCCAAAGAAAACTAATTTTTTTCAAAACCTGTTTTCAAAATTCCACCAACAAAAAATGGCACGCCCGGTGGGACAAATCTCTCTCTCCATCTTTAATAAGAATGAAATTTTATTTCATCGGTAGTCTTAACTAACTTCCTTCCATTGGTCCCTCAACCAATTTCTTCCTTGGGGGAGTGTGGCCAACATCTAAAGACAATTTAAAACATTAAAAGAGAGGCTCTACCTCTCAAAATTTGTTACATGCTATCTTAATCGTCCTGATTTTGACCTTCTTCCCTAGGATTTCCTATGATGCGACAGTGTCAAATCAGATCCCTAAACTTTCTTTTTAAAATTATGATTAACAAATGTCACATTCAATATACCAACCTTTAAGATTGAAAGGAGTTTGAAAAAACCTTTGATTTTAAGAAGTTTTGAAGTATTTTAGTCTTAACCCCTTTACTCCCCTTTAACTTTTAGGAATGAGGAGGGTTAGACTATTTGCTTTACTTGGTTTTTTTTTTTATAATTCCATAAGCCTTCGGGCAAGGGGAAACTCTGTCCGTTGTGTTTTGGATTTTGTAGAAAAAAACCCCATCTTAAATCATTCAAAATTCAAATTCCCTTCAAAACATAGAAAGCAAGATAATAACAATTTTCTCCAAGTTCCAAACCTTCATATATTACCCCATACGACCATCTTATGGGCTAACATAAGCTGACCTTTTGAGAAAACCCTTCTTTTGGCATGTATTTAGTCTCTTTATCTTCCTAACGTGTGTTGGGCGTTTTCTACCACTCAACATGTGTTGGAAGGTTGAGGCTATCCTACAAGCCTTAAGTTTCAAAATAACGAACTCTTTTCCACTTCTCTTGAAACAAACCTAATTTCAATCCCCTCTTTAATTTTCAGAAATTTAAATGGCAGGCCAATTGATTTTCTCTTTCGACCGAGAGTTATCCTCAACTGTTAATGACCAAGGGAGCACTATCATCTTTGGAATGGGATTCAGTACCATTGAGCTCTCTATGGATGGACACCAGATTGTTAGTTTGGATGCCAGTAAGGAAGTTCCCCCAGTGGTTGAGTTGATTGTGAGATCTGCATCTACCTTGCCAGTAATTAGTGATGACCAGAAACAGTCTGAGCTAGTTGTTGAGCCTCCCACTGAAGTCAAATCTGTTTTTGTGGAAGGATCTAGTTCTGGACTCAACTTTTCTACTGAGAATAAAAAGAAGAACTATTTGAGGAGACTTAGAAAGAAAATCTCTAAGGCAAAGAGAATTGTGCCTTTTAAGACTTTAGCTCAAGTAGAGCCTGAGGCTGACGAGGAGCTACCTATTCCTGCTTCCTCTCCCCTTCTGAAAGGGAGCCGCTTTTACCCCTTAGGTTCTGCTCAAGGGGAGGAGAGGATAGCTAGGATAGCCCGTTCCCCACCATGCCCAGTCGACTACTCGACTAAAAAGACTCCAAAGGAACAGCATCTGCAAAAAACAAGGGCTTTGAGAAATATAATTCATACCTGTGCTGCACAATCTGGGAAAACAAAGGAGCAGTACATGAAAAAGTTGAAGGGAGTGATCTCTCATCGCTTCCAAAAAGAAGTGTTAAAAGAAGAGGCGTCTGAGGCGAAGAATTTGACTCCATAACCTATTAGGAAGAATAAGAAGTATGTTAGATAGCCCGCCACTTCAGTACTAGTTGATGGATTCCACTAGGCGCCACGCCCTCCTTCTTCCAAGACGTAGGGTATTGTGTTGACTGGGTCTGAGAGAGGCCGCCATTCTGTTGG
The DNA here is from genome assembly GCA_022539455.1 of Dendrobium nobile. Taxonomy (NCBI): domain Eukaryota; kingdom Viridiplantae; phylum Streptophyta; class Magnoliopsida; order Asparagales; family Orchidaceae; genus Dendrobium; species Dendrobium nobile. Next base: position 48,546,195 of record CM039723.1, read on the forward strand.
TAGACCCCTGGTACCCCCTTCCAAAGCTGTAAAGTTGGCCTCAGTAGTTGTCAAACCTGAGGGGAATGAAACTCTAAAACATCTGGATATCAAGGGCAAGAGGCCCAAATCCCCTGAGAAGAAGTTCGTCCCAAAAAGGACTAAGTTGGAGAATTTACCACCGCCTCCAAGAACCCCAAAGTTCATTCTCCAACTCCAGCGAGTCACAGTTAAACCTACTCCAGTCTTGATTGAGTCGATGGATGTTCAACCTAGTTCTCCAGTTGTTGCAGTAGATAGCCTTCTTACAGCCAGTCCAGTTCCTGATTCAGTTATGATTCCCGTTGTTGATCCGGTTGTTGGCAGCATAGATTTATGTGTCATTCCTAGGCTTCCTACACAGGAGTCTGAGGACCTTACCTTACCTGATGTAGGAGCTATTTCCCTGCAAGCTCCTGCTTCACCTCCTGAGGTATGTGTCCCTCTCCTTGGAGAGAATGCCACTTTTCTGACTATCGATCTTAGGACAGTCGAGAAGGAAGGAATTGACCTAGATCTTGAGATAGAAGAAGAGCCAGTTACAGTGTCTCAACCATATCCTAACCCAAAACTTACAGAAATCATTGCTCTCCTAGATTCTGAAGAATTATTTGATATGGCTGAGTACAAAGGATACTTACCTCTTAATCCTAAGTCAATTGGGGATAGACCGATCGAGGAGGTAGTTCAAGAAATAAGAAATATCTTATTAAATAAAGAGGGAATGGCTTCTTTCGACCCAGACCTGGATGACCTCCTTGGAGAGGAAGATGATTATGTTGGTAGCGTTTCCATGATCGAAACTAGAGGGTCCAACAAAGAGGCCGAACCTGGTAGGCGTCGACTTGCTAGAGATGATGATCCACATGTTGCTGGGTCCGATTCAGATGAGTTCGTAAGGGCTAAGGGTGAGGAGCATATTAAAGATTTGGAGAATCAGTTGACAACTATGATGTCACAAGTCAAAGAAATGCAAGAAGGATTTGACAAGTCAGAATAGGATTCACTTAAGATTCAACAAACGGCTTGAGAGATTATAGAAAGGGTTAGAAAGACAGAATCTTGTCCCAAGCCTCTCGAGTCAACACCAGAGATCCCTCCTTGCCAACTAGAGGCATCTCCAGCAGCACCTACAGTTCCCCCTATTTCTCCAACTCTGCCTCAGAAGGATATTAAGCAACTGATTGGGGACCAGGTAATGGAGGCCTTAGCCTTTTCGCAAGGAACCGCATCTATCCCAAAGGGTAGACCCTACCCCAAAGAATATGATTCAGTTCCCTACCCAAAAGGCTTTGTGCCACCGACTTTTAAAATTTTCACTGGAATAGAAAACCCGAGACAGCATCTGGCCCACTTCAGAGCAAGTTGTTGCAATGCGGGAGGGTCGGATGCTCTACTATTTCGCCAGTTTGTAAGTAGTCTATCCGGCATTGTTTTTGAGTGGTACGCCGATCTGCCCAATGGTTCAGTAAAAACCTTTAGCGATCTAAAAAACTTTTTCCTTAAAAGATTTTTTGGAGCGCAACAACGAACTACCGTGGGCGATCTTGTTGTTGAGAAACAAAAGCCGGGAGAGTCTCTGGTTGAGTACAACTTGAGGTCGCGAAACCTCTCGATGAAGTGTGAACCCCAGTTGCAAGAGCAACATGCGGTGGAGATCCTCCTTAAGAATATCCACGGCCCTATTAATTTTCTCCAGAAGGGTTTTACCATTAAAACTTTTGAAAAACTTCTTAATAAGGCTAGTAATTTGCAGGAAGAGGCTCATAAGATGCCATTCCTACGAGAGCAGTCTGAAGACAAGAAAGGTCCTAGATTGGTTAAGACTTTTGAGAAAAAGGCAGTAGTGTCGGCAGTCAATAAGGGAAAAAGGCCAATGGCTAGTCAGCCCAGCATTCCTCCACCACCGCCACCACAGCCATCTCAGAGACAGCCCTTTCAGATCACTCCTCAGTACCCCAGAGACCCTAACTTTGTCTCTTTTAGAGAGAGATTAGCATAACCATATCCATTTAAGAGGGAATCAGTTAAGAGGATTTTCAAGAGTTTGTTAAAGAAACCAGCTTTTTAGCTGCCAGAGGCCAGGAGGCCTGAAGATGAAAGTAAGAAAGATGATCCCAAGTATTGTCCATACCATCGGATGCTTAGTCACCCTCTTGAAGATTGTGTTGTGTTCAAAGATTGGCTTGAGAGGAACTACACCCAAGGTAACATCATAATTCCTAAGGAATACTTGGTCGATCCAGAGAAAGCTTCATTAAAACCATTTCAGGTAACCCTCTTAGCTCTCCTTGTTTTGTTGAAGATGGTTGGGACATTGCTTTGTCCCGGGCACTTAAAAAATTGATTAACAAGTCTTTTCGTCTTTCTCAACAGCTGACTACGATAGCCCAGGCTCCGACGTGGAAGGTTGACCTGGACGCTTCGCAGGAGGATGTTGAGCCACTTTCCTCTCCAGTAGTTACAGGGACTACTGTCAAATGTTTAAAAGAAAAGGAAGTTGATTTTGTAGAGAGGAAGTGTGTAGATGAGAGATGTATTAGGATGGCAGATGGGGGTGTTAAAACCCTCTCCCCTCTTTTGTTATCTGACTTTTACTTTGCCCCATCAAAGGCGAAGGGTCAGAAGATGAATAAAAAACATCCTTCTGCTTCTATCTTGATGATTAACCATGAAAATGAAATGCAAGTTGATGACTCTCTTGTTTTAAATCAAAGTTCTGGTGAAGAAAGCCTTAATATCAAAGAAATTGACCTTCCCGGATCAGCTATTTAAGAAGAGATCGAATGTGAAGCTTTATTAGAAAGTGATTTCCCTCAAATCAATTTTTAAGGAAGTCCTATCTTGATAGAACTTTCAGATTCTAACGCGCTTTTGAGAAATGACGATCCAACACCTATGGTGTGCGTAGACACTGCTCTAGTTTGCCCTCCCGAAAATATCGAGCAGGTGCAACTTCGCGGCGGTAAAGTCCTACCCCCTAGGCTTCCCCCTCAGGAGAAAGGCAAGAAAATTCCTTTTGAAGATTTAAATCCAAATTCCCCTCAGCAATCAGAATTTCCTTTAATTCCTTCGGGTTTTGAGTCCGTCGTTTCTAAGGTTGATTACAACGTTTTGGCCTACCTTAGGAAGTTGCCAGCAAAATTAAGTATTTATGACGCCCTCCTTCTCTCCAAAGAAATGAGGAAGTCTTTAATTAAAGCGCTTCTCGACTCCGAGATTTGCTTAACCCAGTTGGCTGCAACTTCAAAAGGTGAGGCATTCTGCTTCAAAGAGGTTTCTGGAGTTACCTTTTCAGAGGAAGATCTGCTCTTGGGAATTGCTGACCATAATCGTCCCTTTTACATTGCTGTAGATGTGGGAAATTTTAAGTTATCAAGAGTCCTCGTTGATCCGGGTGCATCGTTCAACATAATGAACATAAAAACCCTCGCATATCTCAGAGTTGATACTAGCAAGCTCTCAACCGATAGGTTGGTGCTTCGTGGGTTCAATGAAAAGGGCGAGAGGGCTTTAGGTTCAATCACTTTGCTCTTAGAAATAGGAGGTTTGAAAATTGAAGCTAAGTTTCATATAATTGATTCGGCGACGTCCTTTAATGCCCTTTTAGGTAGACCTTGGATTCATGAATATAGAATGGTTCCATCTACCCTTCACCAATGCATCAAGTACCAACGAGATGGCATTGAACACGTGATTAAGGGTGATTTGCAACCATATTCGATTCAAGAAATTGGGATCTACGAAGATGCTACATATTCTGTTCCAAAAGGGTCCTCGTCCCGCTCTAAGTTAGAGATCAAAATTGAGGAGAAATTGGTTGGACAAAAGTCCAATCAAGAGAAAGAAAAAGAAAAATTTGTTGATCAAGAAATGATACAATTAAGTAGTGAAGACGACTCTGATATCGTTGTCCTTAGGCCTCTAAACACATTACCTCAAAGAGGTGGGAGGATGGCCTTAAGGGCACGAGGTCGAGGCCGTGTTTCATCAAGGAGGAGAACAACACATGTTTATATTGATTTGGAATCAGATTCTGACGTTGAGCCAAGGACCAAAGTGTTGCCTTCTCCCTCGATTACAAAAAAGTAAACGCTTCTCCAAAATTTGATCTCACCTTAGATAAGGACAGTGACATTGAGGAAGATATTGTAAAGGTGAAAAGTGACGAGCCTGAATTAACAATGTACGAAAAGCTCAGTAGAAGGATTGAGGCCCTTTCTCTGACCCCACTATCAGCTGGCAGGATTGCCGGGTTAGAAGTTAAAGTGGCCCCCAACTTAAACGGCGAAGTAAAGAAAGTCCAGAAATTCTTTCCTGGCTCCTCCTCCGCAAGGGATGAAAGTGATGTAACCCTTGAGGAGGCAGATTTTAATGAATTAATGAAATTACCTTTCGACTACTTCCATGTTTGTGTGAAAAATACTTTCTCTAAAGGTCCTGTACCATACCGATGGACTAAGGGTCAGGCCAGATACCACGAAAATATTTGGCAAGCAAAAATTAATAATAATCCTACAAGTGGTATCGGCTTTGGAAATGTTAGTTCATTTGATGATGATGAGTATTGCCTAATGATAACTTACCATCTTGAATCGCCAAATGTCTCTATAGATCCTTTCTGTGCTCATGATGGGCTCTGTTTGGAGACTTTAGATGATCCCGATGACCTTCAAGTTCAGGATGCACCCCCTGAATTAGAAGAAGAAATTAAATCGACAGTCGATGAGTTAAAAGAAATTAACCTGGGAACCGATGATAACCCCCGTCCAATCTTTATAAGTGCTCTACTGAGCGAGAGTGAAACCAAAGATTTGATTCAACTGTTTTCTGAGTTTAGGGATTGCTTTTCCTGGACATACGGCGAAATGCCAAGTTTACATGCTAATATCTTTAGTTATTATTTGATAAAGCATCAATGCCGACTTCAACTTCAAAATCATTGAATCAACTCGAAACTATATAAACCTTTATCCTAATGTTCTATCAAAACCCAAAATTCCTTCTATTCATATACCCAAATCTTCAACTTCAACTCTGGATCTAGTTGATCGTTTCGGTCAACACCAATACGCACGATAAACTTTGGCAAGTTTATCATGCATATTGGGGGTCCATTTGTTGACCTCATTGTTTGAGGTCAATTTCCCTGGTATCGACTCTAGCACCTAGGTCTTCGTAGCCTAGTGTAGATATCGCCCATAGGATTTCTCTTAGGTGGACGCCCACTGACGTAGCATTGACTCGACCCTTTGTTTTGTTCAAACCAAATCAGAATTAATTTAATCTAAATCTAATTCAATTCAAAACTAAACTCAAATCGACACGAGTTCGACTTGCCCAAGTTATTTCACACCGACTTAATTAAAATCATCCCTCCCTTAAAATATAAACATTTTTTATCTTAGCCATCTTAGTCATTGATTGGAGAGGGTAAGATGGTAAACTTAAAACTAATTCAAATGAATAGTTAATAGGATTGGTTGAGGCCAAACCAAACCCACACGATCTCTCCCTCAGCAGTTCAAGCCAAACCGCCTCCCCTCTCTCTGACAATTCGCACTTCCTCAGCCCCAACTCCTCCCCATTGGCAGGATCTCTCTCTCGGCAACTGAAATGAACGGCCTGCTCTTCCTTTCATTAGCAAAAACTGCTCTCTCTCCCTCTCTTGCGTGAAGTCTAGGCAAGGAACTCCAACTCCCGAGCAATCCTCGTCTCCTCCCAGCAGTTCGCACAATCCCAATCACCTCTATGCTCGCGAGAAGCCTGAGCAAAAGAACTCTCAGTCTCCTAGCCTCGTCGCCTCCCAATTTTTCTAAAATTCAGCCGGACCTGACTCCATTCGCATGGTTTGTTCACGCCGGACTCCAATCCAACTCTCACGCCAGTTTGCAATTCCACTCCAGCTTTCTGACAACGCCTGCCCTCTTCAATTGTATGTAAGAGTATTAATTGTGAGCATCTGGTTTAGTTTTCCAAATTGATTGATAATATCTTTATCTTCCATTAAGATAAATTAATTACATTACTTAATTTTCTCTAAATGTTTGCACCGTACTTATTATAGATGGTTGCATTATTCTATTTGAACTACTTTAGTGATCATATCTGAGAGCTTGTATGTACAAAACATGATTCAATTATTTTTTATATATTTATGATGGTCAATGGTTTGAGAAATTATTAGATGGGTTATAAGCATAATTGAAGTATAAAGTCGCTACAAAGCATGCTAGAATTTGTAATCATGATGAAAGGACATAGATGCTTGTAAGAAATAAAATTCGTTTATGTTTTCCCTGCTCATTTAACATTCGACACATATGCATTGAATGAAAATTATCATTAGATAAATACTCTTGTTATTGATAAAAGCTTCATAGTTTATTTTTGGTGGCTACAAAGTGAAATTATTATGGGTCTCAAGTTACTGTATTTATAGTTTTAAAATTCATTTTATGCATTAATGTCTTGAATATTTCTAAGTATGATGTGATATTTTAGAAGTTTGTTTGGCTATGAAAGAATCATATTGATGACATATTTCGAAAGGTGCTGCAAGGTATTTCAAAATACCTTATTGTTTAAATTTTAGCATCTTCCAAATTATTTTTGGTCAAACTTGGAATTGGAAAGTAAATATATATGGGCATTTTGCTGGAGCATGATGGGTAGAGATTTATATACATAGAAATTATGCTTTGCTTTAATTCATATATATATATATATATATATGATTTAGAAAATCGAAGGGTGATTATGAATGACAAATTTGAAGATTGATAGTAGGAGGATGTAAAGCGATTTATTTTTGAAAAGGTGATTTGTGTGGAGTGGCAAGTGAAAAGTGTATGTTTTGAGGGCTGATTTGTGAATCTGAATATTAAGGGTATTGTGTGAGAAAGGTGTTTGTTTGAGTTTTAGAAAATAATGTGAAAAATGGGATAGGTGAGAAGAAAGGTTTGATTGTAAAATTAAGATGTGAGTGAGTGTGGAAGAGTTTATGTTGAAGAACAAAGTGTTTTGGAAGAGTGAAAATTGAAAATTAGATTGTTAGGAAGCAAAGGTGTGTGTTAGAAAATGTATAATAGTGAAGTGTGTGGAATGTCTAAGTGGATTATATGTGTATGTTGAAGAGTATTAGATGAGAAAGATGAAGAGTGCATTATGGTGTTTTGAAAACTAAAGAGTGGTTTTAAATAAATTGTAGAAAATTTTAGAAAATAAAATGTTCATGTGAAAAGTAAAGTGTTTAGGTGTAGAAGAAATGACTGTGTTTTAGAAGAGGTAATATAGTGACTTGTGTGTGTAGAAGGAAAAGTAAATTGTGTGTTTTGAGAGGTGAAATATTTTGGAAATAGTGTACTATAAAATGTATGGATTTTTAAAGATTAAGATTTGAAAAGGTTGAAAAGTGAAACTTGTGGATATTTTGAAAAGTGGAGCTCAAGTGTATTTCCAAAAGTAAAAGAGTCCAGAAGGCAAGCGAAAAAGTCAGTGCTCAAGCCCGAAGAAAGGTATGTCTTTATTTTTAATAAATTTTAATTATTTTATTATTATATATTAAAAGTGCTTCTAATACCTGTTTTCTTTTCTTTATTGGCATAAACTGCGAGGAATGATATGGGTCGAGAGAACAAAAGGACAAGAAGCTAATGCCGTCAATCGCCTCTATCCAACCGGGTAGAGGTGCTACGGGCGGAACCACCGGGTCATAGCCCCCGGTGACTGTGAGTATTCTAAACTTAGAAAACCTTTAGGGGCCCCTTTGATATGGTTTGCGTTAACCCTTCCCTTTTAGGTCCTTGTAGTAACTTCAATTTATTAGATTTATTTTTATTTTATTGTAGATCCCTAAACCCCATTGTTACGTATGAAAAGTCCTAAGGGTTAGTAATAACAAAGATTTTCACCTATATAACAGTAGTGACATTTAAGGACAAAAAATTAAGGTCCGGGTCTTAGAAAACTTAGACTTATGATGCATGCACACTATAGGATAGAAACATATAACATAGAAAATTTAGTGACACTTCACTTTAGGGTTAGTGAATATTTTCAAATTAAAATTTAATCAATTAGAAAACTTTAGCCAATAATTGACCTAGGACATATCAAAACCTTACAGCTTATTACACACACTTAGAATTGTTTGCTAGGACAACCGACTCTAGTTTTAGGTTAGGCCGGTGTTTATTTCCTTACTACATTGTGACGGGCTTTTTCTCGGCTTTCATTGCATGCTGGTTGTAAAATTGTTGGTGTATTTGTTTATTTATTTTTAGTACACTCTATGTTGTGATTTGAGTGACGATTAGATTACCCATAGGTTAGGAACGATCTGGGTTGTTAACATGATTTTCTGCAGATGGCCACATTCATGCAGGGCAGAAAAAGGGGGCTAATTAATCAATAATTTTATAGATGCTACAGGTGCTTCAGCTGCTTAGCCCCCAAATAAAAAGAGTGTAGCCAAGTGTGGCTAATTGATTTAATTTAAATGCGAATATATAATTCCTTGGGATGATTTTTATATAAACTGCTTAGGATAACCCTGCAGGTGGTCTAGATTTTTCTTTTTCTACCTGTGAGATGTAATGTAAATGTAAATGTGTCTAAAAAATTGTGAAAGTGATTTTGAAAATGGAATAGCACATCTAATTTGGAATCCAAAGAAAAGAGAATATACCTTAAAGGATTATTCTGTTTTATTTGGAAAGCCAGATTAGGATGATTCAATATCCAAATAGAAAATAAAATACCCCTCTTAGGGATGAGTTTCTTTTCATTTGGATATCTAGATCCCGGCGGACCTGAGAAGCTCGTAGAAGAAGAAAAGACAGAACGAGAAGATTGAAGAAAGAAGACAAAGAAATAAAGATTCAAGGAACAGTATATCCCAGTTCAAAAATCACTTGCGTCATTCTTAGGATTAGAATCCGGGTTTGTTGTCAGTGGTACCGGGCCACTTTACCTTTCTACAAATTCTGGGTGTAATATGGACATTGGATATTATATTTTGGATTTATTAAATTTGATTGTTTATATTGTTTGTGCAGTAGCTTTTTTTAGGGCCCTTGCATGTCGTGTTTTGTTTTAGCCTGGATACGGATCGGAGTGCTTTTTTTTGTAAGGGTACGCTTAAAATTCTTCTACTTGTAATTTTAAATAAAAATTTTTAGGCTCACATAGTAACTCTAACGATCTAAGAAGTAAGCTCGGGACCGCCGAGAGTCAGCATAAGCATATTAATACTTTCTCTTCCTTATTAGGCACCTCCCCGCCTGCGGGTTCTGGCAGACCACTTGACCTATGAGGGTGCAGTTCTGTCAAGGGGAAGTTGTGCAATCTCTAGGGAAAAACCTATTTTCTAAGCCTAATTTTAAAACTGCTTCATATTCATTTTATGCATTCGAGTCAATTAGCATGCATTGCATTAGATACAAACTAAAAAGAGTCTAAAATATTAATTACATTTCTAGACATTTATCACCCTACATAAGTTGAGGGGCTAATTAGAAATTGTCTTAGATGTCTGCCCCCAATTCCTTAAAACTTAAACAACGTCCCTACCCATCTTTCATAAGAGACTGGACACATGGTTTTAAAGCGCCTAGGTGGTTAGCTGGCCCCCCAATCCAGGCCGGGGTAAGTCCAGATTTGCACTTCATTAGTTAGGTTCGGGTCATTATTTTATAGTACCCAAATTAGATTTAGGTTCTGAGGCAGATTCTTTTTAGATCTTAAGTCCTCGCCCTCCGGGAATATAATCCCAAATTTCTAATAAAATATCAACTTAAATATAAAATTTCTCTCTTAAAATATAAAGCCCAACATAGGATAGACTGAGGTTGCCTCTGAGCTTCTCAGAATCCGGCTCCTCCTACTTTTCCTCCTTTGACTCACTAATAAATGTTCAATGTCTCACAGCTTTCACCTTAGAAAATTCCTACTTCTGTTCCTTGTCTTCTACTTTGTAGTCAAAAGGGTATGAAATCACTGCTTTAATCGAGAGTTTTCTTAGGAACATTCCTCCTAGGATGTAATTAACTATAGGAGCTTGCTCCTATAGGGATTTGAGAACCCAGACTAAAATAAACCTTGTTTTATTCGTATAAAATAAGGGAAGAATCTTTGGGAACGTAGATATTATTAAAACCTCATTTCTAATTTTGAATAGACTTGTAGAATGTTATTATTATCTTTTCAGATAATATAATGTTATACTTGTTATATTCAACTTTAGAAATGATGAATTTTATAAAACTCATTCTCGCTTTTGGATATCTTGAAGAATGTTATGTTCGTCTTTTAAGATGATATAATATTCTTCTAGCCATATCTAAATAAAAGAATGAATAAACTTTTTCAAAAATGTATTTCTATCTTTAAACATATTATATAGAATTTCATGTTCATCTTTTGAGATGATATGTTATTCTTTGAACTATGTTTGATTATAGAAATATCAATTTTTAAAACCCTATTCTGATATTGAATCCATTGTAGAATATTGTGTCGGCCTCTCGAGACTGTACTTTATTCTCAATGTAGTATTCGATTACAAAATAGGATAAAATCAAATCTGCGTGGTGACACAATATTTTTCCCACCAAGATTTTTCTGGCGACTCTGCTGGGGATCAATCCTCTCTCCATCTTTAGCAGTAATTTATACCCTTACATCGGTAGTATACTTGTGCTTGTCATAAGTTGTAACTAACTTTCTTCCGCCGGTTCTTTTATTCATTTCATTCTTGGATAATTTGGCCGGTTTCTAAAAAATTTTAGAGGTCTTATTTTGGACCCTGTTTGAAAACTAATGGGAAGCTCCTTAATACGACTTTTTTGTAAAAAAATTTCTAGTGCTAATTCGAATGTTGTAGTTGCATTTTTCTTGTAGCTTGATGTTTGACTTAGCACTAGGCCCAAAATCCCTTTGCCCAATCTTTAGTAATATTTATAGTTACTTCTTTTAGTAACTTAATGTATTATTTGGATTGGGTCCAAATAACTTTAAGTTTTTAAAAATTTTAAACTTCGTGTCTTAGCCAACATGTTGCAGTTATATATTTTTGTAACTTGATATGTGGCTGGACAAATCTCAAGAAAATTTGAGCTTTTAAATCAAAGTTTTCTCCTTATCTAAACAAGCATATTACAGTTATATATTTTTATAGCTTAATATGTTTGGTAGGACAGGGTCCAAAAGCTCAAACCTTCAAATCAAAATTTTCTGCTTGTCCTAATAATATATTGTAGTTACATGTCCTTTGTAGCTTGATATACTTTCTAGTACAGGGTCCAGAATTTGATATATGCAAGATTTTCAAGATTAAATTTGATTTACATTGAGAAAAGTTTGAAGGTTCAAATAGTAGTTAAGCTTATAAAATAATTTTTGTTAGAGAAAATAGCAGGTTGATTTCTTTTAAAAAGAAATTTACCTCTATCTTTCTTAAATTGTAATTAAAACTTCATTGTGGTTGACTCCTCTAAACCTTAAAGAATAAGACCTATGGTTTTCAATGCTAAAAAGAAAAGTGTGTTCCCTCCCTCCCTCCACTTGGGTGGATTAAGGCTTTAGATGAAGATATATTTAATCCCATTTCCTTTTGGAACCTTAAAATATAAAAGTTTAGCTAATTTTGCTAGGTTCCTAGCAAACATTGAATTAAATTCAAATATATTTTCAAATCTTTCATTCAACCATATTATGATTTTTCTAATCTTAAGAATGTATAAATATTGGTTGATATATTGAAAGTTTTAAATCATTCTAAATTCCCTCATCTTTAACCTTATTGTAGGTTAAAGTTTAATATGCCTATAAATCCTATTTCCTAAAGGTACTACATGGATACGACGATTTGTCCTCTGCCATGTGGTTTAACTGTGATAGATTAGGGATTTTATGGCATGTGATGAAAATAAATGCATAGTCAATTACATAAAAAGTTTTGTTCATCATCTGAAGTTTTCTCTTATGGTAATATTTTAAAATCAAATCTTAGCTAAGTTTACTCTTGGCTTTATTACTCCATTTGAGAAAACTCATGAGCAATTCTTGTTAAGATTGATCATCTTAAATTCCTCTTTCAGTCAAAGACTTGGGATAATTCAAGGTTCTTTATTAAGGCTAACCCATGATATGATAAACATTTCTTTGCCATGTGGCTTTTCCTTAAAATTAATTGACACACCTTGAATTGATATCAAGTCAGGTGATTTTATAACATCTTTAATAGTTTTTCCTCTTCAATAGTGATAAAAAAAATTTATCATATTTGGGTTCACCCATTATGATATCAATATGTATCTTCTTTTGAATTAAGATTTATGTCAAATTAAAATTGGAGGAAAAGAAAGTTTTGTTCACCTCATTGTTATACATTTCATAGGCATCTTGCAAGCTGATGAACTTATTTCATAATTGTCTCATTCAAGTTATTTATTCATACTATAGGATTGGGTCTGATTTGTAAATCCATCTTTCTTGTATAAGAGGGTTAATTTTCTACTCTTATACTTGGAAGATGATTTAACAACTAAAATAATCATTTCAAGATTTAAGTAGAGGAAGCCTAAAAAAAAAAAAAAGTTGAAGGAAAAGAAAAGAAAAGAAAAACAAGACACATTCATTAAATGTGTAAAAAAAAAAAAAAGTGGCTTCCCTTTCTAAATCTTGAATATCACAGGACCTATTCATCCTTTAGTATTTTTAACATTTGACTTTGAGAATTCAAAATTTTGGTTCATCATTAAGCATTGATGTTCTATTAGATGTAAAATACATATACCATTTGAAAGATTTGAAAAAATTGAACTTCTACCTCCAATTTAATTTCTTTGGATCTTAGTTTAAAAAGAAGAAAAAGATGAAGAAGGAAATCCCAGTTTTGCTTGTATGGAGCTTTGATCTGGGTTAACAAAATCTAAATCTTGAGACCTCTCTAGTTAGCAACTTGAGTAGGTCAGTTCATATATTCAAATCATTTTAAAGAAAAATTACATAGATGATCAATCTAACTAGAATTATAATGGTGCTGGTTTTGCATTATTGGGTTTCACATATCTAACCTAATTGAGATGCATAAACAAACCATTATCCAAAAATCTTTAACTCTCTTTTTGACATCTTCCAATTTGAATGAGATTCTAGATAAGATCCTGATACTGGATGATCTATAGTGATATTTATAGATATAAAAATCACTTTAGATTTAAAATTTTGAAACTAAACTAAGGAACATCCCTTAGTTGGTTCTTAGATGATTGTATAATGTTCTCATTCACTATTGAATAACTATAACCATCAAATTTAAATCTATTATTGAATGAACTAGGATGTTAGAACATGAGGGGTTCTACCCTTAGTGATGTCGATAATACCTTTGTTTGAATATTTGTCAAACTTCAAGACAAAATCAAGCTACATTTTGACTAAGTTCTTAATTGACTAATCTTGGATGTTAGAATTGGAGGGATTTTATTCCTGATAAAGTCTATGATAGCTTTGTCAAATAGATATAAAATTCAATTCAATGTATATCTTTACCTTATCATAAAACTAGAATTGGATGTTAGAGTCTAAACAACTCTATCCCCATTAAAGAATCTTTCTATAGCATTGAAATTCAAAATCTTTGACACTACATTTTTCTTTAAAGAAAATTGTTAAGTTTTGGATATTTTGATTAAACTCATGTTGGTCATATTCAAACTATTTAATTCAGAGGGAGTCAACCTATTCTTCGTTGAGTTTTTGAATCTTTTCTCATGTCATTTTCATTGGGTTAAGATGATTAAAACTTAAGCGATCACAGTCAAATATTATAAGAAAATTATCAAATGAAAAATAAAGCTTTCATTTTCTGATGAAAATCAAACTTTTCTCAATCATTATGAGTATTTGATATTCCTTAGTGCTTTCACTATAAAGGATGCTCAAATATTCTCCTTGTTCTTTAACAACTCATGCAAAAGTTAAATTTTTTTTTAAGGAAAATTTTATCATGTTGTATTTAGTTTTCCTAGAACATGCAAACGAGGACTCTAGAAAATTCATATGATTTTCTTTGAGTTAATTGAAACAAATTCAATTACAGAATGAATCTTTAATCAAAATCTTGCATTTCTCCTCCAGTGGTCGAGATGCTTTGATAAGTCTTTACTTATCAAAGATGATCAAACTACTCCCCTTTTGTTTTCCTCACATATAATGATCCGATATAAAAACATAATCCCTGGTGGATTATTTGTAAGTTATAAAGATCATTTATAATGAAGGATAAAACAAAATTTTAATCAAAAGATTTTCAAGTCTATCAATCTTCAAAATATTTTTCTTTCCCTTATAGAAAATGACATGTATAAAAGCTTATGATCTCTAGTAGAACATTTGCAAGTTGTCAATGTCATTTGTGGTTGAGGGAAAAGATTCAAAGCTTTAAAGAAATCAACTTTACGTTAAAAATTCACAATCCAGTTTAAATCAGTCTTTAGGTCTAAGTCCGCTTTTACGGCATCCTATTGGCTTTCTGGCTTAAGTCCTCTCTTTAGGCAGCCAATCCAGTTTAAATCAGTCTTTAGGTCTAAGTCCGCTTTTATGGCATCCTAATGGTTTTCTGGCTTAAGTCTGCTCTTACGGCAGCCAAACCTGATTAAATCAGTCTTTAGGTCTAAGTCCGCTTTTACGGCATCCTATTGGCTTTCTGGCTTAAGTCCGCTCTTACGGCAGCCAAACCTGATTAAATCAGTCTTTAGGTCTAAGTCCGCTTTTACGGCATCCTATTGACTTTCTGGCTTAAGTCCGCTCTTACGGCAGCCAATCCTGATTAAATCAGTCTTTAGGTCTAAGTCCGCTTTTACGGCATCCTATTGGCTTTCTGGCTTAAGTCCGCTCTTACGGCAGCCAATCTAGTTTAAATCCGTCTTTAAATTTAAGTCCGCTTTTACGGCATCCTATTGACTTTTTGGCTTAAGTCCGCTTTTACGGCAGCCATCCAGCTTAAATCCGTCTTTAGGTATAAGTCCTCCTACGGCATCCTATTGACATCTTTGAAGTTAGGAGTAAGCGTCCCTAGTGGCATCCTAATCTTCGTCCCGAGGAGAAGTATAAGCATCCCCAGCGGCATCTTCTCTTCATTAAATCTTAAATCTTAAATCTGATCCTCTATGATTAGGTGTGAGTCCCCACACTTATGTTGCAAATCTACTTTTTCATAGCTTATGTTTTGATGATTGACAAACATTATCTCTCTTGGACTACTTGTTGCTTCTAACTTTTCAGGAATTGAAGATCGGACGATCAAGAGGAAGCCAAGTCCAGGATCGCGTAGGTTTAGGGTTGAGTCAGTCTGTAATTTTATTTTTCACCTTTTGAGTCTACTTGTAATAATAAAAAAGACTGATGCTAAGTAACCCTTCACACACACACTTGAGAGGCTTAGAAATTCTATTTTTGCCCACATCGGCCCGGCCGATATTTATATCGTCCGGGACGATCAGCTTAAAACAGAAAGTCTAATTAAGGATTCTTAATTAAGGCAGCCGACATTAACATATCGTCCTGGGCGATACGTGTATCGGCCAGGACGATAAGCTCAAAATAGAAAGAGATAGCCGCCTTAGACAGTTTAGGCATACTGAATTTTAAATTATCGTCTAGAACGATTCCATGATCGGCCAGGACGAAATTACCAAATTATGCCTTAATTGATCAGGAAATCAAGGGAGTAATTAAGGATGATTGATACGATCATATCGGCCAGGACGATCGTGAGATCGGCCTGGACAATCAAGCCAAATTTCAATCGGCCAGGACTGTTCCCAGGGCTGTGCTCAGGACGATTTACCTATGATTTGAACTAATCGGCCAGGACGATCGTGAGATCGGCCTGGACGATCAAGCCAAATTATAATCATCCAGGACTGTTCACAGGGCTGTGCTCTGGCCGATCTTCCTTGATTTGTACTAATCGGCCAGGCCGATGTCCATATCGGCCGGGACGATAAAGTCGGCTACTTGCAATTAATGAGCTCCTCTTGAGCTCTTCTATTTAAAGAGCTCTTCTTCAACGTTTTAAAAAGACCTTTGGCTGCTGCCTTGACCTGAGAAGACCTTGAGGAGAGAAAGAGAGAGAGGGAGAGAGAGAGGATCTTGTGAGGGGGAGCTTGTGAGGGGATTCACAAGGGTTGCTCAAGGATCGCTCTGCTTGTCTTTCGTCTGGAGTTTCTCGTCCGTGGAAGGGTCGGTAGAGGTAAGGAGTTTTGCTTTTGGTTGTGGTTCTCTGCCAGCTTCAGGAGGAAGCAAAAGGAGGTAGGTTCTCTGCCTTGCCGGGGTGGCAAAAAGGAGTTTCTTGTGAGGGCTTCTCCGCCTAGCTGTGGGGGCTAAAGGAGAGTCACGTTTTGTAGTGCAATACTTGGAGGGTGCCTCTAAGGAGTGGACGTAGGTCGAGTCGACCGAACCACTATAAATCTTGTGTTCTTATTTTTGCTTCCGCACTTTTAAATTCCGCATTTGGTTTGGTGGTGTGATTTGGTTTGTGAATTTATTTCTTTGTCTCAAGAATATTTAAAATACCAATTCCCCCCTCTTGGTTAGCTTGGGACTAAGTTCATAGGGCTTAACATCCCGAACGAACTTTCAAGTGGTATCAGAGCAGGATTCAAAAAATTAAGTTTGAAAACTTTTTGAATTTGATCCATGGCTAACATATGAAATAGAAACACTACTGAAGGTTATTCGATTACACGACCTCCTCTATTTGACAACTTACCTTTTGATTTTTGGAAAACTCGCATGTCAACGTTTTTACAATCTACTGATTATCGCATGTGGATGCTTATTCAAGAAGGTTATCCTCCACCTTCTCGTGAAATTAATGGTATTAAAACTGAAGTTGCTTTTACTGAATGGACTTTCGATGAACGTGATTTGGCTCAGTTAAATGCAAAATATTTGAACTGTTTTTTCTGTGCTTTGAAATCTGAAGATTACATGCGTGTTTCAACTTACAAAACTGGTAAAGAGATTTGGGATAAATTATGCATCACCTATGAAGGTACTAATGAAGTTAAGCAAACCCGTTTGAACTTTCTCTTACATGACTACAAACTTTTTCGTATGAAACCTCATGAATCGATTTCTGACATATACACTAGGTTTACTCAGATTGTTACTTCATTGCATGCACTAGGAAAAGATCTTTCGAATTATGAAAAAGTTAACAAGATTTTGAGATGCTTGCCTTCGTCTTATGATGCAAAAATAACTGCAATCACTGAATCAAAAGATTTGAATACTTATTCCATTGATAACTTACTTGGCTCACTCATTGCTTACGAGCAAGGTGTGAATCAAAGAAATCTTGATGCAGGTGAGAAGAAAAAGGAGAAAACAATTGCACTGAAGGCGCACAAATCGGATTCTGAATCTTCCGGGTCTGAGAGCGATGAAGTTGCCTTCATCACAAGGCAATTCAAAAGCTTTCTAAGGAAGAAACATAGGCATCATCAAAATTGGAGGAAAGGTAAGGATCACAAATATGTTAAAGGATCTTCTGATGTTGTTTGTTTTGAATGCAGGAAACCTGGACATGTGAGAGCCGATTGCCCTACACTTCAAGATCAATCAAGTAAAGAAAAGGAAAAAGGTGAGGAGAAAGCCAAATCAAGGAAGGACAAGAAGAAAATCCAAAGAGGATTTTGGGCAGAATCTGGTACTGATTCCTCTGAGACTGAACCAGAGAAAGAGACTACGAATTTGTGTTTCATGGGAGAAAATCAAAGTGATGAAGAAGAGGTATGTAAACCAACCTATGATGAATTGTTTGAAATTTGTGAAAAAATTCATGCATCATACAAAAAACTTAAGAAAACTCATGCTAGCCTAAAATTAGAACATTCAAATCTACAAAAAGAGCATAAAGTGTTTCTCAAAGACCATGCAATGATTGATTCAAATCACATGGCTCTTCTTGATGAATTTGATGAGTTGAACAAAAAACATTTGGAATTAATTGATGAACATAATGCATTAAAAGTTTCACACACCTCACTTAGTTTTGATCTTAAGAAATCTAAAGATCTTGAGAAAAATTTGAGGATTGAGATTGATGCCTTAAAGAGAACAAATTTGAGGATTCAAAATGATCGGATGACTTCCACTGTTGATCTTAAGCCAAAACCTAGGAAGAGGCATTATAACTCAAATCATCTAAGAAATCCCTTTCCTGGAATTAGATGTTTCTCATGTGGCATGCTAGGACACATCTCACACACTTGCACCGTTCATCGTTGTACTCATTGGGTGTGGAGACCTAAAATGCATGATTCACAGCATACCTTACCTGCATTACATTCTACTTTTTCTAAGAAGGATCCCAAACCTGTTTGGATTCCTAAATCTAACTATTGTTGAGTTTTGCAGGTGTGCTCCCACCAAAGCCCTCATGGGAGCATAGGATAACTGGACATAAGGAGGCTTGCAGCTCAAAAATTGCTTAAACTCGCTGCTTTATCACGTGCTTGAAACATTAGTTTTGTGTGTCTTTTTATTATTTTTTTGATTTTTGTGCTCACTTTGTATTGATTTTAGTTTGCTTTATTTTTCAATTGTTTTGTTTTGTTTTCTTTACACGTTGCTCTTTAAACTTTGACCTTCATATGATTAGTCCTTTCAAACTTTTAGTTTTTGGAGTTTTTTTTTGGAGATAGTGTTTTAGCTTTTCAAAATTGGTTAAAGGGAGTTTTCTGTTGATGTTTTCCCTCCTTCAGACTTTACTTAGTGGTATGATTTTTCTTCTCTAAAATAAAAGTCTAAACTCGGTTTAACCAATAGCCTGTTAATTAAGATCTTTTTCTTATCTTGCTACAATAATCTATCTTATGCATAATAGCCAAAGTTTTTAGTAATCATTCAAACTTTTGAAATCTTGCCATTGCATTCTTTCACATGAGTTTGATTTTGTGTTGTGGATTGTTCTTCCCTAAGTTAGAGAGAGAGCCCCTATTCTCTAATATTTGGAGGATATACTCACAACTAAGTTTCTTTTTAAGAGTATATTAAAGAATTTCTAGCTTGCAAAAGTTAAAAAGGAAAGAGGCCAATGAAGCCAAAATTGAAAAGAATGCTACATACACAAAAGTGTATCAAAGAATAAAAAAAAAATGCTCAAAAGAGCAAATCAAATGACAAGAGGCATAAAATGAGCCCACTAAATGCAAGCTATTCTCTCTTTGGTAAAACTCTTAAAACTTAGAAAACTCATTAATTATGTGATGTTTTCAAAGACTTGATTTCAATTTCCATGATTGAGAAAAAATACTTTGGTTTATTAAATATGAGATATTTTCTTTGTAAACAAGCTTTGAATGGATCTTATTATCCTATTTAGTTATTCTGAGTTAGATTTTTTGTTTTCCAAAAGAATTTTGTACCCTAAAGGATGTCTGATATAGGGTTAACAGAATCGGATGTTCTACCTTCTTCTGATTGAGATTTGTTAAACTTTCTGATCTCTTGGAACTCTAAAAGTTTAACTTTTTGAAAAAGAATTCTCATATGATGCCTCCATAAATACAAAAAAAATTTAGAGAAATTAAAATCAAAAAATATTCATTTTTTATTTTTCCTTGTGTCCCTTTTTTTTAATATTTTTTTTTTATTATTTTATTTTTTTTTTGTGTTTTGACTGTTTTTCTTTTGTTTTATTTTTGAGAGTCTTGATCATCAGCCTTCACCTCTTGATTTCAATTTCTAGTCACATCGTCCTGGCCGATACCTGTATCGTCCTGGCCGATATGACAAATTCTGTTCAAAATCCATCTGTTGACCTATTTCTGTGCTTGCTATAACTCCTCGTCCCGGACGATTCTATATCGTCCTGGACGATTTGATTGAACTCTGGTGATAGTCCTGGCCGATAGTATATTTCATCTGGCCGATGCATTTTATGTGCATCGTTCTGGCCGATACACTGGATCGTCCTGGACGATCCACGTGTCAGCACGTTTTGATCTTTAAATTCGGCCCCGGACGATCCATTATTGGACAATCAGCCGGGCCGATCCACTGTTCTTCCTGGACGATACACATGGCAAGCATTTTAAACGTTTTAACTTCGGCTGGTACGATCAATTATTGTGCATCGTCCTGGACGATACACCTAATCGGCCCGGATGATCTGCTTTTTCAACGGTCGTTCGGCCTGACACCTCGGGCCGATCGCCTGTGTCTATTTGGCCTGGCCGATATCTGATCGGCCTGGCCGATCGGACCGCCTTTTTGACCAATCGGCCTGTACGCAATTATTGTACCCTATCGGCCTGGACGATTCTGCGATCGGCCAGGACGATAGGGCCGTTTCTTTAAATCCAGGCCAATTCCAGCCATTTTTCTCACCCTCTTCCTTCAACTCTTTTGTGTTGTTTGTTTCATGTCTTTTTTATGTGCTTGATAGTCTTTTTCTTGTGTTTCTAGACCCTCTTTTTGTGATGACAAAAGGGGGAGTAGGGTGTAGGAATAAACTGTTTGGTCTTGGATTTTGTAACCTTGCAGTGTTTTAATGAATTTTTCCTACTTGTGTTCGCCTTCATCAAAAAGGGGGAGATTGTTGCAAATCTACTTTTTCATAGCTTATGTTTTGATGATTGACAAACACTATCTCTCTTGGACTACTTGTTGCTTCTAACTTTTCAGGAATCGAAGATCGGACGATCAAGAGGAAGCCAAGTCCAGGATCGCGTAGGTTTAGGGTTGAGTCAGTCTGTAATTTTATTTTTCACCTTTTGAGTCTACTTGTAATAATAAAAAAGACTGATGCTAAGTAACCCTTCACACACACACTTGAGAGGCTTAGAAATTCTGTTTTTGCCCACATCGGCCGGCCGATATTTATATCGTCCGGGACGATCAGCTTAAAACAGAAAGTCTAATTAAGGATTCTTAATTAAGGTAGCCGACATTAACATATCGGCCTGGACGATACGTGTATCGGCCAGGACGATAAGCTCAAAATAGAAAGAGATAGCCGCCTTAGACAGTTTAGGCATACTGAATTTTAAATTATCGTCCAGGACGATTCCATGATCGGCCAGGACGAAATTACCAAATTATGCCTTAATTGATCAGGAAATCAAGGGAGTAATTAAGGATGATTGATACGATCATATCGGCCAGGACGATCGTGAGATCGGCCTGGACGATCAAGCCAAATTTCAATCGGCCAGGACTGTTCCCAGGGCTGTGCTCAGGACGATTTACCTCTGATTTGAACTAATCGGCCAGGACGATCGTGAGATCGGCCTGGACGATCAAGCCAAATTATAATCGTCCAGGACTGTTCCCAGGGCTGTGCTCTGGCCGATCTTCCTTGATTTATACTAATTGGTCAGGCCGATGTCCATATCGGCCGGGACGATAAAGTCGGCTACTTGCAATTAATGAGATCCTCTTGAGCTCTTCTATTTAAAGAGCTCTTCTTCAATGTTTTAAAAAGACCTTTGGCTGCTGCCTTGACCTTAGAAGACCTTGAGGAGAGAAAGAGAGAGAGGGAGAGAGAGAGGATCTTGTGAGGGGGAGCTTGTGAGGGGATTCACAAGGGTTGCTCAAGGATCGCTCTGCTTGTCTTTCGTCTGGAGTTTCTCGTCCGTGGAAGGGTCGGTAGAGGTAAGGAGTTTTGCTTTTGGTTGTGGTTCTCTGCCAGCTTCAGGAGGAAGCAAAAGGAGGTAGGTTCTCTGCCTTGCCGGGGTGGCAAAAAGGAGTTTCTTGTGAGGGCTTCTCCGCCTAGCTGTGGGGGCTAAAGGAGAGTCACGTTTTGTAGTGCAATACTTGGAGGGTGCCTCTAAGGAGTGGACGTAGGTCGAGTCGACCGAACCACTATAAATCTTGTGTTCTTATTTTTGCTTCCGCACTTTTAAATTCCGCATTTGGTTTGGTGGTGTGATTTGGTTTGTGAATTTATTTCTTTGTCTCAAGAATTTTTAAAATACCAATTCACCCCCCCTCTTGGTTAGCTTGGGACTAAGTTCATAGGGCTTAACATCCCGAACAAACTTTCAACTTAGGCTTCCTTTTCATATGATCATCTGATCCTCTGAGGTTAGGTGTGAGTCCCCACACTTAGGTATCCTTTCCTTATGATTATCCGCTAGAGTTGGAGAACACCCCTCGTGGCACCATCCTAGTGTAAATTTTAAATATTAAATCGATCCTCTATGGTTAGGTGTGAGTCCCCACACTTAGGCTTCCTTTTCATATGATCATCTGATCCTCTGAAGTTAGGTGTGAGTCCCCACACTTAGGCATCCTTTCTTCATGATCATTTGCTAGAGTTGGAGAACGCCCCTCGTGGCACCATCCTAGTGTAAAATTTAAATTTTTAAACCTTCCAAGATTAGATACAATCTTTTCCATAGGTTGCTTTCTTTTCTTAGAAGACGCCCTCTAGTTTGTTGAGTTAGGTGTATGTACCCACTTGATGGCATCCTTTCTCTTGGACTAGAAAGAAGACTCTAGTCTTATCAAAATCATATTCAAATTCAAAATCCCTATTCATGCCAAAACACATTTAACTTTTTCATATCTTCACTTTACCAAATAATGCTAATATCTTTAGTTATTATTTGATAAAGCATCAATGCCAACTTCAACTTCGAAATCATTGAATCAACTCGAAACTATATCAACCTTTATCCTAATGTTCTATCAAAACCCAAAATTCCTTCTATTCATATACCCAAATCTTCAACTTCAACTATGGATCTAGTTAATCGTTTCGGTCAACACCAATACGCACGATAAACTTTGGCAAGTTTATCATGCATATTGGGGGTCCATTTGTTGACCTCATTGTTCGAGGTCAATTTCCCTGGTATCGACTCTAGCACCTAGGTCTTCGTAGCCTAGTGTAGATATCGCCCATAGGATTTCCCTTAGGTGGACTCCCACTGACGTAGCATTGACTCGACCCTTTGTTTTGTTCAAACCAAATCAGAATTAATTTAATCTAAATCTAATTCAATTCAAAACTAAACACAAATCGACACGAGTTTGACTTGCCCAAGTTATTTCACCCCGACTTAATTAAAATCATCCCTCCCTTAAAATATAAACATTTTTTATCTTAGCCATCTTAGTCATTGATTGGAGAGGGTAAGATGGTAAACTTAAAACTAATTCAAATGAATAGTTAATAGGATTGGTTGAGGCCGAACCAAACCCACACGATCTCTCCCTCAGCAGTTCAAGCCAAACCGCCTCCCCTCTCTCTGACAATTCGCACTTCCTTAGCCCCAACTCCTCCCCATTGGCAGGATCTCTCTCTCTCGGCAACTGAAATGAACGGCCTGCTCTTCCTTTCATTCGCAAAAACTGCTCTCTCTCCCTCTCTTGCGTGAAGTCTAGGCAAGGAACTCCAACTCTCGAGCAATCCTCGTCTCCTCCCAGCAGTTCGCACAATCCCAATCACCTCTATGCTCGTGAGAAGCCTGAGCAAAAGAACTCTCAGTTTCCTAGCCTCGTCGCCTCCCAATTTTTCTAAAATTCAGCTGGACCTGACTCCATTCGCATGGTTTGTTCACGCCGGACTCCAATCCAACTCTCACGCCAGTTTGCAATTCCACTCCAGCTTTCTGACAACGCCTGCCCTCTTCAATTGTATGTAAGAGTATTAATTGTGAGCATCTGGTTTAGTTTTCCAAATTGATTGATAATATCTTTATCTTCCATTAAGATAAAATAATTACATTACTTAATTTTCTCTAAATGATTGCTATTTATTTTTCTTTAAATGTTTGCACCGTACTTATTATAGATGGTTGCATTATTCTATTTGAACTACTTTAGTGATCATATCTGAGAGCTTGTATGTATAAAACATGATTCAATTATTTTTTATATATTTATGATGGTCAATGGTTTGAGAAATTATTAGATGGGTTATAAGCATAATTGAAGTATAAAGTCGCTACAAAGCATGCTAGAATTTGTAATCATGATGAAAGGACAAAGATGCTTGTAAGAAATAAAATTCGTGTATGTTTTCCCTGCTCATTTAACATTCGACACATATGCATTGAATGAAAATTATCATTAGATAAATACTCTTGTTATTGATAAAAGCTTCATAGTTTATTTTTGGTGGCTACAAAGTGAAATTATTATGGGTCTCAAGTTACTGTATTTATAGTTTTAAAATTCATTTTATGCATTAATGTCTTGAATATTTCTAAGTAAGATGTGATATTTTAGAAGTTTATTTGGCTATGAAAGAATTATATAGATGAGATATTTCGAAAGGTGCTGCAAGGTATTTCAAAATACCTTATTGTTTAAATTTTAGCATCTTCCAAATTATTTTTGGTCAAACTTGGAATTGGAAAGTAAATATATATGGGCATTTTGCTGGAGCATGATGGGTAGAGATTTATATACATAGAAATTATGCTTTGCTTTAATTCATATATATGGGGTGGGCGGGGGGGGGGGGGGTTTGTTGTTTCTTCTTCTATTTTGCGAGTTTTGGCTCCTTAGGCAGCAGGTGTTTACTGGTGTTAGTTTTCCTGGTGCTCTTCTTGGGCCTTACTGCCTGGGCACCTGGTAGGGTAGGTGTTCTACTGGAATCTCTTTTTCTGTGTTATCTTTATTCTATTAGATACCTGCAGGGTAGGTTTTTTTTTTGGCTGCTGGTTGGGGTTACCTGGGTCTTTTATTATTTCTATCCTTTTAATATCTTGGGGTTCATCTCCCTTATTTGGTTTTATTCTATGGTGAGCAATTTTTTATTGTTTACTTTTCTATTTTGAATCTTTTCCTGGGTTGGCATGACATAATTGATGTTCCTTCATTGCCTATTTCTCTGGATGGTTGGTTTCAACATTTGGCTGGCCAGTACTGGATTGGTTGTATTGTATTTGTTTTGGTCTTATTTACTTGGAGTTCTAATAGAATTATGGTGGTTGTGTTATTGCTAGCTTCTGTACTACTTCTCCTATTATTCCTTTTTAATGCCTTGGTTGGCTTTGTTTTCCATGTGGATGTGGGCATTCTATTTCTCTGATAGTTTATTTTGGTGATTGCTCTAAGTTGGCCAGTAGTAAGTGGTCTCTCTCTCCTTGGGTTGATTGGTTGTTGATTATAGATAGTGGTGGTTACCTTCTTACAATGGTTCTATTTCGGTTTTGTTGTGATCTTTGGTTGGACTATTTTGCTAATGTATTTCAGTTTTTTGTTTATTTTTACATTAATCTGGTGTATATTGTTATTATGTCTTTTTTACCTATCGGATTTTTAGCAGGTGATGTTTGGTGTTGATGCTTGATGGATGTATTTTCTGGATGGTTGAATGGAGCCTTTTGATGTCTTTTGGTGTGCTCCTCCTTTTTTGGGTGCTTGTGCTTGAGCATCCTAGAATGTACATTGGTCATTTTGTATTATTCTGTAGTGGGGAGCTCAACTTCTTATGATTTTTTTTTCTTTTTATGCCTGTAGCTCTTTTGAGCAGTAGAGAGCTTGAGGTCCCCTTAAGGATTGTGTAACCTTTTACTTTAATCAACCCATAGGCCCCTTTGTCGGTTTCCCTTAAAAAAAAAAAAATCAAGTTCCAACCCTTGGTTATCCTTACTTCACAAAAGGGCCATTTTAGCACTTAATTATACATTTTGAATCAAAGGAACCCACAAAACATTAGGACCACTTCTAAAACATCATTTAAAATGAGTTGGACCCACCCTTGAATCGTTGTCAAACTTGGTTGACCATGTCATCCATGGTTGACCAAAATCTACTCTATACACTTAAAATATTTAAAACTTATGATTTTGACCTTACCATTAAGATAAATTCATGTGGATTGTTTATGAGGTCAACATGAGTCTCCTAAAAAATTTTTAGTCTTTGGTCCTAATAAGTGTTAATAATGTGTTATTTTTTGTGTCATATTTTAAGTGAAAATGTATTATTTTAGCTGTATTGTACACACAAAAAATATAGGAAAGGCGTAAAATTTTAAGTTTCATTTAGTACCACTGCATAAAAACAAAAAATTGTTGTAGAGCAATTAAGGATATCGCAGGAGAAACAAAATATCAATATGGCAGTGTCAAATTTATTTATTCGATACCATCATGACATCAAAAGTTTAAGTTTACAGTGCTATGTGCACTATCATCAAGGACCACAACGTCAAACTTTATAGCACTTTAATAAGTTTCCTCCTCCAACACCCAAATTTCTCTTCCGGTGCCTCAATGTTCAAAATTGAACAACACAGTGGTCTAGTAGTTGTAATTTTCGAAGATAGGATCCATACGCAAAATGATGAAACTATTTACTAACTAATCCATTTCAGCAAGTTCCATAATATAATAAGAAAACTAGTGGAGCAGTATTAGTTCATTTATTCGGTGCAGCGGCGCTGAAATTTCAAGCACTAGAGCACCAGATGCCAATTTTATATTTTCTTATAAATAGTTACTGTGTTTGTTTATAAGAGAGTTCAAACACTTAAACAATTTTAGTATAATTTAGAGTCTTCTCTAAAACTTTCTTACGATAAAATTAAGGGAATTTAGAGAAGCACTTAATATAATCAGTAGAGTGTTTGGCTTGTATTTGTGGTAGTAAATATGTAAGTAAAGAGGAGTGTAGAAGTGATCTATTGAACTAATCTAGAAATATCTATCTCTTATGTTTTCTTCCAATCATGCTATTAATGAAAATAAATTTGCTTTAATTCTACTTTATGTCCAGATAAATTCTCTTATTTTAGATTGATGATGAAAGTATCTTATATAGTGCTAATGAATTATCTTCTTTCTTAAATGATTAAAAAGATGTTTTCAACATTGTTAGATCTTTATTTTAAGCACATAGTGGCCATATATGTAGATAAAATTAGGTTTAATATGGGGCCTTGATCGAGGGATTCAGGTATAGCCATGTATATTAAATTAGTATGTTCATACCTAGTCATAGGGTATGAAATATACTGAATTATTAAGAAGATGATATAATTGTAGGAAGTTTGTGAACATCCTTTGTTCCTATAAGCTTGACAAATATTTAGGAATGCATGTGCTTTTAATATCATGGCAATTAAAGGAGCTTCAATAAGAAAATATTTTGTTTACATTCATCAATCCAAAACATTATATCCATGTAGTGGATTCATTATATTTATCTTATTTTATTTAAGCGATTGAATCGCCACAACATCTATTTTTATCAAGTAGGATAATTGATGTAATTTTAGTAGATATTACTAGTGTTTACAAGTGAGCATATCTTCCTTGTGGGATTAATACTCCACTATATCACTATATTACTTTTTAATTTTTTTTAAAAGAAAATGTAGCAAATTGCATTAAAAATAAATAAGGGAATACAACCTACAAAATGAAAACATTTGATTCCTCCTTTCGCAATGACCAAAAGAAGGAGGAACCTTATTCATACTAAACTCATCCCAAACAAAAGAACTCAAAATGCCATAGTTATCACATAAATGCGCTAACTTATTGCACCTTCTATCTACGGAATTAAAAATTACATTGTTGAACCCATTGAGTAAATTAACATCTCCATACCATGAGTCACCACTTGTCTTAGCTTTTGGCAAAAACTTCATATTGTTAACATTGTCACCTTTAATTATAATCCCCTTGTATTTAAACATCCAATCCTTAATCATCTCTTTGATTGATTATGTAGGCAAATGCTTCAATGTAGAAATGTCTCAATGAGGTAATGGTTTTCCAAAAGCTAGAAGTAGCAACGTTTGTGATCCCAAAACACCCCTCCTACACCAGCTTTATAAGAAGAAAGAAGAGTTGCATCTACATTTACCTTTAACCAGTCGGGTGGAGGAGGATACATATGCAAATTGGACAGCCTAGTAGACTGATTAGCATCCCATACACTCGAGAATTTACCAGTACCATGAGCAGATATAGAAGCAAAATTCAATGTATTAGGAGAAATAATCAATGAGTTGTCTTCACCTCCACTATGAATCAACTTACTTCTTGACTTCCATGCAAAGAATACCACTACAATAGAAATTAACCATGAAAGGATTTTTTTTAGACAGCCAGATGCAAAATTTCATTAATGAATAAGATACCAGAAAGGCAAACCCCCAATTGTCTAGATGAGATAAAACTTCCTTCAGCTTTACACACCAACATCAACATGATCTTAATCCTCTATTTCAGTACAACACCTCGGGCAATGTCTTCTACACTCAAGAAATTAAAAAGTAGGAAGGGTTGTATATAACTTTATTTGGCATGTATACTTGTATATACTAAGTTTATATATATATATATATATATATATATATATATATATATATATATATATATATATATATATATATATATATATATATATAAAGGGAAAACACACAGAGGAGCCTACGTGTTAATTAGGAAAAAAAATATAAAGTATTTAAAAGGAGCTCAAGCTCACTAATGCTCAAAAGAGCTACAAAAATAATATAAAAAAAACCTAAGAGATCGAGTTCCCATCTAAGCAAAAATATAATAAAGCCTAAGTACATTCTACATTGCAGAAGAACGTGCACCAAAAAATCATGAAAATAGTAAAAAAAAGGCTTTGAGATCCAGCATCTTGTCCAGCTCCTGATCCAGATTGTTACGACCACAAACATCTGCACTAAGAGAGACTTGCACAAAAGGGTGATAACCATAAAATATACCAGTGTAAAAGTTCCAAGAGCACAACAACCTACAATAAAAAGAGAGCCACGAGGGAAAATTAATAAAAGACCAAACCTTTTTGGCAAACCATTCCAAGAAATAACCATCCACCTTATGAACCAGAACAACATAATCCATAAAAATGCAAAAATGCTTACCATGCATAATCACCACCAAAGTAAGATAAACAAAAACATCAATTAAATTAATTAACCTAGCACCATTAATCCTAACAGAGGAAAATAAAAATAGATGAAGAAGAAAAAACCCAACCAGTAGAGAGAGATGGAAAAGGAAGGAAAATTGAGATAATATAACATCTGGCAAACTTGAAACAATCATCCAACCACAACCCATAAGATACCAGAGCAAAAAACAAAAGACCATCAACATTGGCAAAAATAACTTGTTGAAGAACCAATCGCTAAACGGATAAACTCCATAACGGCATAGCAGAAAATTAGGAAAAGTCCCACCAAAACTCGGCAGAACAAACCCAATAACCCAAACCACAGGCAGCAAAAGAACAAAAAGACATAAGAAATTCTAAGTCGTGAAGGCGATAGGGAACTCCAACATAAATAAGAATACAATGGAAGGAGCTATACATAGGGCATTAAGCATCAAACAACAGAACCAAAGTAACACAACAGTAGGCTCCCTCCAACTCCAAACCTAGGCAAATAGAACCAGACAACAAGAACCAACAAAGCCCACCAGCAGCAATAAAAATAACCACAAGGTATTGACACTAGCTCTCAACCTACAGTAAAGAGTAAAAACAAAACTTAAAATAGACCTGCAATCCAAATCCTGCCTTACAACCAAAACCACATGGCTACCCAAAAAACAAAAGGCTAAAGAACACTGCAATAAAAAAAGAAACAACACCAAATAGAGGCCACAAAATATAGGAAATGACCTTAAAAGAAAACCAAAAACCATGGATCCGTCTACTACCACAAATTAGATTCTAACATAAGGCATATCAGTCTTATCTAGCCTTAAAAGGCTTTATAGAGGGATAGGTAAATTAATAGCAATATCATCAGTTATATAGTCCAAATCTTTTGCCCAAATGGAAAGCCAATTAGCACAGGCATTACCAACCTTATGAACAAAGAAACATAGAAATTCATAAAAATCAATAAATTATTAAGCTCCCTAATAAAAAAAATTAACAAATTCATAAAAATCAACATAAATGGATCAAAATTAATGTAGATGCTGCATTACTAAAGACAAATAAAGCTAGTATTGGAGGAGTCTTTAGAGACTGTAAAGGAAGGTTCTTCTTTCCCTTTTTTCATGCTTTTGAAATCTTGATTTTGAAATTAATGAATTTTTGTAAATTGTGAAACTTAGCATGCTATACATTTGTTCGCACATGAGTTTGCAATATATATAGAAGGATTTGGCTTGACTCTTTCGCTCTACCATTCAAGTTGGAGGGAAAATGTCAAAGCCCTACTTAGAGGGAGATTTCCTATGCTCACCTCTCATTTGACATGTCTTAATTGAGTTGGCCACACTCACCCAAGGGAGAAATGGGCAGAGGGACCAACAGAAAGAAAGGTTGTTAAAACTATCGATGCAATAAAATTTGAACTGCTATTAAAGATGGAGAGAGAGATTTATCCCTAGTGGATTTTCCATTTTTTTGTTTTATTGAAAAATATATTAGTTTTGAAAAAAGTGCAATTTTCTTTGGGAAAATTGAATTTCTAGAATTTTAATTTTAAAATCAAACACGTAATTATGAATAGCATATCACCTCAGTAGGCAAATATACCATTTCCTAATGGGTTCAGATTTTAGAAATTTAAATTTTATCCTAATTATCATAGGCAAACTGAGGAGAAACAACATATGATCTCGAAAGATCAAAATGATGTTAAATCAAATGTTTGACTATAAGAATTTAGATCAGAGATCATTAGTTTGATAATCAAAATCACGATAGTAATTGATATATCAATCCGAGGAAAGAAATTATCAAACGCTATTGATTATTTGAAAATGATGGTAATGATCATTGAATTTAAATTTCCCAAAGAGAATAAATTAGAGGTTTTGAAAAATTAATTTTTGAAATTAGATATGGGTTTCTAAATCTCTTACGAGCGCAAGCCCTCGTAGCTAATTACATCGTAGGAAACTGGAGTTTCCTATGAATACTCTCGATTAAAATAGCGATATGAATTTTAATTAAGAATTTAAAGGTTAATGTCAAAGAAGGACTAGAATTTTTAAACGGGAATGGTTCAATGTTGAACACTCATTTCTGGAGTTAAAGAAAGAAGAGTAGGGAGTGTTTTGAGAATCTGAATCACTTCAGAAACACCCCATCCTGTCCTAAGTGTTAGGCTCGAATTTGAAAGTTCGTTAGGGATGTTAAGCCCTTAAGAACTATCCCGAGGCTAACCAAGAGGGGCAGTAAATTGGTATTTTAAAAAAAATTCTTTATGTAAAGCCCAAAATTAAAACCAAAATCACCACAGAAATTAGAGTACAAAAAATTAATAAACGTGGAAGAAAAATAAAAAAAGATCACACCGGATTTATAGTGGTTCGGTCAATCCTTGACCTACGTCTACTCCTCGGAGGCACCCTCCAAGTATTGCACTAACTAAGTGTCTCTCATTTAGCTCCCACAGCTAGGCGGAGAAGCCTTTACAACAGATTCCTTTTCACCAACCTCGGTGCAATAGAGAACTGACTCCTTTTGCTTCCTCCTGAAGCATGCAAAAAACCTAGACCTTTGCTGAAGTAGACCTCCCAAGAACCTCCCAAGGATGAAGGATAAAGAACAGAGACGACGACTTGGAACCTTGCTTCTAGTAACCTTTGTGAACCCTCTCACAAACTCCCCCTCACAAGTTTCTCTCTCTCTCTCTCTTTCTCTATCTATCTCTCTCTCTCTCTCTCTCTCTCCCTCTCTCTCTCCCTCTCTCTCTCTCTCTCTCTCTTTCTCTCTCTCTCTCTCTCTCTCTCTCTCTCTCTCTCTCTCTCTCTCTCTCTCTCTCTCTCTCTCTCTCTCTCTCTCTCTCTCTCTCTCCCTCCCTCCCAAGGATCTCTGAGTTCAAGACAGTAGCTCTCAAGGTCTTGTTGCACGAGAAAATTCAGGTCCTTTAAATAGAATTTCAAGAACCGACATTATCGTCCAGGACGATATGGCCGATTAGTACAAAATAAGGTCAATTAGCCAGGATGAATCAGAACGATCAGAATAAAGTTGATTACATCATCAAGGCTGATACAATATCATCATGGATGTTAGTTCAAATTTAAGTACAATTTTCCTGAACATCACCCGGAATAGATTCCAGCCGATGTCAATCATCCAGTCTATCATCCTGGCCGATTCTGCGATCGACCTGGCAGATGTGATCATATCAATTAGCCTTAATAGCTTTCCATTATTGCTAGATTAATTTAGGCATAATTGTGCTATATCGTCCCGGTCGATATGGAGATCGTCCGGGCTGATAATTTAAAATAAAGAATACCTAAATTGATCATGGCAGCTGATTCTTTTTTATTTGAGCCTATCATCCTGGCCAATATAAGTATCATCCAGGATGATTTGTTTAATGACGGCTGCTTAACCATGATGCCCTAAATAGGGTTTTTATTTTTAGTTGAATCGTCCTAGCCGATTTGGACATCGTCCAAGCCGAAGTACTCAAAATAGAAAAAAACTCATAAAGCCTCTCAGTGTGTGTGTGCAAGGTTACTTAGCATCAGGAACCACTTTTATAATTGACTCAAGAAAGGAAAAATATAGACTTGACTCAACATAAATCTACCCGATCTTGAGCTGGTTTGAGTTGCATTCGATCTTGTGTACCTGAAAAGTTAGTAGGAAAAATGGAGGTAGGAAATCATGAATGTTTGTTATCATCAAAAGTCTAATCCAGAAACTCAGATTTTCAACAAAATTTGATTGAGAGAGATTTTAAGTTAAATGATAAATTTTATTAGAAAATTGGGATTCAATTCCCGGTGGGTGAGGTCTTTGCAACAATCTCCCCCTTTTTGATGATGACAAACATACCTAAAAAATTTTAAATAGTTATGGCAGTTTAGTAAAAAAAATAGTTCACTAAGTTCCAGAATTCAAAGTACAAGATACATTAGACTACTCCCCATTTTGACATCACAAAAAGGAGGGAATACAAATAAAAACATTATAGAAACTAAAACATAAGAAAAACAAAACTACAGAAAATGGAAACTAAAACTAAAAAAATAGAAAGAAAATCAGAGAAATGAGGGCCCCTGATCATCAGTCGGAGGTGGTGGTGATGGTAGTTGCTGAAAGTAACTAGAGAGTGTAGCGAATTGTGCCCCAAACAAGGCCATATCCTGGTCATGCTGTAGTTGCTGGTGTGTAACGTAGACATCAAAATGGGTCTCAAACTGATCAAATCTCTCCACCAACTAATCCAGCTGAGAGTGCTGACGGAGAGGAACATATTCAGAAATAAGAGCGGGAGCAGGAGCCTCCTCCTCCTCAACCCCTTGAGCTTCCCCATCCTCTGGGTGGAGACGAGTACTGTGAACGGCATTAAAAGAATTGTTTGAGTAGAAAGGTGGCGGATGGTTGGGAGGAGCAGGATATTGAAGGTTGTATTTGGATTCTAGAACATATGCAATGATGTGTCCTAGAGCAATATTGGGCTTTCTTCTATGACCTGGATCTCTAATGGTAGTCAAATGCTCGATATAGCGAAAGATTAGGTCTATGGCATTGAATTCTCTATGGGCTAGAATTCAAAAATCATGTGAAAGATGCATTGACAGGATAACAAGAAATATTGAAGTAACATAAAAACTTTGACTATTATGGTATAAGCTAGATTATTGTAGCAAGGTAGAAAAGATCTCAATTACAAAACCCAGTTGTTAATTTAAGATAGACTTTTGGTTATAAAAGAAATTTTTACTGCCAAAATAGGTTAGAGAAAGAGATACAATAAATAGTATTTTTATCCTTTAGCATATTAAGAGATGTAAAACATTAACTCCAAATTAAAAAAAAAGGCATAAGATATCAATTCAGTGATGATTTGAAAAGGAAAAACATTTAAGGCATATGAAAAAATACAGTACCAAAAATAAAACAAAAAAAACAAACCAAAATAAAATAAACAATAGAAAAACTAGAAAAATTAAGCAAAGTAATTAGCAGATACAACATCAGTAGAAATCAAGTTCATGTATTAATGTCAATCACACCCAATCTGGTCCTTAAATTGCTGCAGGTGTCAAAGGCCGGTGGTTTAGTAAAAATATCAGCTAGTTGATTCTCAGTCGCCACATGATGTAACTCAATGTCTCCCTTGGTCATATGGTCTCTAATAAAGTGATGCCTAATGTCATTGTGCTTAGTCCTTAAATGTTGGATAGGATTCTTAGAAATGCAGATGGCATTATTGTTTTTACAAATAATTGAGATGGTGCCTACAGGTAATCTTAGATCCAGTACTTGCTATTTTAGCCAAAGGACTTGGGCCACACAACTTCCTAAAGCAACGTACTCTGCTTCAGTAGTGAAAAGAGCAATAGAGTTTTATTTTCTAGTAGACCAGGAGACTAAAGACTGTCCTATGAATTGGGAAGTTCCAAAAGTGCTTTTTCTATCCACCTTACATCCTGCAAAATCAGAATCGGAAAATCCAATAATCTCAAAAGAAGTGCTGTGCCAAGGGTACTAGATTCCTAGGTTTTGGGTCCCTAAAAGATATCTAAGAATTCTCTTAACTGCAGTCAGATGGGATTCCTTAGGGTTGACTTGAAATCTAGCACAAAGATAAATGCTAAACAATATATCAGGTCGGCTAGCAGTTAAGTAAAGTAAAGATCCAATTATCCCTCTATACTTCTTCTGATCAACTGATTTTCCATTTGGGTCCTTGTCTAATTGAATTCCTGAGGTCATGGGAGTATTAATTGGCTTGGCTTTATCCATTTCATATTTCTTCAAAATGTCCTTTATGTACTTTATTTGGCTCAAAAAAGTTCCATCATTTAATTATCTAATGCTAAACTCTAAAAAGTAGGACAATTCTTCCATCATACTCATCTCAAACTCCTTACTCATTATTTTAGAAAAATCACCACATAGCTGTTTATCAGAAGATCCAAAAATTATATCATCGACAAAGATCTGAACAATGAGCAAATCATCTCCTACTTTCCTCAGGAAAAGGGTGGTGTCTACACTCCCCTTAACAAACTCTCTTTCTAGTAAGAATGTGTTGAGCCTCTCATAGCTCTAGGTGCCTGCTTTAATCCTTATAAGGCCTTTTTTAATTTGAAGACATGATTTGAAAATTGGAAACTCTCAAAACTTTGGGGTTGTTCTACAAACACATCCTCTTTTATTTCCCTGTTTAAAAAGGCACTCTTAACGTCCATTTGAAAAAGCTTAAATCCCTTATAACAGGTAAAGGCTAAAGTACTCTAATGGCTTCCAATCTAACTATAGTGGCAAAAGTCTCCTCAAAATTTATCCCTTCTATTTGGTTATATCTCGTAGCCACTAATATTGCCTTATTCCTAACCACCACTCTAGAATCATTCACCTTATTCTTAAAGACCCACTTGGTTCCAACTACACTTTATACCTTAGGTCTTTCTATAAGCTCCAAATATCATTCCTAACAAATTGGTTCAACTCCTCCTGCATGGCTAATATCTAAAACTCATCAGTAAGGGCTTGGTTTATGTTGGTGGTTTCAGTCATAGAGCTAAAGGCAGAGTGGTTCACTTCCTTCCTAAGTTCATGTCTAGTCCTAACTCCATCAGAAGGGTCTCCTAAGATCAGATCTTTAGGGTGACTCGAAGAGTATCTCCAATCTCTAAGAAAAGTGTGTGAAGGTTCAACCCTTTCCTCCAGGACTATATTTTCTACTGCTTGGGTAACCTCTCCTACTCCTTTAGTGTTCTGGTGCTCTATCCCTTTCTCCAAGTTTTCTAATCCAGTGGCAATCTCTCCATAATCATCATCCTCAACTCTAATCTTTCTAGGATTAGACTCATCAAACACTACAAGTGTAGTCTCTTCCACCACCAAAGTTCTCTTATTAAACACCCTAAAAGACTTCCCAACACTAGAATATCCTAAGAACACTCCATCAGATTTTAGGTCAAATTTTCCTAAGTGAGACTTCCCATTATTGTGAATGAAAATCTTACAACCAAAGACATGAAGGTAGGAAAGATTGGGTGTCCTACCCTTATGGATCATATATGGTGTCTTATCTAATTTGGCTCTAACATTCACCCTATTCAACAAATAACAAGTTGTATTAACCGCTTCAACCCAAAAGTATTTTGGAAGTGAATACTCAGTAAGCATAGCTCTAGCGGCTTCAACTATGGTCCGGTTCTTCCTTTCAGCTACCCTGTTCTGATGAGGGGTCCTAGGAGATGAGAAGTTGTGGCTAATCCCCTTGTCCTCATAAAAATCTCCAAATCTCTCATTTTCAAACTCTCCCCCATGGTCACTATGAATGGTCAAGATCTCACAACCTAGATTTTTTTGAAACAAAGTGAAGAAGACTCTAAACTCATCAAACGACTCATTTTTTGTGTGATAGAAATCTAATCCAAGTAAACCTCATGTAGTCATCAACAATCACGAAGTCATAGACTTTCCATCCTAAGCTGGCAGTGCTAACGGGTCCAAACAAATCCATGTGAAGGACTTTTAAAGTTTTAGAGGTGCTAATATCTTTAATGGAGTGAAAAGTGGAGTGGATTTGCTTTCCTAATTGGCAGGCATCACAAAGGTGGTCTTTTGAAAACTTAAGCTTGGGGACACCTTTAACTAGATCTTTTTGGGTCACTTTCTTAAGGATTTTCATACTGGCATGACATAATCTCTCGTACCATAACTATGAATCATCAATAGCAATTTTTAAGCAAAATGAAGCAGCACATTCAATGTTATTTAAATCAAGCATATAAACGTTATTGATCCGCTTTCCCTGCAAAACAGTGTTATTATTTAAGGTCATAATGCATGAGTTTGCCAAAAAAAATTATGATGAAGCCCTTGCCTCAAAGCTAACTGATGCTAAGCAAGTTGTGTTTCAGTCCATCTACAAGCAAAACATTTTCAATCTTAAGATTCTTGGAATTACTAATTATACCTGCTCCTACCACTTTCCTGGTGGTGTTGTCTCCAAGAGTCAACTTGCCTCCTGTCCTTGTCTCCAGCACTATGAATTTACTGGCATCACCAGTCATATGTCGAGAGCATCCACTATTTAGGTACCACATGCGCTCACAAGGCCTTTTGTGAGAGCTTGCCTGCAAAATTATCAAATGTCAAATTTAGGAAGCAAAAGATGTTTGTGTTTCTTCTAATGGAAAGTAGAATGCAATGCATACTGTGGATCATGTAACTTAGGTCTCCAGACCCAATATGGACTATGGTGAATGGTGCAAGTGTGTTCTACGTGTCCTAGCATGCCACATGAGAAACATCTAACTCCAGGAAAAGGATGCTCTAATCTACTCTTATGGTGATGCTTTTATGCGATGCATGAAATGAAGATTTTTTATTTTCAAAGGTTTTTAAATTCTCAAATTTTTTATATTCGTCTTCTAACTCAGAATGAGACAATTTTAAAGAATCATTAGAATTGGATAACTCATCATGCTTTTTGTTTAATGCATCAAACTCATCAAGTAAAGCCATTGATTTGAATTAATTATTGAATTATCTTTGAGAAGAATTTCATGCTCTTTTCATAAATTAGAAAATTCTAATTTCAGGCTAGATTGAGTTTTCTTTAGTTTCCTATATAATGCATGTATTTTTTTAGAAACTTTGAGGAGTTGCTCATAGGTTATTTCACATACCTCTTCTTGGTCACTTTGACCAAGGTTATTGTCCGCCATTAAGCACAAGTTTGTTGTCTCCTCCTCAGGTTCAATTTTAGAGGAATCTGATGCAGAATTCGCCCAGAACGCCTTTTAGAATTACTTCTTGCTCTTGTCCTTTTCAAAGTTTGGTTTCTCCTCACCCTTGTCCTTACTTGGGTGTACCTTTAGCATAGGACAATCAGCTTTAACGTGCACAGGCTTCCTGCATTCAAAGCAAATTGTATCATTAGAATTCTTAAAATTTTTGCTACCCTTACCTTTATTCCATTTTTGTTGATTCTTGTGCTTTTTACTTAGAAAGCTCTTAAATTGTCTTATGATTAAAGTAACATCATCGCTTTCAGACCCGGAAAAGTCAGTGTTCGAATCGTTCGCCTTAACTACCACCATTTTCTCTTTTTTCCTTTCACCTGCATCAAGATTTGTTTGGTTCACCCCTTGCTCGTAAGCAATGAGCGAACCAATTAAGTTATCGATTGAATATGTATTTAAATATTTAGATTCAGATATTGCAGTAATTTTTGCATCAAAAGAGGAAGGCAAACATCTTAAAATTTTGTTTACTTTTTCATAGTTAGAAAGTTCTCTTTCTAATGCATGCAATGAAGTAAAAATCTGAGTATACCTTGTATACATTTTAGAAATCGATTTAGAAGGTTTCATAAGAAAAAGTTCATAAAGATGCAAGAGAATATTCAAACGGGATGCTTGACTTCATTAGTACATTCATAGGTGACACACAATTTATCCCAAATTTCTTTATCAGTAGTGCAAGTGGAAACACGCATGTTATCTTCCAATTTCAAAACACAAAAAAAATAGTTCAAATATTTTGCATTTAATTACACTAAATCCCTATCATCTAGGGTCCATTCAGTACAAGGAAGTGGAACAATAACATCATTTAATTTTTCAGTTGGAGGTGTATAACCATCCTTAACAAGCATCCACATACAATAATTAATTGATTATAAAAATATAGACTTATGAGTTTTCCAAAAATCAAATGGGATATTATCAAACAAAGGTGGTTGGGTAATAGAATACCCTTCTGCAGTATTATAATTTCCATTGTTAGCCATGATTCAAAAATTTAAAAAGTTTTCAAACTAAGTTTTTATTAATCCCGCTCTGATACACTTGAAAGTTCGTTAGGAATGTTAAGCCCTTAAGAACTATCCCGAGGCTAACCTAGAGGGGTGAATTGGTATTTTAAAAAATTTTCTTTATGTAAAGTTCAAAATTAAAACCAAAATCAACACAAAAATTACAGTACAAAAAATAAATAAACGCGAAAGCAAAACAAAGAAAGATTACACCGGATTTATGGTGGTTCGGTCAATCTTTGACCTACGTCCACTCCTCGGAGGCACCCTATGAGTATTGCACTAACTAAGTGTCTCTCCTTTAGCTCCCACAGCTAGGCGAAGAAGTCTTTACAAAAGATTCCTTTTCACCAACCTCGGTGCGACAGAGAACTGACTCCTTTTGCTTCCTCCTAAAGCGGGCAAAAAACCCAGACCTTACCTCCCAAGAACCTCCCAAGGATGAAGGATAAAGAACGGAGATGATGACTTGGAACCTTGCTTCCAGTAACCTTTGTGAACCCTGTCACAAACTCCCCCTCGCAAGTTCCTCTCTCTCTCTCTCTCTCTCTCTCTCTCTTTCTCTCTCTCTCTTTCTCTCCCTCCTAAGGCTCTCTCAGGTCAAGATAGTAGCTCTCAAGGTCTTGTTGCATGAGAAAATTCAGGCCCTTTAAATAAAATTTTAAGAATAGACATTATCATCCAAGACAATATGAATATCATCCTGGCCGATCAGTATAAAATAAGCTCAATCAGCCTGGACGAATCAGGACGATCAGAGAAAATTGGTTACATTGTCTAGGCCGATACAATATTGTCCTGGACGATTAGTTCAAATTCGAGTATAATCATCATGAACATCACCCTGAATAGATTCTAGCTGATATCAATCATCTAGTCCATCATCCTGGCCGATTCTGTGATCGGCCCGGCCGATGTGATCATATCAATCAACCTTAATTACTTTTCATAATTGCCTGATTAATTTAGGTATAATTATGCTGTATCATCCCGGCCAATATGGAGATCATCATGGCCGATAATTTAAAATAAAGAATAACTAAATTGATCATGGCGGTTGATTCTTTCTGATTTGTGCCTATCATCCTAGCCGATATAAGTATCATCCAGGATAATTTGCTTAATGACGACTGCTTAACCAGGATGCCCTAATTAGAGTTTCTTTTTTTAGTTGAATCATCCTGGCCGATATGGGCATCATCCAGGCCGTTGTACTCAAAATAGAAAAAACTCAGAAAAGCTCTCAAGTGTGTGTATGCAAGATTACTTAGCATCATGAACCACTTTTACAATTAACTCAAGAAAGAAAAAATACATACTTGACTCAACCTAAATCTACCCGATCTTGAGCTGGCTTGAGTTGCATTTGATCTTGTGGACCTGAAAAGTTAGTAGACAAAGCAGTCGTAGGAAATTATGAATGTTTGCGATCATCAAAAGTCTAATCCATAAACTCATATTTTCAACATAATTTGATTGAGAGAGATTTTAAGTTAAATGGCAAATTTTATTAGAAAATTGGGATTCAATTCCCGGTGGGTGAGGTCTTATAGCCCGAGCCTATCTTGAAACCTAAGTCTAAATTAGGCTCTTAAAAGTGACCCAAAACAGCTAGTTCAATGCAAACTGGACTTATCCCGGCTTGGATTGGGGAGCCAGCTAAGCCACCTAAGCACTTTTAAAAATATGTATCCAGTCTTTTATGGAAGAGTGGTTAAGGATGTTGATTAAATTAAGTTTGAGGAGAGTGGGGTCGTCATCTAGAGTGGATCCTAATTGGCTCCTTTTGACTTATATTGGGTATTTAATGTCTAAATAGATGCAATTAAAATTTTAAACTCAATTTAATTTGTTACTAATACAATGCATGCTAGTCGACTCGATTAAAATACATAAATCAAAATGAAGTAGTTTAAAAATTTTTGGCTTACAAAATAGGTTTTTTCCTAGAGATTGCACAACATACCCTTGACAGATCGACACCCTCATAAGCCAGGTGGTCTGCCAGAACTCGCAGGCGGGGAGCTGCCTAGCAAGTGGAAAGAAAAAAGTGGAACTCTCGGCTGTCCTGGGCTTACTTCTTAAATTCATTAGAGTAACAATTTGAGCTTAAATTTTTTAATTTGATTCAAGTAGAAATTTTTTAATAAGTCCTTAAGAGCCTATGATTGGGTTTTAGGCTAAATCAAAATTGACATACAAGAATCACCAAAAAACTACTAAAAGCAGATAAGTCCTAATCGCAATCAATACATCAATCAATATATCAATCAATAAATAAATCAATCAAATTAAATTATTATTAAATTTATAGTCCATGTGGCAAGTGCCACTTAATATTACAAACCAGAATTACATGAATGTAAAGTGGCCGGATGCCACTGACAATAAATCCGGATTTCTAATCCTAAGACTCAAGTGAGTTTGAGAATGGGTCTTCTTTCTATCCATTTCTTTATCCTTTTGCAACTTCTTGATTTGTCAGTTTCGGATATCCAAATGAAAAGAAACTCCCCCTTAGAAAGGGTGTTATCCTTTCTCTTTGGATATTTTAAAATCATCCTAACTTGGATCTCTAAATGGAGAGGGAGATTAAGGTTAAATTCTGAAAAGTTAGTATTTTATTAAATATTAGACCTTAAGATGAGTTGTTAGACACTAAATTTGCTAGATTTAAATTTTTCTACATTTAGTTATGAAGGTTTGTGAAAGTTCGTTAGGGATGTTAGGCCCCTTATGAACTAGCCCAAGGCTAACCAAGAGAGAGGTGAATTGGTATTTTAATAATTTTTAAAGCAAAGCATAACATTTAAATCAAAATTCACCACAAAGAAAATACAATGCGAAAATTAAATGCAGAAATAATAAAGGAAATAACACACCAGATTTATAGTGTTTTGGTCAAACCTTGACCTACGTCCACTCCTCGGAGGCACCCTCCAAGTATTGAACCAAACTCAGTGTCTCTCCTTTAGTCCCCACAGCCAGGCGGAGATGCCCTTTCAAATCACTTCCACCTTCCCTGGTGAGGCAGAGTAGCCGGGTAGTTTAACATCAAAGAGATCTTCTCCTTCCCGAAACTTCCCTCGAGACAAGCCTTGAATCCGATGGTACTAAGGTGCGAGCTCACCCGAGCAACCATGTTTAATCCCCCTCCACACTCCCATGAAACCACCTTCAAGGATCTTCTCTCTCTCTTAAACTCCGCCCTTTTCTCTCTCCCTTTCAAGCTTTCTCTTCAAGTTTCCTCCAAAAGAGAGAAGCTATAATGGATACCAAAGACACTTTTAAAGACTTTGACAAAGCTTAAATAGAAGAGCTCAAAATGAGCTCATTAATTGTAACTTGCCGACTTTATCGTCCAGGATGATGTTGTGATCATCCTGTACTATCAGTGCAATTTAAGCCCTATCAATCGGGATGATTTGAGACGATCAGAAGAAATTTATTCTTATCATCCATGATGATAATATATCATCCTGGCCAATAAGTATAAATCATAGAATATCATCCTGAACATCACCCTGAAAAAGATCTGTCCGATGTCCAATCATCCAGCGTATCATCCCGGAAAATCCTGCGATCTTTCAGTATGATTTGATCGTGCAATCAAGTCATAATTACTTTTCTTAAATACCAGATTAATTTAGGAAAAATTTACTGGATCATCCTGGACGATGCCCTGGACGATGCCCTGGACGATGTCCAAAAATAACTAATTTCTAAACAAATATGGCGGCTGATTCTTTCTATTT
Source organism: Dendrobium nobile (assembly GCA_022539455.1). Taxonomy (NCBI): domain Eukaryota; kingdom Viridiplantae; phylum Streptophyta; class Magnoliopsida; order Asparagales; family Orchidaceae; genus Dendrobium; species Dendrobium nobile. Next base: position 48,588,699 of record CM039723.1, read on the forward strand.
TGAGCCTATCATCCCAGACGATACAAAATTGTCGAGGACGATGTAAAATAAAGATGTTTGCCTTAACTTGGGATGCCCTAATTAAGGTTTTTTATTTTTAAATCGATCATCCAGGCCGATATAAATATCATCCCGGATGATGTTACCAAAAATAATAAACTCTAAGAAATAGTTAGAAAAACTCTCAAGGTGTATGTGTGCAAGGTTACTTAGTATCAGGAACCACATTAATTACAATAGACTCAAGAAAGGAAAAATTACATATTGACTCAGACATAAACTACCCAAACTTGAGCTGGCTTGAGTTGCACTCGATCTTGTGGATCTGAAAAGTTAGTAGGCAAAACAATCATAGAGAATCATGAGTGTTTGCAATCATCAAAATCTAATCCATAAAATCATATCCGCAATAATCTCCCCTTTTTTTATGATGGCAAACATTACAGGTTGAATTTACAAAACTAAAATCATTTTCTCCTAATCTCCTCCTTACTAAAATAAAACTTTAAAAATAGGGGAAATAAAATATTTTATGTTTTTAATTTAAAAAAAAAGATATAAATACAATAATACACAATACAAAAAATTTAATAAATACAATAATACACAATACAAAAAATTAAACAAATACAACAATATACAATACGTTTCTCCCACTTTGACATTATCAAAAAGAGAAAGGGCATGAAAGAAAATCTTTAAAAAAATGAGAAAGTTACCTCTTAATTTTAATCAAAAACTTAGTAAGGAATGGATTCACAACGCATAATTTAGTAAAGGTAAAAAATTCAGAAATTGTTAATTCAAACTCAAGTTCTATTAAAGGCTCAAAAACTTTTTAAAACAATATCTAAATCAAAGAATAAATTAGAAAAAGAAACACTAATTTTTCAAAACTCCTTTCATAAAATATATCTAATAAAAGATTAATGCAAAAATTGGTGAATAAAAAAAACATGTTTTTTCAAGATCAAGTACCGAAAAATATCAAGGGTTTTCTTAAGCTTTAAGTAAACACGGAAAAAGTAAGCATACTCTTTGTGGGCTCATTTTATGCCTCTTGTCAGTTTTTGGACGCACTTTGCATATCTTTTACTTTTTGATACACTTTGTGTATCTTTCTTAATTTGACGTCATTGGCCTTTTTTTTTTGATTTGGCGTCATTGGCCAATTTTTTTTATATTTTAGAATATGCTATCTTTCTAAAATTTTAAAAGCAAAAGTAAACCCATTCTATTGACCAAATGGACTACTTGATTAAGAAAATTATGAGATAGATTTAACAACTTACAAAAGATTCTTATGCGATAGATAAAATGTAGGGAGATGAAAATGTTCAATTTCAAAATCCAATTTAAAATATGATGAAGATTTTAAATCAAAAGTAGAATAACCTCTTTTAGGAAACAAAAATTGAGAGTCAAAATCATGAGTTTCCTTTCTTTGACTATTTTTAGAGAAGTCAACAACTACCTAAGAATTCAAGGAAAACAAGAGAGATTTTTCATTTAAAAAAAAAGGTCTTCAAAAAAGTGATGTGTGTGTGTTTATTAGTGAAATTTTCACAAAAACTAAAAAAACAATACAACACTCAAGACAAAAAAAAAGAAAAAAGAAAACACTAAAAAAAACTAAAACACAACACTAAACAAATAAGTAAGGCTTTTAAACACCATCCTGCCCCTAGTTCGATGCTTCAGAAATTAGGTCTACCCAGGGAATTTTTTGCTTTTCATTATTTGCCCTTTTTTACAAGTTTCTTAGCTTTACCTTTTTCTTTTGCAGGAAGAGCTATCAAATTAGGGCATTGATTTTTCATATGTCTAGGTTTTTTAATCCAAAACAAATAACATCAGAAGAAATCTTGACATTCTTACCATTTTTATTTTTATTCCACTTTTGTTGATACTTATGCTTGTGCTTTAGTGGGATTTCTAACTCATCACTTTTATCATCTATTAAGTCACTTTTCTCCATGTCTTCAGCTTTTAGTACTATCATTTCACCTGCATTCAAAAGTCTTTGACCCAAACTTTGCTTATAGATAATGAGTCAGCCAATCAAATTATCAATAGAATATTCATTCAAATTTTTTAATTCACAAAAAGCAACAACTTTGGCATTAAACTTATCAAGTAAACAACGAACAATTTTATTGAATTTTTCAAAATTTGAAAACTCCTTTCCTAAAGCATGTAACGATGTAATAATTTGAATAAATCTAGCATACATGTTTAAGTCTCATAAGGTTTCATAAAAAAAAGTTTATAATCATGCATTAAAATATTCAACTTGGATTGCTTGATTTCACTAGTGCCTTCGTATATGGTGTGTAATTTATCTCAAATTTCCTTACCAGTAGTGCACGTAGATTCCATTATAAAATCATCAAAATTTAAAGCAAAGAAAAAATAATTTAAAGATTTTACATTCAATTGAGCAACGATTCGTTCATCCCTATTCCATTGATTAAAAGGAATATCAGTCCTAATTCCATCTAAAATACGTGAAGATATAGAATAACCAGTTAAAATCATTAGCCACATTTGAAAAACAATTGATTGAAAGAAAGTAGACATGCAAATTTTCCAAAAATCAAAAGTAATATTTTCAAACAAAGGTGGTTTAGTGATTGAATAACCTTCCGCAATATTATGATTTTCGTTATAAGTCTTTTTTTTTTTTGAAGAATTGCAATGAAATGCATTAAGAACAAAGAACTAATTACAAGTAATAAAAGGATCACATTCCTCCTTGACTAATTTCAACAACAAGGATGGAATGTTCTCCAAAGAAGAGCTATCAAAGTAAAAACTAGCTTCCAATGCCATAGTAGCACAACAATTAGCTACCTTATTACAACTTCTAAAGGCATGATGGAAGAAAACTTTATTGAAATCATTTAAAAAGCATAAATCCTTCGCCGGCCATCTATCCACTTGCCAATTATTCTTCTTCAATAAATCTTGAATAAACTTGATAATGTTGATATTATCACTTTGAGTAATCACCCCTTTGCAATCCAACATCCATTTACTAAGAAATTCCCTCACCGTAAGAACAGCTGCTAGCTCAACTTGAGCTATATCCCAATGCATCTTACTCTTCCCAAAAGCACTAATGAACCTGCCTTTACTATCTCTAAAAATGCCACCAATTCCAGCATGATTGGAGCTAAGCAAAGAAGCATCCACATTAATCTTAATCCAATCTTTTGGTGGAGGGCACCAAGAATTTTGAGACTCCCTAAGGAGATTAGTGCCCCAGCACGTAAGAACTGGATTAGATGTTGAAGTAGCTAAGAATAAAGCATTAGAAGCAACCAAAGAGCACGAAAAAGTAGCCTTACCATGCTTGACTTCATTCTGATTCATCCAAGAAAGATACACAACCTTGCAGTAAATTCTGACAGTCCCAGAATAATGGGTGGTTAAATTCTTCAACTCCTGTAAACAGCTATTCAGGGAATGAAAAACCAGTATATGAATACCCCATTCAAGCATTTTCATAATAACTTCCACCATATATTTGCAATGAACCATAATATGCTCATATGATTCATTAGATTGGCAGCCTCTAGCACAAAAAGCAATATCAGATAATCTATGGTTCTTTAAGAACAAATTAGTTGGAATACCTTTTTTACCAAGCCTCCACCAGAATGTCTCAACCTTCTTGTTAAGTTTCAGCTTCAGTACCCAATTGAAGAACCCGATCTCCTCATCAGCACAGCTATAAAAACTAGATGCTCATATACCAAAGCAGACACAATCTTCCCTGAACACCAATTCAGAAGCTCCACCCTATCCTCCTCCTTGTTTTCAATACTAATTTTACTAATCAGTATGATTAAATCAGGATGAAAAGCCAATTGTAATACCACAGAGTTCCATTCACCATTACTCATTAATAGCTGCTGTACATAGACACCCTCAAGGAATTCACAATTCACATAAGTTGGCCACCGGTTGATGCATTTATCGAGCAACCATGTATCATTCAAAACACTGATCCTGTCTCCCTTGCCTATTCTCCATCTGACAGCATTCTTCAAGAGTCTACCTCCATGTAACAAAATGCGCCAAGCACTAGAATTACCATTCTTTTGAGCTTCACACATAATATCACCACCATACATACACTTCATTGTTCTATGAAACAATGAATCCGGCTTTTGTAAGAAATTCAAGGCCAATTTAGATCTAAGAGATCCAAGCCTAAGCAAAGGAGAATGCAAACCCAATCCTACCAAACAACTTGGTTTGCAAATCTCTTCCCAGGCAACAGAATGCATTCCTTTAGTTCCATCATTTTTATGCCAAATAAAATTTCTACATAATTTTTCCAATTCATGAAGAACCCTCTTGGGGACTAACGAATGAGTAATCAAGAAGTTTGGCATAGAAAGCAGAGAACTTTCAATAAGGATGAGCTTACCTCCCAAAGAAAGGGACTTCTTACACCAAGCATTAAGCCTATCCATAACATTACTAAGAAGCTCCTGAAAATCTGCCACCTTGGGTCTCCTAAGAGAGATATTCACACCCAGGTATTTCATTTCCTTGACCATATTGAAGCCAAAAACTTTAGTAATCTTCTTCCTCAAAGGGTGCCTAACCACCTTGCCAAACATAATTTGGGATTTGCTGAAGTTAACTCTTTGTCCAGTCCACTTGCAAAAGTCTTCCACAATAATCTTCATTGCCTTGACTAAAGCAATAGATGCAAGAGAGAACATTAACACATCATTAGCATATAGAAGATGTGTAATCTTTGGACCTCTAGAAGAGATAAATGCCAAGGGATTGCCCCCTTTGCTCCACGGAATTGGACAACAATTGAGAACACAAAATGAAAAGTTATGGAGATAGTGGACATCCTTGACAGAACCCACTATGAGCATTAATCCAATTGGAATTCTTTCCATTGATGATAATGGAATACCTCACATCTACAACACATTCCAATAAAAGGATTAAAAAATTATAAGGAAATCCATACCACTTAAGAATTTGATGAAGAGTTGCCCATCCCATGCTATCATAAGATTGCTCCAAATCCAATTTTATAGCCATCAACCCCTTCTTATTTTTGGATATCTTAAACTTATGAAAAATCTCTTGAGCTAAAAGACAATGCTCTGAAATAGATCTTCCAGGAATGAAAGCCACCTGCTCTTCAGAAATCAACTTAGAAATTACCTTCTTCAATCTATTAACTAGCATGGAAGCAACAATCTTATAGTTAGTTTGGCAAAGGCTGATAGGTCTATAGTTAGCCAGAACCACAAGATTCTTGACTTTAGAAATCAAGACCATCAAGGTATCCTTCCACTCCTTGCACATACGGCTGGACTTAAAAAAACTGTTGACAACATTCCATAAAGTCTCCCATACAATACTCCAATAACTCTTGTAAAAAGAAGAAGTAACCCCATCCATACCTGGACACTTATTGTTACCTTGCTGGAAGACCGCACACTGCAGCTCATTCATGAAAAAATCCTTATTAAGCAAGGCAATTTCCTCAGCTGAAATCCTCTGCTTATCTGTAGCTAACGGCCAACCCGTTAAATCACAGTTCCTATGCTGCCAATTTTTTTCAAAAAACTGAAAAAAAAATCTTCTCAATTTGATCATCTTCATCATATACCTTATTGAACTCATCTTTAATTTGGTTAATCCGATTTCCATTCCTTCTAGCCATGGCAAAGTTATGGAAAAGCTTGGAATTTGTATCTCCTTCTTCATGCCATCTAGCTTTTGCCCTTTGATTCCACCATGTAGATAATCTTCTTAAAGTATCATTAAGCTCATGTACTTTAGTTCAAAGTAACAGGAGATCCTCATCTGCCCAATTCTCCCCCAAAGCCTCCTTGTTTTGAAGTTCAAGGATCTCCCCTTTCAGCTTTTCCTTTAAACTGTTCAAGTCTTTACATTTATTCTTATTCAAAAAAAAAATAATGCTCTTAAAGTTCTGCTAGTCTTCCTTTGTAAGATCATATTTTCATCTCCATAATCCTTCTTTTTCCAAGAGTGATAAACAACACCCTTACTTGCCGGGTAAGACCTCCAAGTATCCTCAAACCTGATAACCTTTGACTTGTACTGCACACTAACATCTAATTTAAGAACAATCGGACTATGGTTAGAAGCCACTCTGGCCAAATGTCTAATAGCAACTAATGGAAGGTTCTAAATAGCAAGTGAATTTAATAAGTACCTGTCCAACCTCTCCCAAATCCGAGAGGCCCCCTCCTTTTCGTTACACTAAGTAAACCTTGGCCCAATGTATCCAATGTCATGAAAATCTGAATTCATCATAAAACCTTTCATCTCCTTAGGTCATTTAGAGAATAAGAACCTCTTACCACCTCTCTTTTCCTCCTTATTCAAGATACAATTGAAGTCCCCTCCAATGATGGCAGGACAAGAATCCTCCATACATTTCTCAAGTTGCTTCCATAAACTACCATTCTCCCCACAACACCTACTCCCATATACCGTAAAAACTTTCCACATTCCCAAGTTAGGAATCGAAAGGTTACCAACAATAACCTGAGAAGAAGGTTCCTTCACATCAAAAGAAACCAACATCCTGTTCCATAACACCAGAATCCCTCCAGAGGTACCTTCTGCAGGATTGTGCCAATAATCCCAATCCTTCCGAATAAGACAATCAATCTCCCTTCTATCAATGCTAGAAAGATTGGTCTCCATTAGACCAATAAAAAAAACATCTTGTTCTCTCACAACTTCCTTCAAATAATGAGGCCTCCTTCTTCATTGCCCCCCTACAATTCCAAAACAATAAAGAGGTCATTTAAACAATTAAAGGGGATTTCTCCCCATTGATGGAATTCATCCTCCCATCCCTCTTTTTCTTCTTATAATCTGGTTTAACTGGCCCTAAAGATCTCAACTCCTTGGCTAACTTCACTTTAGCAGCACCACTTTGAGACCCCACACCCGTATGACTGAGTTATGTATCAACAACATCCATATCCTTCTCCTTTGATTTATCAAATTCTTCAATCTTACCACTGTCTTCTTCTTCACTGAAATCAGTTAACGCAGCAAATCTATTAATTAACTGAACTTCTGGAGGTTTAACATCCACATATCTCTCAAAATCTTGGCAAATATCTAGGGCCCGGACAGACTTTTCAACAACAACCTCTGCCACTTTCTTCAACTGATTTTCCTTCTGGATAGCAACATTATGGCTGTTACTTCTCCTGTTCTCATCAATAGCCTCATCACCAATTATTTTCCTATTATTAGCATTACTATTGAACACCCGTTTATTTTAAAAATGAACATGAATCCAAGGGCCAAATTCTGAACTGATCACTGATTTCTTACCGTTAGTCATAGCCTTACTATCTTCCTTATTAACTGCATCTGTCTTCCTTAACTTCTGGTCTAGAATCCCAAGTGATACATTCTCCAGACTAGCACTAGCTTCATGACCCACTTTGCCACACTGGTAGCATAGAAGATCAATCTTCTCGTACTCCACACGTTGGAAGAACCTCCCAGCTGAACCATCTACCCAAACACCATTCAATAACTTTTTCTCCAAATCAATCCTAACACAAACCCGAGCAAACTCACGCTTTCCCCGGTGAAAAGATCACTGATTTTCATTATTAGTCATGGTTCAAAATTCAAAAAAGTTTCAAACTTAGTTTTTATGAATCCCACTCTGATACCACTTAAGTTCGTTAGGGATGTTAGGCCCCTTATGAAGTAGCTCAAGGCTAACCAAGAGAGAGGTGAATTGGTATTTAAATAATTCTTAAAGTGAAGCACAAAATTATAACCAAAATTCACCCCAAAGTAAACACAATTCAAAAATAATAAAGGAAAGAACATACCAGATTTATTATGGTTCGGTCAAACCTTGACCTACGTCCACTCCTCAAAGGCACCCTCCAAGTATTGCACTAAACTCAGTGTCTCTCTTTTAGCCCCCACAACTAGGCAGAGAAGCCCTTACAAAATCACTTCCACCTTCTCAGATGCGGCAGAGTAGTAGGATCCTTTAACACCAAAGAAATCTTCTTATTCCAAGAACTTCCCTCGATACAAGCCTTAAATTTGATGGTACTAAGGTGCAAGCTCGTCGGAGTAACCGTGTGGAATCCCCCTCCACACTCCCTTGAAACCCCCTCCAAGGATCTTCTCCCTCTCGCAAACTCCACCCTTTCCTCTCTCCCTTTCAAGCTTTCTCTTTAATTTCCCTCCAAAAGAAAGAAACTACAATGGCTACCAAAGACAAGTTCAAAGTCTTTGATAAAGCTTAAATAGAAGAGCTCAAAATAAGATCATTATTTGGAACTTGCTAACTTTATCGTCTAGGATGATATTGCGATCATCTTGTACGATCAGTACAATTTAAGCCCAATTAGTCGGGATGATTTGAGGCGATCAGATGAAATTTGTTCATATCATCCATATATCGTCCTGGCTGATCAATAAAAATCGTGAAATATTATCCTTAACATCGCCCTGAAAAAGAGCTGTCTGATGTCCAATCGTCCAACGTTTCATCCCAAACGATCCTGTGATTATCCAAGATGATTTGATCGTGTAATCAAGTCACAATTGCTTTCCTTAAATATATAATAATTTAGGAAAAATGTGATGGATTGACCTGGATGATGCCCTAGATGATGTCTAAAAATAACTAATTCCTAAACAGATCTGGCAGTTGATTCTTTCTATTTTGAGCCTATCATCCCGGATGATACTAAATCATCCAGGATGATGTGAAATAAAGATGGTTGTCTTAACGTGGGATGCTCTAATTAGGGTTTCTATTTTTGAACCGATCGTCTAGGCTGATTTAAATATCATCCCGATTGATGTTACCAAAAATAGTAAACTCTAAGAAACAGTTAGAAAAACTCCCAAGGAGTGTGTGTGTGCAAGGTTACTTAGTATCAGGAATCATATTGATTACAATGGACTCAAGAAAGGAAAAAATATAGATTGACTCAGACTTAAACTTCCCAAACTTGAGCTGGCTTGAGTTGCACTCGATCTTGTGAACCTGAAAAGTTAATAGGCAAAACAGTCATAGAGAATCATGAGTGTTTTCTATCATCAAAATCTAATCCATAAAATCAGATCTTCAACAGTTTGAAGATTTGACTTGATTTTGACTTATGTTTGATCGGATTGTTGACTTCTTATATTTAATACTTTTCTAGAACTTTAATATTTTTAATAAATATTAGACATTATTGTGAGTTAAATGCAATTGAGTTTTACTGAATTGAATTTTTCTTGAATTAGTTATGAAATTTTAAAGTTTGATGTATTTATAGGAATTATTTAATTAGTTTAATTAAAGGCCTTTTATTGATTTTATTCAAAATGAACTCCCAACTCCTTGAAATAAACTCCAAAGGTCAGGAATGACCAAAGGAGAGATTCCCAAGTGTTTTGGAATTTTCTGGAATTTTTAAAAATTATTAATTAAATATAAAATTTCAATTAAAATTAAATTAAGGTTCAATTTGCTGTCAATTCGAAGGGCTCTTATTTTTCATTGATTAAGGTTTGAATTTTGGTCTATTAGAGGTATTATTTGTATTTTTTAAATTTAAATTTGATTTATTAGAATTTTTAGAAGTTCTAATACTTAATTAAGGGGTTAATCTAAATAAAATTGATTAAGGGTCTTAATGATCTCTAAAACCAGTGAAAATTCTTCTACGGGCTGAGAGTGTCACTAAGTTCAAGTGTTTAAAGTTTTGAGTCAAAAGAATGTGTATCCTAATTTCTAGAATTATTCTAAGTTTTTTAGAGAAAGGTCCTTAATTGTTGTCCTCAATGTCACTAGGTTAGCTAGGTTTAAATCAAAGTTTCTAACCCTTGGACCCAACTTAAATAGCATGCATAAATACACAAGCATAATCAAGACCTAAATCAAGGAGATCCCTAAGTGTGTGTGCACCTACACATGCAAAAGTTAAGAATAATTAATATAAATATTAAATTGATTAGTGGATAATTAAAAATTAATTACCCACTAATCCTCCCCCATAATTTCTATTGACATAAGCTTAACCTATGTTTAAAATTTCAATGGACCTCTCAAAGTTCAAGGGTTTAAATAAATATAATTTTAAAATAGTTTTTGAAATATACATACTTATATATAGGTTCAAAAATATAAATAATTAAAAATATTATTAATTTAATTTTTAAATAGTTTGAGAGGTCCTTTGATTTCAAAATTATTTGAAAAAAATTTTTAATTTTAAAATAATTAATATAATATTTAATTAAATATTACAAATATTTAAATAATTCAAATCATTAAATATAAATAAATATTTATGTTTCAAAATTAATGTTAAGTTGAAGTATTTTGAATCTGAAATTTTTTGTTATATTTATTGTATTTTTATGAATTAATATGAATTTACTTGAAATTTTTGAAGTTTAAGGTTAACTAAAGTTTTTAAATTAATTTAAAAAAAAAGATTAAGATTTAAAATAATCATCAAATTGCATTAAATTAAATCTTAATTATTTTATGAAATTTTGAATTATTATAAAAAATCATTTAACATTTCAAAATTATTTAAATTTAATCTAGATTAAATATTAAATAAATATTAAAATATCTTAATTTTTTAATAGTTATTCAAAATTTAAATATTTCTTAATCAAAATTTAATTTAAAATTAAATAAAAATGATAATAATAATAATTCTCAGGTTTATTAAAATAATGTAAAATTATCAATCTCTTGAAAATATTTTAATTAAATTAAACATTTAGTTAATTATTAAATGGATTAATTAATTAACAATAACCAATATCCATTAAATTAAATTTTAAATACATATTTTTTCCAGTGCAGACGGAGGCGGCGCGGGCAATAATTAGAAGTGATTGTGATGGGGCCCCATGCGATTTCTTTGTGGCAGGCAGTGACTGGACCACGTGGAAGATGGTGGTCAGCTGATGCGGCTCACTTAACTAGCACGGCAATGAGCTAAGCTATTACATTCGATGTGGTTTGATCCAGCAGCTAGGATCAGACCACGCATCTGATCTCAATCCAACGAGATCGAACGGTCGAGCTTGATCCCACTATTTCGAATGGACATCGAGGATCTCGCCAGACCGTGATCTATTTTGATAGCAGATACGTGCGGTCAAATGGACAGCAGGATGATGAGATTAGAGTCTTTGATCACAAAATCAACGGCTCTAAAAACATGCATCTATAGCGGTCTACCGAGACGCCCTAGAATTGTTGTTTTATCTTGTTCAAACGATAAGATCGATTGAACAACTCAAAATTTTAAACTTAAATTAATATGATGAACAGAAATACCGCGAAATATTTTATTTAACTTAAAACTAGTTTATTAGAAAGCTATTTTAACCTAAGTGTTGCTACCTAGGGTTGAAGATTTTCACCTCGATAAGGGAAGGATTGAACAGTTTAATGGAATATTGCATTTGTTGATTGTCTACGCTCCATTTTGTAAAAGACTTTTCGGCTTGATAACATTTTGATCGAGGGCCTCGAACTTGGGACGTATTTGGCCTTCGTCTTGGCCAGAAACTCACCGCCGATGACTTTGACCAGTTGAATGCCGGTCGGGAGAGCTTGAGGGATCTCTGGAGAGCTCAATCCAAATGAGCTTTGGGTTTGGGGTGGCTGGGATAGAAAGAGAGTGGAGAGAATTTGAATGAGGGCACATTTCCTCCTTTTGCCCTATTCAAATATCCCCAGGCCAAAGGGACTGTTGAGATTGATTCAAGAGCCTCCTGGATGTCCAACACCTGTCCAGGAAGTTGTTAGGAGCAGAGAATCAAGAGGACTAAAGGACATACCATGTGTAAAGGTCCCTTATCCTTTCAAGCACATGGGATGATTTGAGGTAGTTGGATCTTAGATCAAGGGTTGAGAAATTCTCTAAAAAGGTTCTAGAAGAAGCTTAATAGGTAGGGGTTAAATGGGATTTGAATTTAATAAGTTTGATTAAAGGTTTTAACCATTTGGAAGCTCCTTTTACCATTTGTTGACTGGTTTGACCAGTCAACAGGTCCAATCAACTAACATGGCCTGCCAAGAGACATAATTAGCTGATTGAAGGTCTTGGAGGTGATTAAGATGGAGTGGATTGAGCTTGAGGAGTGATTTGACCCTCTTTGACCACTCCTAGTGCTCATGTTGACTGTTTGACAAGTCAACATGCCACATGGGATGGTGAGGTTACATGAAAGAATGACTTAAGATGGTTTGGAAGGATCCCAATGACTTAGGACCAAATGGCTGAAATTTGGAAGGGTTTTCAAGGTAATTTCACCAAGTCTTAATAGTTTACATGGTCAATGTGACCATTGTTGGACTCATAACACATTCAAATGTATTTGGAACATACATTGAAATGATATTGAGGGCATGAAGGTATTGGTTTGATGATATAGCTTGATTTGACCCAAGTATGTCAAATTAGGCTAGACTTGAGTCATAGTTGACCAAGTCAACTAATGATTGAGTTAAAGGTCCAATCAAGCCTAAATCACTAAGTGAAGTGATCACAAGAGTTTGACAAGGGTTTGAGTGTGATTGAGGCTTGATTCAAAGTAGAAAAGTTTAAGGGCTTGAAATAGGTTTTGGGTTTGAATGATTGGATATAAATTATCCACATCATTTATGATCATTTGGAATGATCATGAGTGATAGGATAGGATTGAAGTTTGATCAAGGGTAAGATCAATGTTTGAATTGGGGTTCTTGAATCAGGAAAAGTTTATAATATTGGTAGGTTTGAAATCTTGATTTGATTGAAGTTGAATTGATTTAAGATCTGGGTTGACTTGAGGTCAGAATTAATTTGAAGTTTGAATAGGTTTAAAATATGGATTAATTAGGAGTTTAGATTGAAATGATCAAAGGTCTGGATTGATTTAAATCTGGATTAGTCCTAGAATTTAGAGAGGCTCTAAAATCTAGAATCTAGAAAAGTTTTAGGGCCTAGATTGATCTTAAAGTTTAGAATATAAAAGGATCCTAGAGTTTGGATTGGTCTGGAGGCCAAACTATCTAGGGTCAGGATTAATCTGGAGTCTGGGTGGGTCCCTAATGACCTCATACAAAAATGAGGTCAACAATCTGTAGAGGGATTCTTTAGGGGGTGGACTTAGTTCTAGTTGGATTGAACAACTATAAATTTCTGTGTTTTTATTTTACCACATTTTTAATTTTCTACATGTTTTAATTTTTATTATTGAAAAGTTTTTAGTTTGATTAAAATTTTTATTGTGCTAAAAATATAAAATGATTTTTTATAAAATTTCTATGAAGGTTTTTAAATTAACCAATTGACCCCCCCCCCCCCCCCCCCCTCTTGCTTAGCATTGGGACATTTTTTTTAGGTCTAATAACCTATACAGACTTTCAAGTGGTACCAGAGCCTACTTTAAAAAATTAAGTTTCAGACAACTTTATGAAAATGATCATAGATACTTTTAGAAACCATAACACACCTGAAGGGTATTTGATAGTGACCACCAATGTTTGATAACATTCTTTTTGAATTTTGGAAAACATGTATGTCTACTTTTCTTCAATTGCTTGATTATTGCATGTAGATATTAGTATAGGAAGGATACAATAGGCCAAATAGACTTGCAGATGACATTAAAAATAAAATACTATTTGTTGACTTGACTATAAAAGAAAAAGAATTAGCTTAGTTAAACGTTAAATGTTTGAACAACTTTTTCTGTGCACTTAATTCTGAAGACTATATACGTGTCTCTACCAGTAAAAGTGGAAAAGAAATTTGGGATAGACTTTGTATCACATATAAAGGGACTAAAAAAGTGAAAAAATCTAGATTGAATATTTTACTACATAATTATGAACTATTTTTTATGAATCCAAATGAATCAACCACTAATATGTATTTATGTTTCACACAAATAGTTTCCTTATTGCATGCTTTAGGTAGGGAACTACCAAATACTAAGAAAGTGAATAAAATATTATATTATTTTCTAACTACTTATGATGTAAAAATAACTGCTATTACATAGTCTAAAGATTTAAATATTTATTCTACTAATAATCTTCTTAGATCACTAATTACTTAAGAGTAAGGAGTGACTCAAAGATAGATTGATGCATATGAGAAGCGAAAGGAGAAGAATATAACATTAAAAGCAGATGACTCAAAGAGTTGTCAATTTAAGTTTGAGGATTAAGAAGACATTGCCTTAATTACAAGGTAATTTAGGAGTTTTCTAAAGAGGAAACAAAGGAATGTCAGTAGTGGAATAAAGGTAGGTTCCATAAAAATGTTAAGGCTTCTAACGATGATATTTGCTATGAATGCAGGAATCTTGGACTCATCAAACCTGAATGCCCAAATCTTAAAGCCAATCCTAGCAAGGAGAATGTTAAAGAGAAACCAAATGTGAGGAAGGGAAAGAAGAGACTGTAAAGAAAATTTTGGGCTGACTTAGCTCCAGATTTGTCAGAAATAAAAAAATATGAGGAAGTTACAAATTTCTATTTTATGGCCAACAAGCTTGATCAACCAGATCAAGAAGAGGTATGTGACTTTACTTAAGAAGAGTTATTGATGTTTCTGAGAAAATACATACAACATATAAAAAACTAAAAAAGATGCAAGCTAGGTTGAACATAGATTTCCCAGAATTATTAAAAGAGCATGAAATCACTAGGAAAGATCACAAAATTATTGATAGCAACCAGATGAAAATATTAGATGATTTTGATGGTTTGAACAAATAGAATAAACTATTGAAATCATCATAAATCGAACATGAAAAAGATTTTAAAACATATAAGGCTGAGTCATATCAAAGAGAACATGAGTTGAAATTTAATCATTCTAATTTAAAACAAGAAAACTTATAGAAAATGTGAAAGCCTTTGAGGATAACAAGATTCCCCCAACACTTGAAGAGTTATCTAATTCTGAACTTAAGCCTAAAATTTTAAAACCTAGGAAAAGATAATTTAATACATGTTGATTAATAAATCCTTTTCTTCGAGTCAAATATTTTTCTTATGGAATGACTAGCTATATATCTCACACTTACACTATTCATAATAAATTATATCTAGTGTGTAGACTAAAGATGTGTAAAATAAAGCTTATCAAGCATGCATATAGATTAATTTTGCCAAGAGGAGAACATAAACTTGTTGGGTTCCTAAGACTAATACTTGATTATCTTGTAGAAATGCTCTCATAAAAGTCCTCGTGAGAGTATTTGGTACCTAGATAGTAGATATTCAAAGCATAAGAATGGAGACACTATACAATTCATATCACTGAAAGTTAGGAATGGAAGCAAGGTTATATTAGGAGATAATACCACTTGAAAACTAGTTGGCACTGGTAATTAAACAATTTTTTTATTAAGAATATTTTACTTGTAGAAGGATTAAAGTATAATCTGTTGAGTATTAGTCAGCTATATGATAAGGGTTATAGTGAAAAAAAATTTCTCATTAGTTGTATAATAAGCCAAAATAGAATTGATGTTTTGAATAGAATTATGGTAAATAATATATACATGCTTAATTTGAATTGTATTAAATCTCCTAATGCTTTTTATATTAAAATAATTAGGGATGAATCATGATTATGACATAGGAGACTTTAGCATGAAAAATCTTTAAAAAATTAACCAAAAAGAACATGTTAGAGGAATTCCAAAACTAGACTTTATTAAGAATCACCAATGTGATGCATGTCAAGTGGGAAAATAACTGAAGTCCTCGTTTCATTCTATTAAGGATCTTAAGACTAGCAAAGCATTTGAAATCATTCACTTGGATCTTTTTGGATTGGTTAGCACTATAAGTCAAGGAGGTAAAGTGTTATGATTTATGATTGTTGATGATTTTTCAAGATTCACTTGGGTTAAATTTTTTTTTCATAAGAGTGAATCATTTGAGAAATTTAAAAGTTTTTAACTTAGATTCAAAGAAAACTATTGTGTGTGATTTTATCAATTCAAAGTGATCATGGAGGTGAATTTAAAAATAAAAAATTTAAAAATTTTTATAAAGAGAAAGGAATTGATCATAATTTTTCAGCACCTAGGATCCCTCAGTAGAATGGGGTAGTAGAAAGAAAGAATAGAACACTAATTAAAGTTGCTATAGCCATTTTGATAAAATATTCACTTCCAAAATATTTTTGGGCTAAAGCGATTAATACATCTTGTAATGTTCTAAATAGGGTGAACATTAGTTCCAAATTGAATAAGACACCCTATGAACTTTTTAAGGGAAGAACACCAAATTTGTCACATTTGCTTGTTTTTAGATGTAAAGTGTTCATTCATTATAATGGGAAAACTCTTTTAGAAAAATTTGATTCAAAATCTGATGAAGAAATTTTTCTTAGATACTCTAGTTTTGGAAAATCTAATGGAGTTTTTAACAACAGGACTTTGGAAGTATAGAAGACAATACATGTTGTATTCGATGAATCTGACATTTTGAAAGAGCCAAGCATGAAAGAGGATCATATTGAAAATAACTCCCAAGGAATTAGAAAGATAAATTCGGACAAAAATATAGAAAAAGAAAACCATTAGCCTAAAGAATGGAAATTTTAAAGAATCGCCCTAAGGAATTGATTTTAGGTGAACCTAGTGAGGGTGTTAGGACTAGGCATAGACTTAGTAAAGAGGTGAATCGTTCTGCCTTTATATCGATGGTTGAACCCATAAATATAAATCAAGTACTTTTAGATGAATTTTGAATTTTGGCCATGTAAGTGCAATTAAATCAATTTGTAAGAAATGGTGTTTGGAAATTAACTGAAAATTTAAATGATCAAAGTGTTGTTGGAACTAAGTGGATATTCAAAAATAAAATAATGATTTAGGAGTTTTGATTAGAAATATGGCAAGATCGATGGCCAAGGAGTATAATAAAATATAAGTGATTGATTTTAAAGAGACTATAGCCTCTATAGTAAGACTTAAAGAAATTATGATTTTGTTAGCCTTTGCTTGTTTTAAAGATTTTAAGTTATATCAAATAGATGTCAAGAGTGCTTTTTTGAATGAGGTGATACAAGAGAATATTTATATTGAGCAACCTCTAGGTTTTGAAAATTCTAAATTCTCTAATCATGTTTTTAAATTGAAAAAGATATTGTATGGACTGCAATAGGCACTTAGGGCTTAGTATGTGAGGTTAAGCACTTCCCTATTAGAAAGATCTTTATGAAAGGATGTGTGGACACCACTCTCTTTTTGGAAAAAAAAAAGGAGATGATATACTCTTTATTTAAATATATGTTGATGACATATTATTTGGATATACAAATAAAAATCTTTGTGATGATTTTTCAAAAATAATGAGTAGTGAATTTGAGATGAGTTTGTTGGGAAATTTGAGTTATTTTCATAGTTTTAGCATAAAAAAATGAGGAAGGAACATTTCTTTGTCAGTCAAAGTATATTAAGGTTATCCTTAGGAAATATGAAATGGATAATATTAAATTAATAACTACACCAATAAATTCCTCAGTTCATTTAGATAAGGATCCTAAGGGAAAATCTATTTATCAAAAGAAATTTAGAGGCATAATTAGATCATTTCTTTACATGACTTCTAGCATAGTAGGTATAACATTCAGTATTTATTTATGTGATAGATTTTAATCTAGATTTTAATCTAATCTAAAATAATCACATTTAATAGTAGTAAAAAGAATTCTTAGATATTTTTTGGAAATTCAAAACTTAAGAATTTAGTATCCAAAGCATAGCTCTTCATTTGAAATTTTTGGATAATCTAATTTATATTTTACAGTTTGTAGGGTTGATCAAAAAAGTAGATCTAAAACTTGACAAAGAAAGTTCGTTAGGGATGTTAAGCCCTATGAACTTAGTCCCAAGCTAACCAAGAGGGGGGGGTGAATTGGTATTTTAAAAAAAAACTCTTTTCACAAAGAAATAAAATTGCATAAACCAAATCACACCACAGAAATAAATGCGGAATTAAAAAGCGCGGAAGCAAGAAAAAGAACACAGAAATTTATAGTGGTTCGGTCGACACGACCTACGTCCACTCCTTGGAGGCACCCTCCAAGTATTGCACTACAAAACGTGAATCTCCTTTAGCCCCCACGGCTAGACATAGAAGCCCTTACAAGAACCTCCTTTTTGCCACCCAGGCAAGGCAGAGAACCTACCTCCTTTTGCTTCCTCCTGAAGCTGGCAGAGAACCAAAACCAAAAGCAAACTCCTTACCTCTACCGACCCTTCCACTGACGAGAAACTCTAGACGAAGACGAAGCAGAGCGATCCTTGAAGCAACCCTTGTGAATCCCCTCACAAGCTCCCCCTCAAAAGATCCTCTCTCTCTCCTCTCTCTCTTTCTCTCCTCAAGGTCTTCTCAGGTCAAGGCAGCAGCCAAAAGTTATTAAAAATGTTGAACAAGAGCTCTTAAATAGAAGAGCTTCAAAGGAGCTCATTAATTGCAAGTTGCCGACAATATCGTCCAGGCCGATCTGGACATCGGCCTGGCCGATCAGTACAAATCAAAGAAGATCGGCCAGAGCATCGCCCTGGATGCAAAATTGGATGATTGAAAATTAGCTTGATCGTCCAGGCCGATCTCACGATCGTCCTGGCCGATCAGTTCAAATAAGAGGAAAATCGTCCTGACAATAGCCCTGAATACGAGCTGTCCGATATTTATCGTCCTGAAGTAACTTAAGGTTTTTGACTAGATCGTCCTGGCCGATCCTGCGATCGTCCAGGACAATATGATCGTATCAATCATCCTTAATTACTCCTTTGATTTTCTGATCAATTAAAGCATAATTTGGTAATTTCGTCCAGGCCGATATGTGGATCGTCCTGGCCGATAATTTAAAATTACAGTATACCTTAATTGACTATGATGGCTACTTCTTTCTGTTTTGAGCTTATCATCCTGGCCGATACACGTATCGTCCAGGCCGATATGTTAATGACGGCTGCCTTAATTAAGAATCCTTACTTAGACTTTATGTTTTAAGCTGATCGTCCAGGACGATATAAATATCAGCCGGGCCGATGTGGGCAAAAACAAAAATTTTAAGCCCCTCAAGTGTGTGTGTGATGGGTTACTTAGCATCAGTCTCTATGACCTTTACAAGTAGACTCAAAAGATGAAAATCAAAAGTACAGACTGACTCAACCCTAAACCTACACAATCATGAACTTGGCTCCTTCTTGATCGTCCGATCTTTGATTCCTGAAAAGTTAGAAGCAACAAGTAGTCCAAGAGACATAGTATTTGTCAATCATCAAAACATAAGTCATGAAAAATAGATTTGCAACAATCTCCCCCTTTTTGATGATGGGAAACACAAGTAGGAAAAAAATATCCAAAAACATTCATTAGATTTTCAAAGTTACAAACAACTTTTCCTACCACACCTAAACAACTTTTCCTACCACACCTACTCCCCCTTTTGTCATCACAAAAAGAGGGTCCAAAAACAAATAACGACTAAAAGCAAACAACAGGAAACAAACAACAGAAAACACAGATTAAAAGAACGAGGAATCCTGATCATCAGATGGAGGTGGAGGAGGTGGCTGCTGAAATTAACTGAGCATTGAACCAGGCGATGTCCTGGTCATGCTGCTGCTGTTGCTGAGTAAGGAAACTGTCAAATCGGGCTAAATCCTCAGCGCAGTGCTGTTCGTAGCGGGTAATATCCTCAAAGTGTTGCTGCTCCTGTGCAGCAATGTAGGTGTCAAACCGAGTCTTCCAATGATCAAACATCTCAATCAACTGATCAACCGGAGAGTGCTGGTGGAGAAGGACAGGATCAGGAACGGGAGCGGGAGCGGGAGCCTCCTCCTCTCTCGCCCCCTGAGGTTCTTCAGGGTGGAGACGAGTACTGTGAAGGGCAGTGAAGGAATTGTTTGAGTAGAAAGGAGGGTGAAGGTCAGGACGAGTAGGATATTGAAGATTGTATTTGGTTTCAAGAATATAGGCAATGATGTGTCCTAAGGCTAGATTGGGCTTTCTCTTATGACCTGGATCGCGAATTGTGGTTAGGTGATCGATGTAACGAAAAAGTATATCAGTGGCATTGAATTCTCTCTGGGCCATAATGTAGAAAGTAGTGAGGGAAAGTAGTGGGGTGATGTGGATTCGGTCCCCGGCTTTTGGAATAATGGAGGTGCGAAGGACATGTTGGATTGTCCTAGCATCTTTAACTAAAGAGCTAGTCTCCCCAACATGGAAGGGTGCATTGGTCTGGCGAAGGAAGTGATTCACCGTGGACCAGTCAAAATCAGGATCAGAGGCGATTAGGTGCAGCTTATCCCCGGTGGTGGATAGCTGTAAAAGATCAACACAATCCTGATATGTGATTTCGACAAGGCGTCGATTCACATAGGAGGTCAGGGCTGTGAAGGTGCGGTTAATGCGCAGGCTTGCATAAAATTCAAGGAGGAGTTCGAAAGAGAAAGGGATGGCGAGAGTGAGTATGAAATAGAGAGAGGTGTGGGCAACAAGGTTCATTACCGGATATGAGAGATGTGCAGGATTAATTGTCCGGGAGAGGGTGATGCCACACTCCTTGTAGCGACGATAGGCAGCCTGATCTTCTGCCTCCATGAATCGAGGGTCCAGAGTCGCCCTCGAAGAACTTCCAGACGCCTGGAGAACACGTTTTCCACCAGCCATAGGAGAGAGCTAGCAAGAAAACAAACAAGGAAGAAAGGTGGAGGGTGAGAAAACATGGCTGGAATTGGCCTGAATTTAAAAAAAACGACCATATCGTCCTGGCTGATCGTAGAATCGTCCAGGCCTATATGGTTCGATAATTACGTACAGGCCGATTGGTCAAAAAGCGGTTCGATCGTTCGGGCCGATCAGATATCGGCCAGGCCGATTAGACACAGGTGATCGTCTCGAGGAGTCATTCCATACGACCGTTGAAAAAGCAGATTGTCCGGGCCGATTAGGTGTATCGTCCAGGACGATGCACAATAATTGATCGTACCGGCCAAAGTTAAAATGTTTCAAATGCTTGCCACGTGTAT
This sequence comes from Dendrobium nobile, assembly GCA_022539455.1. Classification (NCBI taxonomy): domain Eukaryota; kingdom Viridiplantae; phylum Streptophyta; class Magnoliopsida; order Asparagales; family Orchidaceae; genus Dendrobium; species Dendrobium nobile. The sequence continues at coordinate 48,609,789 of CM039723.1, forward strand.
CGTTCAGGACGAACAGTGGATCGGCCTGGCCGATTGTCCAATAATGGATCATCTGGGACCGAATTTAAAGATCAAAACGTACTGACACGTGGATTGTCTAGGACGATCCAGTGTATCGGCCTGGACGATGCACATAACATGCATCGGCTAGACAAAATATTCCATCGGTCAGGACTATCACCAGAGTTCGATCAAATTGTCCAGGACGATATAGTATCGTCCTGGATGATGAGTTACATAAAGCACAGAAAAGTTTAGCAGATGGATTTTGAAGAGAATTTGTCCTATCGTCCAGGACGATAAAACTATCGGCTAGGATGATGTGATAAGGAATTGAAAACAAGGAAAAGATGGTGATGATCAAGACCCTCAAAAATAAATTAAAAAGAAAAAAACAGTCAAAACATAGAAAAAGAAAAACAAAAACAACAACACAAGGAAAAACAAATATTTTTGGATTTTAATTTTTCTATATTTTTTTTTTTGATTTAAAGAGGCATCATATGATAATTCTTTTCAAAAAGTTAAACTTTTAGAGTTCCAAGAGATCAAGAAGTTTATCAAATTCCAATCAGAAGAAGGTAGAGCATCTGATTCTGTTAACCCTAGATCGGACATCCTTTAGGGTACACAATTCTTTTGGAAAATAAGAATTCAACTCAGAATAACTAAATAGGATAATAAGATCCATTCAAGACTTGTTTACAAATAAAATATCTCATATGTAATGAACCAAAGTAATTTTTTTCAATCATGGAAATTGAAATCAAGTCTTTGAAAGTAGCACGTAATCAATGAGTTTTCTAAGTTTTAAGAGTTTTACCAAAGAGAGGATAGCTTGCATCTAGTGGGCTTATTTTATGCCTCTTGTCATTTTGATTGGCTCTTTTGAGCATCTTTTGATTTGAATACACTTTTGTGTATATGGCTTTCTTTTTAATTTTTGCTTCATTGGCCTCTTTCCTTTTTAACTCTTGCAAGCTAAAAACTCTTTAATATACCCTTAAAAAAAACTTAGTTGTGAGTATATCCTCCAAATATTAGTGAATAGGAGCTCTCTCTCTAACATAGGGAAGAACAATCCACAACATAAAATCAAAATTATATGATAAATGCAATGGCAAGATTTCAAAAGCTTGAATGATATCTAAGAACGTTGGCAATTATGCATAAGATAAATTAATGTAGCAAGATAAGAAAAAGATCTTAGATGAAAAGTCATTGGTTAAACTGAGTTTAGACTTTTGTTTAGAGAAGAAAATCATACCACTAAACAAAGTCAGAATAAGGGAAAACATCAACAGTTTACTCCCTTTAACCGATTTAGAAAAAGCTAAACACTATCTCTAAAACTCCAAAATCTAAAGGCTTGAAAAGATTCATCATATGAAAGACCAAATTTAAAGAGCAACGCGAAGACAGAACACATAAAAAATAAACAAAAAGAATGTAAACAACGCAAACTAGACTACCACCAAGTAAGCACAAAAACTAGCACAAAAATAAAATAAAAAGAAACACAAAAACTTAACATTTCAAGCACGTGATAAAGCAGCGAGTTTAAGCAATTTTGAGCTGCAAGCCTCCTTATGTCCAGTTATCCTATGCTCCCATGAGGACTTTGGTGAGAGCACACCTGCAAAACTCAACATCAGTCAGATTTAGGAACAAAATAGGTTTGGGATCCTTCTTAGGAAAAGTAGAATATAATGCAGGTATGGTATGCTGTGAATCATGCATCTTAGGTCTCCACACCCAATGTGTACTACGATGAACGGTGCAAGTGTGTGAGATGTGTCCTAGCATGCCACATGAGTAACATCTAACTCCAGGAAAAGGGTTTCTTAAATAGTTTGAGTTATAATGCCTCTTCCTAGGTTTTGGCTTAAGATCAAAAGTGGAAGTCATCCAATTTTTCTTATATGTATCAAAATCATTTTGAATCCTCAAGTTAGTTCTTTTTAATGCATCATTTTCCATCCTCAAATTTTTCTCATTCTCTTTAGATTTCTTAAGATCAACCTTAAGTGAGGTGTGTGAAGCTTTTAATGCATTGTGTTCATCAACTAATTCTAAATGCTTTTTGTTCAACTCATCAAATTCATCAAGAAGAGCCATGTGATTTGAATCAATCATTGCATGATCTTTGAGAAAAACTTCATGCTCTTTTTGTAGATTTGAATGTTCTAATTTTAGACTAGCATGAGTCTTCTTAAGTTTTTTGTATGATGCATGGATTTTTTCACAAATTTCAAATAATTCATCATAGGTTGGTTTACATACCTCTTCCTCATCACTTTGATTTTCTTCCATGAAACACAAGTTCGTACTCTCTTCCTCTGGTTCAGTCTCAGAGGAATCAGTACCAGATTCTGCCCAAAAACCTCATTGGATTTTCTTCTTGTCCTTCCTTGACTTGGCTTTCTCCTCACCTTTTTCATTTTCATTGCTTGAATGATCGTGAAGTGTAGGGCAATCGGCTCTCACATGTCCAGGTTTCCTGCATTCAAAACAAACAATATCAGAAGATCCTTTAACTTGTTTATGATCCTTACCTTTTCTCCAACTTTGATGATGCTTTTGTTTCTTCCTTAGAAAGATTTTGAATTGCCTTGTGATGAAGGCAACTTCATCGCTTTCAGATCCGGAAGATTCAGAATCCGATTTGTGTGCCTTCAATACAATTATTCTCCTTTTTCTTTTCACCTGCATCAACATTTCTTTGATTCACCCCTTGCTCGTAAGCAATGAGTGAGCCAAGTAAGTTATCAATAGAATAGGTGTTCAAATCTTTAGATTCAGTGATGGCAGTAATTTTTGCATCATAAGAAGAAGGCAAGCATCTCAAAATCTTGTTAACTTTTTCATAGTTCGAATGCTCTTTTCCTAGTGCATGCAATGAAGTAACAATCTGAGTAAACCTAGTGTACATGTCAGAAATCGATTCATGAGGTTTCATACGAAAAAGTTCGTAGTCATGCAAGAGAATGTTTAAACGGGATTGTTTAACTTCATTAGTACCTTCATAGGTGATGCACAATTTATCCCAAATTTCTTTACCAGTTTTGCAAGTTGAGTCACACATGTAATCTTCAGATTTAAAAGCACAGAAAAAATAGTTCAAACATTTCGCATTTAATTGAGCTAAATCACGTTCATCAAAAGTCCATTCAGTAAAAGCAACTTCAGTTTTCACACCATTAATTTCACGAGAAGGTGGAGAATAACCTTCTTGAATAAGCATCCACATGCGATAATCAGTAGATTGTAAAAACGTTGACATGCGAGTTTTCCAAAAATCAAAAGGTAGGTTATCAAACAGGGGAGGTCGGGTAATGGAATACCCTTCCGTAGTGTTACGATTCCCAATGTTAGCCATGGATCAAATTCAAAAAGTTTTCAAACTTTAATTTTTGAATCCCGCTCTGATACCACTTGAAAGTTCGTTAGGGATGTTAAGCCCTATGAACTTAGTCCCAAGCTAACCAAGAGGGGGGGGGGGTGAATTGGTATTTTAAAAAAAACTCTTTTCACAAAGAAAGAAAATTGCATAAACCAAATCACACCACAGAAATAAATGCGGAATTAAAAAGCGCGGAAGCAAGAAAAAGAACACAGAAATTTATAGTGGTTCGGTCGACTAGACCTACGTCCACTCCTTGGAGGCACCCTCCAAGTATTGCACTATAAAATGTGACTCTCCTTTAGCCCCCACGGCTAGGCGGAGAAGCCCTTACAAGAACCTCCATTTTGCCACCCAGGCAAGGCAGAGAACCTACCTCCTTTTGCTTCCTCCTGAAGCTGGCAGAGAACCAAAACCAAAAGCAAACTCCTTACCTCTATCGACCCTTCCACAGACGAGAAACTCTAGATTAAGACGAAGCAGAGCGATCCTTGAAGCAACCCTTGTGAATCCCCTCACAAGCTCCCCCTCACAAGATCCTCTCTCTCTCCTCTCTCTCTTTCTCTCCTCAAGGTATTCTCAAGTAAAGGCAGCAGCCAAAAGTTATTAAAAATGTTAAACAAGAGCTCTTAAATAGAAGAGCTTCAAAGGAGCTCATTAATTGCAAGTTGCCGACAATATCGTCCAGGCCGATCTGGACATCGGCCTGGCCGATCAGTACAAATCAAAGAAGATCAGCCAGAGCATCGCCCTGGATGCAAAACTGGATGATTGAAAATTGGCTTGAACGTCCAGGCTGATCTCACGATCGTCCTGGCCGATCAGTTCAAATAAGAGGAAAACCGTCCTGACAATAGCCTTTAATACGAGCTGGCCGATATTTATCATCCTGAAGTAACTTAAGGTTTTTGACTAGATCGTCCTGGCTGATCCTGCGATCGTCCAGGACGATATGATCGTATTAATCATCCTTAATTACTCCCTTGATTTCCTGATCAATTAAGGCATAATTTGGTAATTTCGTCCAGGCCGATGCGTGGATCGTCCTGGCCGATAATTTAAAATTACAGTATACCTTAATTAACTATGGCGGCTACTTCTTTCTGTTTTGAGCTTATCGTCTTGGCCGATACACGTATCGTCCAGGCCGATATGCTAATGACGGCTGCCTTAATTAAGAATCCTTACTTAGACTTTCTGTTTTAAGCTAATCGTCCAGGACGATATAAATATCGGCCGGGTTGATGTGGGCAAAAACAGAAATTCTATGCCCCTCAAGTGTGTGTGTGAAGGGTTACTTAGCATCAGTCTCTATGACCATTACAAGTAGACTCAAAAGGTGAAAATCAAAAGTACAGACTGACTCAACCCTAAACCTACGCAATCCTGAACTTGGCGCCTTCTTGATCGTCCGATCTTTGATTCCTGAAAAGTTAGAAGCAACAAGTAGTCCAAGAGGCATAGTGTTTGTCAATCATCAAAACATAAGTCATGAAAAATAGATTTGCAACAGACAATTCATAGGAAACTCTTTAATTTCTTAATCCAGTAGAAAATAAAATTTAGTAGCCCTATCTACTATTGAAGCAGGATAAATTTCCTTAGGGATTTGTATGGCACACGTTCTTTGATTGAAATAACAATTGATTAATTTAGGATTTTTAATTAGCATAATTTTAATTTTTTGTGATAATACTAGTGTCATATGCATTTCAAAGAATCATATTCAACATTCTAAAATCAAGCATATAGATTTAAAGCTTCACTTCATTAGAGATCATATAGCAATGGGAGAGATTGAATTGAATCATATTTCTACAAAAAATCAACGTGTAAAAATTTTCACAAAATCAATGGCCTTTGATACTTTTAGCACCTTAAGAACCAGGTTTGGTGTGCTTGATCTTAATTCTTTAATTGAAAATTATGCAAACTTGATGTGTTGTAAATATGTGTTGGTTTAGTTTTCTTATATTTATTTGTCGTGTTAATTCTTGTGTGTTTACTTTTTTTTTTTTTTACTATGAAGCATGTCACTTGAAGAAAAATGATTGGTTTTGAGAAGATTTTTTTTATTATCATGTATTATTTTCAAAGTGATATATTCGTATTATATGAAACTTTTTTATCCCGTACAAATTATGTAGCATGTGCATGGTAGGTTTAGGAGTTGAGCATGCAAAACTTAGTTTTTGATAGTGTTTGTACTATATTATGACATCATCATAAAAGTTTGTTAGGATTGTTAAACTCTTATGAACTAGCACAAACCTAACCAAGAGGAGGGGTGAGTTGGTAGTTTTAAAAATTCTTAAACAAAAAGCACGATCTTTTAGAAATATTTTAAAACATTAAAACATATGGTTACCCACATGAAAATAATGTGTGAAAATTAAAATGCAGAAATATAATAAGAAAGAGCACACCAAATTTTATAGTGGTTCAATTACTTGAGCTATATCCATTTCTTGGAGCCTCTATGCTGGATATTGCACTAAAACTCAGTGACTCTCCTTCTGCTCCCACAAGAAGGTGGAGAATTCTTTACAAACTCCTTTCCATAGACCCCAGTGAGGTAGAGAACCTGACATCCTTTTGCTTCCTCCTGAAGTAAGAAGAGAACCTTGATTAATTGATGAAGAAGACCTCCCTAGAGCCTCCAAGGAACTAAAGATGATGACTGGTGAAGATGACTCTGATCTTTTCTTAGAGAAACCTTCATGAACCCCTCACAAACTCTCCCTCATAAGATCCTCTCTCTCTCTCTCCCAAGGTCTTCCTCTCCTGTTCTTGGCTCTCTCAGGTCAGGATAGTAGCAAAAGATCTCCCCTTAAAAAATCAAGAGATCTTATAAAGAAGGGCTAAAATTTTTCCCTAAGTTGCAATAAGCCATCAAAGATCATCCAAGACAATATACAAATAATTTATTTTCAGCCCTTTTAGCTTGGACCATCTGGGAGGGCTGGATAATTGGAATAATTTTTATTCTTGTCATCTAGGATGATGTGGACATAATCCTATACAATTAGTTCAAAACACTGCATATCATTCATCACTTCATTCTATTCATCCAGAGTATGTTGGATGATGAAAAAATTTAACGCATCGTCCAGGATGGTCTTTGATCATCCTGTATAATGAGTTCAAAATTAGGGATTTTTGTCAAGCACATCATTTAATTAATCTAGGTGATCCAGGATAAGATGAAGGTTTTTATAACGAATCATCTAGGATGACTTTGTGATCGTCCAAGATTATATGATCAATTAAATCAAGTCTTAATTGCTTTATTTAATCTCCTAATTAATTTAGGTATAATTGCAATGAATCATCCAGGATGATATGGGATTATCCTATATAATTTCTTAAAATAAAATCACTCCTAAAAGAGTTTGTAGTTGATTCTTTCTAATTTGAGCCTATCATCCAGGATGATGTTAACATCATTTAGGACAATTTGCTTAATTTGAATGCCTTAACCAGGATGCCCTAATTAGGGTTTTTATTTTTAACTAATCCTCCAGGATAAATTTTGATCATCCTGGATGATATGATCAAAAAATAGAAAACTCTAAAATAGATAGAATTTCTCCCCCTAAGTGTGTGTGTGCAAGATTACATAGCATTAAGATTCATTTTATTATATTTTACTCAAGAAAAAGTAAAAACCCTTGAAGTACACATACAGACTGACTCATTCCTAATCTACCCAATCTTGAGCTAGTTTGAATTACAATTGATCTTATGGATCTGAAACATTCGTAGGCAAGGCAACCAAAATATATATGCAATAGTAATTGTAGTAAGAAAATAGGAATGTCACAAATATTTACTATCATTAAAATTATAATCCCTGAATCCATGTTCGCAATAATCTCCCCCTTTTTTATGATGGCAAACATTTGTTAGGAAATTCAACTCAAGCATATTAATTAAGCATTAAGTAAAGGAGAATAGTATGAACCAAGCACTACTAATTTTACTAAAAATAAGCATGTGGTATAAACACTAAACAACTGAGTACAAACAGAAATAATAATACAGTAAAACAATACTAACACACTAACATAGACACTAATCCCTCTTTTGACATCACAAAAAGGAGGATAAAGAAGAAAAAACAAACAACTCAAAAATTAACAGTAGTACTAGAAAAAAAACATAATAAAAATATCAAAATAGACTACAAGTATGACGGATGCTGATCAGGCGAAGAAGGAGGTGGTGACGGCTGAAAAAAACTCTAGATTGAAGTAAACTGCTCCCTAAACTAGGTCATATCTTGGTCATGCTGCTACTACTAGTGTGCCACATATGCATCAAATTGAGCAACATCTATCTCATACTACTACTCTTTTGCAATAATGTAGAAGTCAAACTTGGCCTCCCACCAGCTCTGACTGCTTGCAGATCAGAATAGGTGAAGGAATAGGTGCAAGTGTAGCTTTCTCCTCAACTCCCTCAGACTCCTTATATCCATGGTGGAGATAAGTACTATGAAGAACATGGAAGGAGTTGTTGGTGTAGTTGGTAGGCTAAAAGTTTGGTGGGGCAGGATATTGAAGATTGTATTTGATTTCTAGGATAAAAGTAATGAGGTGTCCTAAAGTAAGGTTAGGTTTTCTTCTATCTCTTAAATCCCTAATATTGGTTAGGTTTTCAATGGATTGAAAGAGAAGATTAGTGCCATTGAACTCCCTACGAGCCATGATGTAAAAGGTGGTGATTGAGAGTAGGGGAGTGATTGGATACAATCACTAGCCTTTGGGATTACTGAGGTATGAAGGACATGTTAGATTATCCTAGCATCTATGGCTAAGGTGCTTGAGGCCCCAATATGGTAGGAGAAATTTGTATATCTCAGAAGGTGGTTGATAAGATCCCAGTCAAAATTAGGATAAGATAAGGTATGAAGCGTATCTCCAGTAGTAGAAAGCTGGAGGACGTTGTGGCAATCCTAGTATGTAATCTCTACTAGACGTCTACGGATAAGATTACAGAGTAGTATACGCAGTATTGACCTAAGGCTAGCAATGAACTAATAAAGGAGTTTAGAATTGAATAGGTAAGCTAGTGTTAAAATGAAGGTGAGAGAAGTATGAGTGAAAAGATCCAGTACCGGGTAGGTGAGTGTTCGAGGATTAATAGTCCTCGATAGAGTAATCCAAATAATTTTATATCAAAGATAGGTGGCTTGGTCAGCTGCCTCAAAGAAGCGAGGGTTTATAGACGCCCTTCAAGAACTATCAGTCACCATCCTTGTCCTTTACCACCATCCATCAACAAGAATTTTAGAGTATGAGTGAGAGCAAAGAAGAAATTGAGGTTATGAGGGTGAGAAAATCAATTGAATTAGGTTGTTTATAAAGAATCAGCCACATCGATTAGATAATCTATTACTTTTTGTTTAAGAGTTTTTAAAACTACTAATTCACCCCCCCCCCCCCCCCCTCCCCCTCTCTTAGTTAGCCTAGAGCAAGTTCATAAGGGCTTAACAATCCTAATAAACTTTCAAGTGGTATCAGAGTGGGATTCTTAAAATCTAATTTTTAAACACTTTTAAATTTTGAACCATGGCTAACTTTGGTAATAAAAAAAGTATGGAAGGGTATTCTATTACTCGACCACCATTGTTTGATAATATACCTTTGAATTTCTAGAAAACTCGCATGTCCACATTTTGACAATCTATAGATTATCGCATGTGGATGCTTGTTAAACAAGGTTATTCTCCACCATCACGGTTAATTAATGGCATAAAAACTGAACTTACTTTTACTGAATGGACTTTAGATGATAGGGATCTTGCCCAACTCAATGCAAAATATTTAAATTACTTTTTCTATGCACTAAAATCTAAAGATTACATGCGTGTTTTAACTTGTACAGCTGGTAAGGAAATTTGGGATAAATTATGTATCACTTATAAAGGCACATTTAAGTTTAAGCAATCTAGATTTAATATCATACTTAATAACTAAGAACGCTTTCACAGAAAACCTAGTGAGTCAATATCTGAAATGTATACTAGGGTTCTACAAATTGTCACATTCCTATATGCTTTAGGAAGAGAACTCACTAACTACGAGAAAGTTAATAAAATTTTAAGATGTTTACCTTCTTCCTTTAATTCTAAGATAATTGCTACAACTGAATCCAAGGATTTGAATACTTATTTTGTTGATAACTTATTTGGGTCACTCATTGCTTATGAGAAAGGAGTGAACCAAAGACAACTTGATACAGGTGAGAAAACTATGGTGCTAAAGGCTAATGAAATAGATAATGATTCTTCAGGGTCTAAAATTAATGATGTTTCCTTAATCACTAGGCAATTCAAAAGCTTTCTAAGGAAGAAACAAAGCACCATCAGAAATGGAACAAAGGTAATAGTAGCAAGAATTTTAAAAGTTCTTCTAATATTATTTTCTTTGAATGCAAGAAGTCATGACATGTAAGAGGTGATTGTCCTACACTTAAGGCTCGCCCAAGTAAGGAGAAGGATGATGAGAAACCCAAGTTCTGGAAGGATAACAAGCAGATACAAAAGGCTATCTGAATTTGAATCCTTAGATATTGAAGCTAAAGAAGAGACTACAAACTTATGTTTGATGATAGATGAATATCTTGGTTAGTTTGACCAAGAAGAGGTATGTGAACTAACCTATAATTAATTACTTGAAGTTTCAGAGAAATTTCATTCATCGTATAGGAAACATAAGAAATTGCATGTTAGCCTAAAATTGGAATTTTTAAACTTATAAAAAAAGCATAAAGTTTTGCTTAAGGATTACCCTACACTTGATAATAATCACTTAAAACTATTGGGTGAGTTTAATTAATTTAATAAATAGCATGTATCATTGAAAGCATCCCACACTGAACTTAAAAATGATTTTAAAACATATATTAATGAATCTGAGAGTACGGAGCACTATTTAAAAGTTTATAATGCTATTTTAGAAAGTACTAACTTAATTTTTATAGCTGAATTAAAAGCACTTGAGGAAAATAAGATTCCACCCACACCTGAATAATTTTTCTATCCTAACCCAAAGCTAAAAGTTCTGAAACTTAGGAAGAGGCATTATAACCTGAATAGATTAGTAAACCCTTTTCCTAGAGTTAAATATTTTTCATGAGGCATGCTAGGACACATCTCACACACTTATAATATTCACCGTAGCAAACATTAGGTGTGGAAACCCAATTTGTATAATTCATAGCATAACACATATACATTGCATTCTTCTTTCCATAAAAAGGGATCCAAACTTGTTTGGATTCCTAAATCTAATGTTTGATGATTTTATAGGTGTCTCTTACTAAAAACCTCATGACAACATGTGGTATATGGACAGTGAATGCTCACAACATATGACTAGAGATGCGAATCAATTCATTTTGCTGGAGGCCACGGCTGAAGCAAGGTCACTCTTGGAGACAACACCGCTAGGAAATTGGTAGGTGCATATATAATCAAAATCTCCAAGAACCTTTTTATTGAAAATATTTTACATATTGATGGCATGAAACACAACTTGTTCACAATCAATCAGCTTTGTGATATGGGCTTTATAATAAAAATTTTGTCAAACACATGCATCATTAGCATAAATAATAACACTATTTTGTAAGGAAAAAGGATTAATAATTTTTACACGCTGGATTTAAATAACATTGATGTTCTGCTTGATTTTACTTAAAAAATGCTCTGATACCACTTGAAAGTTCATTATGGCTACCTTATGAACTAGCCCGGGGATAACTAAGAGGGGGGGTGAATTAGTAGTTTTAAAAATTCTTAAACAAAAATCCTAATGTTTTTGAAAGGTTTTAAAACATTAAAATATACAATCACCCACATGAAAATAAAGTATGAAAATTAAAATGCATAAATGTAATAAGAAAGCACACCAGATTTACAACCACTCCTTGGAGCCTATCTTTCAGGATTTGTACTAAAATTTTGTGACACTCCTTTTATTCCCATAGTAAAGTGGACAAGACTTTACAAACTCTTTTATACCGACCCTAGTGAGGCAAAGAACCCGACCACCTTTTGCTTCCTCCTGAAACAGGTAAAGAACCTTGATTGATTGCTCAAGAAGACCTCCCAAGAGCCTCTAAGGAACCAGGGATGACAACTAGGGAAGATGACTCAAATCCTGGCTTTGAGTAACCTTTGTGAACCCTTCACAAACTCTCCCACACAGCTTCCTCTCTCTCTCTCTCTCTCTCTCACCCAAGCTCTCCCTCTCTTTCTCTTGGCTCTCTCAGGTCACAATAGCAGCAAAAGATCACCCCTTGAATAATCAAGAGTTCATATAAAGAAGGGCCCAAAATTTAACCTAAATTGCAATAAGCTATCAAATATGATCATGTACGATCAGTATATTTTTATCCCTTTTAGCCATGACGATATGGGAGGGCTGGACAATTGGAACCCTTTTTTATTCTTATCATCCATGATGATATAGACAACATCCTATATAATTAGTTTAAAACCCCACATATCATCCTCACATCATTCTATTCATTTATAGTCATATATATTGGATGATGAAGATATATAATATATCGACCAGGATTATTCATGAATCGCTCTATATGATTAGTTCAAAATCAAGGCTTTACATCCAGCATATCATTCTATTCATCCATGTGCTCCAAGAGAAGATGAAGGTTTTTATAACAAATCTTCCAAGATGATCTTACGATCGTGTAGGATGATCATGCGATTGTCCAGGATGATATGATTGATTCAATCAAATCTTAATTACTTTCCTTAATTATTTAATTAATTTAAGCATGATTGCAATAAATTGTTCAGGATGATATGGGATCATCTTGTATGATTTTTTAAAATAAAATCATACCTAAAAGAGTTGGCGGATGATTCTTTCTAATTTAAGCCTATTGTCTATTCGGTTGCCTTAACTAGGATACCCTAATTATGATTTCTATTTTTAGCTAATCGTCTAGGACAATTTTGAATTATACCAAATGATTTTATCAAAAATAAAAAACTCTAAAATAGATAGAATTTCTCCCCTTGAGTGTTAGTGTGTAAGGTTACTTAGCATTAGGATCCACTTTATTACATTTGATTCAAGAAAATGTAAAAACCCTTGAAGTGTGTAAGGTTACTTAGCTTGATTTCTATTTTTAACTTACTTACTCATTCCTAATCTACCTAATCTTGAGCGGCTTGAATTGCAATTGACCTTGTGGACCCTTAAATGTTTGTAGGAAAGGAAACCAAAATAGATATGCAATAGTAACCGTAGTAAGAAATAAGAATGTTAGAAATGTTTACTATCATCAAAATTATAATCCTTGAATCCATATTTTGCAACACATCATATTGTATGATTTGTACAGTTTCGTCTGTACGCATGTGGACAATTTACTAGTTAGAGTCAGTTATTAATTACTAATCGTACATATAAAATCATATTTCATCTATACAATCCAATTGTTAGTTTCTATGGGGGATGAACTTAACCGTCTTTAAAATGATCTTTAATATTCTGATTATCCAAAATGAACATGCATTTTTTTTGTATGATCATATGGTCAAAAAGATTGTACGAAAGGACACCTCATATATGGAATTTTATGAAAAGGCATTTCTTTTTTGGTTGTTTTCATTCGTACTTATAAAATTATTTTCATCCCGTACGATTTTAAATTATACATATGATTCAAGTTTCGTACTATATGATATGTCATTTTTCTTTAAATAGAAGGGTCTTTTAAATCATTTTTATTCACTTTCATATCCATTTTAAAACCCTCTAGAGCTCAAGTCTTACGAATGGTAAGTTCTATTAAACGTCCATGTTTTTCTAAAGGTTTTTCTTCTAGAAGTAGTAGGGATGATAACTTTGTATCTAAGTAGAAAGAGGATGCCTTTTTTAGGTATTATGCTGCCAAAATCACCCCTTCTAGACTTCTCATCCAGGGTGATCTTCACTTTTCTGTCATGCCCTTTTTTGCTTTGTGTTGACCTCATTTTTGGTTTGAGGTCACTAAGACCCTTCCAAACTCCAGATTAATTCTAGATCCTAGGATCCACTCTAGACCTTAAGATCCTTTCCTAGAGTCAGACCTTAGGATCCACTCTAGACTTTAGGATCCTTCCTAAAGCCAGACCTTAGGGCCCATTAAGCCTTTTTGATTCAATTGACATACATGACTCTTGGAATCATCCTCCAATCCACCTAACAAGTCCATTTGGATTACCTAGGTGCAATTCCATAACCCCTTGATTGGGTTGACTGGTCAACAAGTCAACTCAAGGATCAAAGGACCATTTTCATATTCAAAACCCTTCAACCCATTGAACCCAGCCCAAATTAAACTCATCCAGCCAGTGAAGCACATTCTACAGCCTGCTTTGATGCCAACTCAGCAGGTCTTGCCCCCATTGACCAGTCAAACGGTCAATGGGAGTTCAAATGGGCTCACCCGGTCAAACTTATTTGAATTCTTTCCCCTTCCCATTTCAGGCCAGTCCAAGCATTGATTTTGATTCTAGAGACTTTCTTAAACCCGGTCTGGCCTCCTCCAGCTGCTGGCATGGCTCTAGACCCGAGCTATCAAACCAGTGGTCCCCTCCCTACTTGAGAACGACCTCAGGTCACTCTCACCTGAGGCAGCCGCTCCTCCTGTCCCCTAACTGTCTGGGACAGGTGTCCATCATCCCAGCACTCTCCCTGATCGATCCCCACCGTCCCTTTAGGCTCCAAACCCGTGAATAGGCAAGAGGGACGAATCCCACTCATTCCAAGTGATCTTGCATTCCAGACATCTCCCAACGCATCTGGAGTTTCGTTTTGATTTCTCTAAACCCTACCTTCATTTTCCCATCGATTTCTGGTGTTTTGAAGTTGCCGGCGGCGAGATCAGGGTTTGACCGAGAGCCTTCTCCGTTCAAACTCCTTCAACTCCATTTCCAGTGATCCTCCAAGCTTGAAGCCTGAAGGATATCAACACGTGGACAGTCTACAAGTTCAACCGTGATAAAAGCAACTCATTTGATCCATCCTTCGGTGATAAAACCTAAACCCTTGTTTGTTTTCTAGGTTCTTAAATAACCCATTTAATATTGCATCAAATGATTTAAGAATACCTCCCCATTACTCATTAGACTCTAATACGTTTCTGTCCAAAATTTCAAGCCATTTGGTTCAGTACCTAGAGAGAACGAAACAAAAATGCCTTTAGGGTTTTCGGTTTGGCTGGAGGAGGAAGAGAACCCGTTAGCCGTTGGATCTATTCCGTTTGGATCAACGGCTGTGATCGGGTTTGATTTCGAACTCCGTTTCATATTGATAGAACTTTGGATCGACCGATCCTCTGTCCAGCCGAATCCAGGCCGTTAAGCCAAACCGCGGGAGCTAGATCCACCGTTCGATCATCTAGGATTGAACTTGATCCCGCGGGTTTGATCTCAACCGTCGGATCGGAACCGTGGAAGATCGAACGGTTGCAAGCCTTGCCGCGCTGGTTAAGTGGCGGGTCCCGCGTGACCGCCGCCGTCCGCGTGGCTGCATCCGCTCCCGCCGCGTGTCCCGGGTCAGCGCCGCCGTTTGACCCGGCTAATTAAAACTATATTTTAATTCAAAATATTACCAGAACTTCTAAAATTCACCAGAATTTCAATTCTGATCCATTTTTGGTGTTCTTGGGCTTGTTTTGTTCATATTTTTAACTACTATATTCTAAAAATAAGTAAAAATTATTTTGATCTCTATATTATTAGTAATTTTAATAATACCTAAAATCTACCTTTATTTTTAAATAAAAATATATAAATCCTTTTTGGCTGAAATTTGGCAGAGGTGTAATAGGGCCTAGGGTTGATTTTCTGTAATTTTCCTAAGTCAGTTTGATGCAATATGACTTAGTTTATGAATTTACAAAATCTAGATCAATATTTGAACTAGATTTTAGAAATTCATAAACAATTTAATCTAAATCCAAATCATATCATGTTAGGGTTCTATGGAATCAGTGTAAAGTCTTCCTTTCACTGAAAATAGGTTTAGATCTTGATCATGTATGGTTTAGTTAAAATCCACCTTCAATACCATGCTTAACCTAGTTTAATTAACCAATAAATTGTGCATGATCATCATATCAAATTAGATTGACTCTTGATTTAGGGATATTGATATGCATATGCATAGATATATATCCCAAGATCATTTCATTCTAACTTGATGTATCTATTCCTCTATGGTAAATTGTTTAAGTTTGTAGGTCATTAAATGACCTATAACTATAATAATTCACTATAATCCTTCCATAGAACATCAAGAGCACTTTTATTGTTCATTGTTTGTGCTGATGTGATTGTAAACTAGTGTCCAAGGGTTAGAAGAACATTGATTGCTATCCTATAACCTAGTGACATTAAGGACAATAATTAAGGACCTATTTGTAGAAAACTTAGAATATTTCTAATAATTAGGATCCACCTCCTATTGACTCAAAAATTTGACCACTTAAACTTAGTGACATTCTCAGTCTTAGAAGAAATTTTCACTGGTTTTAGAGATCATTAAGGCCCCTAATTAATTTTCCTAAGTTCAAGTCTTAATTAAGCCATTAACCCTTCTAAAAATATAATAAATCCATTTCAAACCCAAAAATTATGTACAACCCCTCTAATTGACCAAAATTAAGTGCTTAATCAATGAAAATTGAAACCAACTTAATTTGACAGCAAATTTAAGCATAGTTTAATTTTAAGTGAAATCCCTTTTTTTAATTAATATAATTAATTAATAATAATTAAAAATCCCATAAATTTCCCAAACACTTGGGGATCCCTCCTTAGGTCATCCTTGACTTTTGGAGGTATTTTCAAGAAGGTGGGAACTTATTTGAAGCAAAACCATAAAAAGCCTTTAATTAAACAATTTTCAAAATTCATTAAAATACTCAAAACTTCAATAATTCATAACTAATTCTAGAAAAAATCCAAATTACCCAAACTCACTTGCATTCAACTCATATTGATGTCTAGTATTTATTAAAAATATTAAATTCCAGGAATTTGCAATATTTTAAAAAAGTCAACAAATCGGTCAACTTTAAGTCAAAACTAGTTCAAAACTTCAAACCTTTGTAATAAAATGTAGAAAAATCCGATTTTAACGTACCTACCTTCTAACTGATCGTAGTAAGGTCTAGTATTTTAATAAAATACAAACATTCTAGAATTTGAACTTAATCAAAAAGTCATTTTCAACCCCTTAATTAAATGATTAAAATATTCAAAAATTCATAAAATTCAAAATTATTCCAAAACACCAGAAAATGTTAACTTAATGTTTAAAACACTTAACAAATCCTTTAAAACACAACAACCACCCTAAAGTTGAAGTTTATTGGCTGGACTACTCCGGGCTGCGGGGCTAAGTGTCCTAAGGAGGCTGGTTCCTCGAGCCTGGTGGCACAACGCCACGAATGGATTCTAAAGGGTGTCAAACCTTAAAATGGATTAACTTTTTAATTATTTAACATTTTTTAAAAGTCTCTAATTCAATTACATTAATTTGGTTTATCGGCTGGACTACTCCGGGCTGCGGGGCTAAGTGTCATAAGGAGGCTGGTTCCTCGAGCCTGGTGGCACAACGCCACGAATCAATTAATGGCAAACTTAAATTAATCAACTTTAAAAATTAGTAATTAATTCATTTTAATATTAATCCACTCTTTTAATTCCAACAAACTTAAAGTAACTTAATCAACCCCGATTGCTACTGGGTAACCCAGGCCTACGAGGCTATTAGCTTAGCCCCAAGGAAGGTGAAATAAACTTCACGGCCTCGGTGTGAAACAAAGGTAGTAATCAATTAACTTTTAAAACATGTTTAATTAAAATTCTTAATTCATTAATACTTAAATTTTAATTTAAATTCCCTTTTAAGCCTTAACAAATCCAGACCTTTAGACAACTTCAATTAATAACCCACTTTAGGATCTACCCCAGCCACACGACCTTTTACACACACTTTAGGTGATGTGCTAGGACAACCAACTCTAGATCTAGGTTAGGCCGGTGTTTACTTTACTGCTGTGTGCCGGATTTTTCGTAGTTTTCACTGCATGTTGTGGATGAAATTGCTTTGCTATGTCTGCTTACTTTTTCTGTACTCTGTGGATGGATTGATGTGTTTGGCGACTAGATTACCCTTAGGTTAGGTACGATCTGGATGTTGACACAGTTTTCTGCAGGTGGCCACGCTCATGCAGGGCAATAAAAAAAGGGGGCAAATCAAAAAAATGCATAAATATTATAAACTCTTTGCACAGGTGCTTCAGCTGCTAAAGCCCCCAAATCATAAAAAGAGCGTGGCAAGTGTGTTTACTTTCTTTTCTGCTCATATACAACTGCTTGGGAATAACTGCTTTATATATATTAATTGCTTAGGATAACCCTGCAGGTGAGTCTAGATCTTTTATTTTGATATCAATGTAATTTGTATAATTGTTAAGTGTTGTGAAAGTTAAGTTTGAGTTTGGGATACATAGATCCAAAGCTTGGATTCCAAAGAGGAAAGGATACCCCTTTGGGGAACACTCCTTTTCCGTTTGGGAAATCCAAATTTGGATCATACCTTTTCCTTACCCAAAGAGGAAAGAGTGGCCTTCTCTCTTAAAGGGAAGTGCCCTCTTATCCATTTGGGTAATCTACTACGAAGATTCCAAGAAGCTTGAAGAAAAGGAGTCCAAAGAAGAATGAAATTGAAGATTTGAAGATTTGAAGATTGAGAGTATCCCACTCAAAATAACTTGCGTCGTTACTAGGTTTAGAATCCGGGTTGTTGTCAGTGGTGCCCGGCCACTTTACTTTCTGCAATATTCTGGTTTGTAATAAGCAAGGCAACTTTGCCTATGGACATTTATTAATTAATTTATATTTGATGTGATGATTCGATTGCCTCTAGGATTACTTGTTTTTACTAGTTTTTTGGCGATTGCATGCCGCTCTTTGTTTTCGCCTGGACACGTGAGGCTCGTGAGGGTGTGAAACTTTTCTACTCATAATTTTAAAAGTCTAAAATTTTAGTGAGTCTAAACAACATAGAAAGATAACGAATCTAGGGAATTAGCCGGGGATCGACCCCCGGGGTCGCATGCATATTTTTGCATTACTCTTTCCTTGCTTTAGACCCTTCCCCGCCTGCGGGTAGAGTCCGGATAGTCTGACCTATGAGGACGAGGTGCCGGACCTGGGGAAGTCCAGTCTTCTAAAAAACTATTTTATAAGCCTGTTTTTAAAATTTCAAGCATACTTGATTGGAAGTTGTTAACTAGCATGCATTGCATTAGATACAAACTAAAAGAGTCAAAAATTTAATTGCATCAGTTTAGCATTTTTGCGCCCAACATGTGTCAAAGGGGCCAATTAGGAAAATCTCTAGATGTCGGCCCCGACTCTCCAAAACTTTAATTACAACGTCCCTACCACTCTTGCATAAAAGACCGGACTCATCTATTTTAAATCGACTAGGTGGTTAGCTGGCTCCCCAATCCAGGCCGGGGTAAGTCCAGACCTTGCACTGCATTAGTTAGGATCGGACGACTGTGGTCCAGTGTCCAAAATAGATTTAGGATCCGGGGCAGATCTTTGATTATAAGACCCCAAATTTCGGGAATATAGTCCCAAATTTCTAATAAAATACTTAACTCTAATTAAAGCTTCATTTCAATCCTAAAACATAAAGCCCAACACTTAGATTAAGTTGGGACACTTCCGGATGGTTCTGGAATCTCAAAGTGTCCCCTACCTCTCATCTTTTGACTCCGTTAATAACTGCTCAATTTTGATCCATTCTCTTTTGATTTTCCAATAATTCTATTCATACTTTGATATCACTCCTAGAAATTCTAACAAAATTTTGCCATTATTTTAATCGAGAGTTTTCGTAGGAGACTTTGTCTCCCTACGATGTAATTAACTACGAGGGCTTGCGCTCGTAGGAGATTTGGAACCCCACACACCTGATTTTAAAATTGATTTTAAAATTTCACTAGATTTCTTTGGGAAAAGTTAAAGAATGATCGTCGTCGTTGCATTAGAAGAATTATCGTAGAATGGTGTCATTTCCCTTTGGGGAGATACATCCTTCTTCGATAAGGCTTTGGATGTGAATGCGACGATCATACTTCTTGGATATTGTAATTGGGTACTTAGTTGAACTCTATTTTGTTCCCTCGGGGCCATATGAAGTTCTCTTTAGAACCCGATCATAATATTCAAGATGTGTTTACATAATTCTAAGCCTGAACACCGTTATGAAAGCTTATCTTCGTCCCCCGGGGTGATATATTCTTTCTAACGAGTTGATTCGGCCTTAGAATTAGAACTCATCCTTAATCTTAAAATACCCAAAGAAAACTAATCTTTTCGAAATATGTTTTCAAAATTCCACCAACAAAAAAATGGCACGCCCGGTGGGACAAATCTCTCTCTCCATCTTTAATATTGGCAAAATTTTGTCTCATCGGTAGTCTTAACTACCTTTCTTCCGTTGGTCCCTCTACCCATTTCTTTCTTGGGTGAGTGTGGCCAACATCTAAAAGAAAAGACCTATCAAATAGAGAGGTTAGCGAGGAAACTTTTATCCAAGTCGGACTTTGACATTTTGCCTCCAAGTTAATTGGTAGAGCAAAATGGTCAAGTCAAATTCTTTAAGATCTTCATAAATGTTGCAAGCTTGCATATTCGATTAAATCTCGAGTATGCTAAGTTTCACATTCTACGGAAGACCCTTCAGTTTCCAAATCAAAATTCAACTCTCCCTCTAACAACTCCAGGATTTGACATTTTTGCCCCTAAGTTAATTGGTGGAGCGAAAGGGTCAAGCCATACCTTAAGGTCTTCATGTCAATTTTGTAAACCTGCATATTTGAATGAAATTCAATATGTTGAGTTTCATAATTTGAAGAAGATCTGTTAATTTCAATCCTAAAATTCAAATCTTCTCAATCAAATCTAAGCTTTGACATTTCATCCCTAGTTAGTTGGTGGAATGAGAGAGTCAAGCACAACTCTTGAGATTTTCTTGTCAATTTTGTGAACCTTCATGTTGAGTGAAAACTCAATATTTTGAGTTCCAAAATTTGAAGAAAATCAATTGATTACAAGATTTCAATTTCATTTCAAAATCAATTGATTTAAATCACCTTTCCTTAATTCAAGAAAATCGAATGTACTCAAAAGGCTAAAAAGATTACTGAATCAGAAGCCTTAAGAGTAAGTCAAATTTGAGGCTAATGGAGGGTTCATTGCTCCTCTCACATACCCCCTCTTTGGTGGAAGCCACTCCCACCCTCTTCCTCATACTCAAGGAAGGGAGGTTGTGAGAATGATAGCGTGATATCCACTTTGCTCTTTTGACTATTGCACATAAAAGATCTACCAAATCTAAATTGAGCAATCAACAATAATAGACTATAGGCCCCCAATTGAGGGTTATCACCCATCCACTCTACTGGATGATGTTAGGTCACGTTACTATATGTGCCCTACTATATCATCTATAGAGGAGGAGGTGAAGAAACCGCTCGGGGTGCCACTCTCATAATTGCTAGATTACTAGCAATTAGGGAGGGGAATAATGATGGATCTGAGATCTTGTCAGATAGTGACACCATTTGAATTTAACTTCTAAAAGGGGTCTTATCGCGATAGATCCTTAGAGTGAGATGATGCAGCACTAGTTAGGGGTAGTGCAGACCCCATAACAATCTCTTTCTTTTAAGAGATTGTGGAAATATAATTTATATTGATAGGGTCTTGCCACCTAGACTTGCTATTTTGAAGGAAATCATATTAATTCTCAAAGTGTACCGGATCAGAATTTTTAGGATAGTTGATCCATCTTTTTAATGAAAATTGACCTCTATTTTAAGTCAAAAATATGAGAGAGTTATAGTTGACCCCACTAGATCCTTAAAGGCCCCTCCCTCCAACCTGTTCTGCGGGTTAATTTGATTTTTGAATTGAAATTTGTATCAAACTTAAGTTGGTTTTTGAAATGAAAATCTTCTCAGTCTTCTCGCGGTTTTCTATCTTATAGGCTTCTCTTGCATGTTCTAAATCTATTCAACGATTTTCTAAGTTAAGCTGATATTTTCTAATCAAAAGAATTGGGTCCAATTTGGGGATTATTTTTCCTTGGATAAGAGAATGAATTTCCTTCTCTTATACTTGCGATATAATCCTGGATTAAAATAAAAGAGCAATCATGTTAAGGTTTTAAAGAAAGTGAAGCCTCTTGTTAAAATAAAATTCGAAGGATGCACAAAGTGCATTAAAAAAAAATTCAAAAAAGAAGAAAGGCGCAAAGTGCGCCAAAGAAATAAAAAGATGTGCAAAGCACGTCAAAAAAAAAAAAGTGAAAGAGGCTTCCTTCTTTTTAAATCCTTAAATCTCAAAGGTCCCGATCACCCTTAATAGCTTGACTTTGAAAAATCTTGAATCTAGATTTATTGTCATGCATGGACAGTTTATTAGATAGAAAATTCTATGCAAGAGAATTGAAAAGATTTAATTTCTCGATCCAACTTAAATCCTTTTGAAATTAATTTTAATTCAAAATTTATATAAGGGAGAACCTAGTTCAATTTCAATGAAATTTGATCTGGGTCAACAAAACCCTTGGCTCTTTTCGGGTCAATTAGGGTCACTCTACCTCTCACTATACTTTTGAATTTGTTCCCACTTGTTGTTTTGACAGGGTCCAAATGATTAAGAGGAAATTTTCAATAAAAAGAATGAATCTTCTATTCTCGATAAGAATTCAAAACCTATTTTTGAGAGATATATGTGAATCCTTAAACATAGGCATCGTTTCTTTTAAGATCCACTTTGTGAAATAACACTCTATACTGGATCCAAGGTTGTTCTCATATGGAGGTGTGTTTTACATCATTGAAAATTGACTTTCAAAATTGAGTCACAACTAAGTAGAGTGCTTGACTCTGATTGGAGGATCTTGAAGGCCTTGAAGAAAGTTGTTTTGAACTCAATAAAATTTGAAATCACATAAGTCATGTATGATTCAAGCTCATTATAAATTGCGTCACATCAGGACTTTCCAAGTAGGGGACTTGGCTATAGTCATTTGGAGACCAATTTTAGTCCACCATAAGATCAATGAAAGCTTTGAATCAATGTTGACTGGATCGTCCACCTTAGAGATGATCTATAAGGAAGATTTATGGCAATGGATTAATTTTAAAGATACCACCAGATGCTTCCATTCATTTGGGAGGTTCTTTAACAAGTATCATGCCTAATAAGGATAAAATTAAACATCAAATTCACCCCTTCAAATTCAAAGAAATCAAATCAAATTCAAAATCATCAATCAATTGTTCTCAATTCTCTTTTCCTTAATGTTAGGTCCTTCCTTCTCCTAGGATTAGACCTGCTAGTGGTGGAGTATGCCCTCCGTGGCACCACCCTGGCATTTGACTTGGGGATCAGTGGTGGAGTACGCCCTTCGTGGCACCATCCTGATTCACACCTGCTGGTGGTGGAGTACGCCCTCCGTGGCACCACCCTGGCATTTGACTTGGGGATCAGTGGTGGAGTACGCCCTTCGTGGCACCATCCTGATTCACACCTGCTGGTGGTGGAGTACGCCCTCCGTGGCACCACCCTGGCATTTGACTTGGGGATCAGTGGTGGAGTACGCCCTTCGTGGCACCATCCTAATTCACACTCGCTAGTGGTGGAGTACGCCCTTCGTGGCACCACCCTAGTTTGCCAGTTTCGGTCCTCTGTGTGGAGCAAGTTTCCTCCCCACATGACCATTCGCTAGTGGTGGAGTACGCCCTTCGTGGCACCACCCTAGTTTGCCAGTTTCGGTCCTCTGTGTGGAGCAAGTTTCCTCCCCACATGACCATTCGCTAGTGGTGGAGTACGCCCTTCGTGGCACCACCCTAGTTTGCCAGTTTCGGTCCTCTGTGTGGAGCAAGTTTCCTCCCCACATGACCATTCGCTAGTGGTGGAGTACGCCCTTCGTGGCACCACCCTAGTTTGCCAGTTTCGGTCCTCTGTGTGGAGCAAGTTTCCTCCCCACATGACCATTCGCTAGTGGTGGAGTACGCCCTTTGTGGCACCACCCTAGTTTGCCAGTTTCGGTCCTCTGTGTGGAGCAAGTTTCCTCCCCACATGACTATTCGCTAGTGGTGGAGTACGCCCTTCGTGGCACCATCCTAGTTTGCCAGTTAATTTTGCCTATTAGGAGTAAGTCTTCTATCAGCATCCTATAGGCCTAAGGTTGGGTGATGCCCTTCCTTAGACCCAAGGCTAGGTATTCCCTACCTTGGTTTCCAGTTGATCTGTCTACTAGGAGTAAGTCTTCTATCAGCATCCTGTAGACCTAAGGTTGGGTGATGCCCTTCCTTAGACCCAAAGCTAGGTATTCCCTACTTTGGTTTCCAGTTAATTTTGCCTATTAGGAGTAAGTCTTCTATCAGCATCCTATAGGCCTAAGGTTGGGTGATGCCCTTCCTTAGACCCAAGGCTAGGTATTCCCTACCTTGGTTTCCAGTTGATCTGTCTACTAGGAGTAAGTCTTCTATCAGCATCCTGTAGACCTAAGGTTGGGTGATGCCCTTCCTTAGACCCAAAGCTAGGTATTCCCTACTTTGGTTTCCAGTTAATTTTGCCTATTAGGAGTAAGTCTTCTATCAGCATCCTATAGGCCTAAGGTTGGGTGATGCCCTTCCTTAGACCCAAGGCTAGGTATTCCCTACCTTGGTTTCCAATTGATCCGTCTACTAGGAGTAAGTCTTCTATCAGCATCCTGTAGACCTAAGGTTGGGTGATGCCCTTCCTTAGACCCAAAGCTAGGTATTCCCTACTTTGGTTTCCAGTTAATTTTGCCTATTAGGAGTAAGTCTTCTATCAGCGTCCTATAGGCCTAAGGTTGGGTGATGCCCTTCCTTAGACCCAAGGCTAGGTATTCCCTACCTTGGTTTCTCCAGTCCTGTTTTCCAAATAGGTGTAAGCCTTCCATTAGCATCCTACAGACTTGACGTTGGGAGATCACCTCCCTTCCATCCTTAAGATTCTACTTCTATTTCGGTCAACGCCAATGTGTGCAGCAGAAGTTCCTTCAACCACACACATTGGGGGTCCATTTGTTGACCTCATTTTTGGTTTGAGGTCACTAAGACCCTTCCAAACTCCAGATTAATTCTAGATCCTAGGATCCACTCTAGACCTTAAGATCCTTTCCTAGAGTCAGACCTTAGGATCCACTCTAGACTTTAGGATCCTTCCTAAAGCCAGACCTTAGGGCCCATTAAGCCTTTTTGATTCAATTGACATACATGACTCTTGGAATCATCCTCCAATCCACCTAACAAGTCCATTTGGATTACCTAGGTGCAATTCCATAACCCCTTGATTGGGTTGACTGGTCAACAAGTCAACTCAAGGATCAAAGGACCATTTTCATATTCAAAACCCTTCAACCCATTGAACCCAGCCCAAATTAAACTCATCCAGCCAGTGAAGCACATTCTACAGCCTGCTTTGATGCCAACTCAGCAGGTCTTGCCCCCATTGACCAGTCAAACGGTCAATGGGAGTTCAAATGGGCTCACCCGGTCAAACTTATTTGAATTCTTTCCCCTTCCCATTTCAGGCCAGTCCAAGCATTGATTTTGATTCTAGAGACTTTCTTAAACCCGGTCTGGCCTCCTCCAGCTGCTGGCATGGCTCTAGACCCGAGCTATCAAACCAGTGGTCCCCTCCCTACTTGAGAACGACCTCAGGTCACTCTCACCTGAGGCAGCCGCTCCTCCTGTCCCCTAACCGTCTGGGACAGGTGTCCATCATCCCAGCACTCTCCCTGATCGATCCCCACCGTCCCTTTAGGCTCCAAACCCGTGAATAGGCAAGAGGGACGAATCCCACTCATTCCAAGTGATCTTGCATTCCAGACATCTCCCAACGCATCTGGAGTTTCGTTTTGATTTCTCTAAACCCTACCTTCATTTTCCCATCGATTTCTGGTGTTTTGAAGTTGCCGGCGGCGAGATCAGGGTTTGACCGAGAGCCTTCTCCGTTCAAACTCCTTCAACTCCATTTCCAGTGATCCTCCAAGCTTGAAGCCTGAAGGATATCAACACGTGGACAGTCTACAAGTTCAACCGTGATAAAAGCAACTCATTTGATCCATCCTTCGGTGATAAAACCTAAACCCTTGTTTGTTTTCTAGGTTCTTAAATAACCCATTTAATATTGCATCAAATGATTTAAGAATACCTCCCCATTACTCATTAGACTCTAATACGTTTCTGTCCAAAATTTCAAGCCATTTGGTTCAGTACCTAGAGAGAACGAAACAAAAATGCCTTTAGGGTTTTCGGTTTGGCTGGAGGAGGAAGAGAACCCGTTAGCCGTTGGATCTATTCCGTTTGGATCAACGGCTGTGATCGGGTTTGATTTCGAACTCCGTTTCATATTGATAGAACTTTGGATCGACCGATCCTCTGTCCAGCCGAATCCAGGCCGTTAAGCCAAACCGCGGGAGCTAGATCCACCGTTCGATCATCTAGGATTGAACTTGATCCCGCGGGTTTGATCTCAACCGTCGGATCGGAACCGTGGAAGATCGAACGGTTGCAAGCCTTGCCGCGCTGGTTAAGTGGCGGGTCCCGCGTGACCGCCGCCGTCCGCGTGGCTGCATCCGCTCCCGCCGCGTGTCCCGGGTCAGCGCCGCCGTTTGACCCGGCTAATTAAAACTATATTTTAATTCAAAATATTACCAGAACTTCTAAAATTCACCAGAATTTCAATTCTGATCCATTTTTGGTGTTCTTGGGCTTGTTTTGTTCATATTTTTAACTACTATATTCTAAAAATAAGTAAAAATTATTTTGATCTCTATATTATTAGTAATTTTAATAATACCTAAAATCTACCTTTATTTTTAAATAAAAATATATAAATCCTTTTTGGCTGAAATTTGGCAGAGGTGTAATAGGGCCTAGGGTTGATTTTCTGTAATTTTCCTAAGTCAGTTTGATGCAATATGACTTAGTTTATGAATTTACAAAATCTAGATCAATATTTGAACTAGATTTTAGAAATTCATAAACAATTTAATCTAAATCCAAATCATATCATGTTAGGGTTCTATGGAATCAGTGTAAAGTCTTCCTTTCACTGAAAATAGGTTTAGATCTTGATCATGTATGGTTTAGTTAAAATCCACCTTCAATACCATGCTTAACCTAGTTTAATTAACCAATAAATTGTGCATGATCATCATATCAAATTAGATTGACTCTTGATTTAGGGATATTGATATGCATATGCATAGATATATATCCCAAGATCATTTCATTCTAACTTGATGTATCTATTCCTCTATGGTAAATTGTTTAAGTTTGTAGGTCATTAAATGACCTATAACTATAATAATTCACTATAATCCTTCCATAGAACATCAAGAGCACTTTTATTGTTCATTGTTTGTGCTGATGTGATTGTAAACTAGTGTCCAAGGGTTAGAAGAACATTGATTGCTATCCTATAACCTAGTGACATTAAGGACAATAATTAAGGACCTATTTGTAGAAAACTTAGAATATTTCTAATAATTAGGATCCACCTCCTATTGACTCAAAAATTTGACCACTTAAACTTAGTGACATTCTCAGTCTTAGAAGAAATTTTCACTGGTTTTAGAGATCATTAAGGCCCCTAATTAATTTTCCTAAGTTCAAGTCTTAATTAAGCCATTAACCCTTCTAAAAATATAATAAATCCATTTCAAACCCAAAAATTATGTACAACCCCTCTAATTGACCAAAATTAAGTGCTTAATCAATGAAAATTGAAACCAACTTAATTTGACAGCAAATTTAAGCATAGTTTAATTTTAAGTGAAATCCCTTTTTTTAATTAATATAATTAATTAATAATAATTAAAAATCCCATAAATTTCCCAAACACTTGGGGATCCCTCCTTAGGTCATCCTTGACTTTTGGAGGTATTTTCAAGAAGGTGGGAACTTATTTGAAGCAAAACCATAAAAAGCCTTTAATTAAACAATTTTCAAAATTCATTAAAATACTCAAAACTTCAATAATTCATAACTAATTCTAGAAAAAATCCAAATTACCCAAACTCACTTGCATTCAACTCATATTGATGTCTAGTATTTATTAAAAATATTAAATTCCAGGAATTTGCAATATTTTAAAAAAGTCAACAAATCGGTCAACTTTAAGTCAAAACTAGTTCAAAACTTCAAACCTTTGTAATAAAATGTAGAAAAATCCGATTTTAACGTACCTACCTTCTAACTGATCGTAGTAAGGTCTAGTATTTTAATAAAATACAAACATTCTAGAATTTGAACTTAATCAAAAAGTCATTTTCAACCCCTTAATTAAATGATTAAAATATTCAAAAATTCATAAAATTCAAAATTATTCCAAAACACCAGAAAATGTTAACTTAATGTTTAAAACACTTAACAAATCCTTTAAAACACAACAACCACCCTAAAGTTGAAGTTTATTGGCTGGACTACTCCGGGCTGCGGGGCTAAGTGTCCTAAGGAGGCTGGTTCCTCGAGCCTGGTGGCACAACGCCACGAATGGATTCTAAAGGGTGTCAAACCTTAAAATGGATTAACTTTTTAATTATTTAACATTTTTTAAAAGTCTCTAATTCAATTACATTAATTTGGTTTATCGGCTGGACTACTCCGGGCTGCGGGGCTAAGTGTCCTAAGGAGGCTGGTTCCTCGAGCCTGGTGGCACAACGCCACGAATCAATTAATGGCAAACTTAAATTAATCAACTTTAAAAATCAGTAATTAATTCATTTTAATATTAATCCACTCTTTTAATTCCAACAAACTTAAAGTAACTTAATCAACCCCGATTGCTACTGGGTAACCCAGGCCTACGAGGCTATTAGCTTAGCCCCAAGGAAGGTGAAATAAACTTCACGGCCTCGGTGTGAAACAAAGGTAGTAATCAATTAACTTTTAAAACATGTTTAATTAAAATTCTTAATTCATTAATACTTAAATTTTAATTTAAATTCCCTTTTAAGCCTTAACAAATCCAGACCTTTAGACAACTTCAATTAATAACCCACTTTAGGATCTACCCCAGCCACACGACCTTTTACACACACTTTAGGTGATGTGCTAGGACAACCAACTCTAGATCTAGGTTAGGCCGGTGTTTACTTTACTGCTGTGTGCCGGATTTTTCGTAGTTTTCACTGCATGTTGTGGATGAAATTGCTTTGCTATGTCTGCTTACTTTTTCTGTACTCTGTGGATGGATTGATGTGTTTGGCGACTAGATTACCCTTAGGTTAGGTACGATCTGGATGTTGACACAGTTTTCTGCAGGTGGCCACGCTCATGCAGGGCAATAAAAAAAGGGGGCAAATCAAAAAAATGCATAAATATTATAAACTCTTTGCACAGGTGCTTCAGCTGCTAAAGCCCCCAAATCATAAAAAGAGCGTGGCAAGTGTGTTTACTTTCTTTTCTGCTCATATACAACTGCTTGGGAATAACTGCTTTATATATATTAATTGCTTAGGATAACCCTGCAGGTGAGTCTAGATCTTTTATTTTGATATCAATGTAATTTGTATAATTGTTAAGTGTTGTGAAAGTTAAGTTTGAGTTTGGGATACATAGATCCAAAGCTTGGATTCCAAAGAGGAAAGGATACCCCTTTGGGGAACACTCCTTTTCCGTTTGGGAAATCCAAATTTGGATCATACCTTTTCCTTACCCAAAGAGGAAAGAGTGGCCTTCTCTCTTAAAGGGAAGTGCCCTCTTATCCATTTGGGTAATCTACTACGAAGATTCCAAGAAGCTTGAAGAAAAGGAGTCCAAAGAAGAATGAAATTGAAGATTTGAAGATTTGAAGATTGAGAGTATCCCACTCAAAATAACTTGCGTCGTTACTAGGTTTAGAATCCGGGTTGTTGTCAGTGGTGCCCGGCCACTTTACTTTCTGCAATATTCTGGTTTGTAATAAGCAAGGCAACTTTGCCTATGGACATTTATTAATTAATTTATATTTGATGTGATGATTCGATTGCCTCTAGGATTACTTGTTTTTACTAGTTTTTTGGCGATTGCATGCCGCTCTTTGTTTTCGCCTGGACACGTGAGGCTCGTGAGGGTGTGAAACTTTTCTACTCATAATTTTAAAAGTCTAAAATTTTAGTGAGTCTAAACAACATAGAAAGATAACGAATCTAGGGAATTAGCCGGGGATCGACCCCCGGGGTCGCATGCATATTTTTGCATTACTCTTTCCTTGCTTTAGACCCTTCCCCGCCTGCGGGTAGAGTCCGGATAGTCTGACCTATGAGGACGAGGTGCCGGACCTGGGGAAGTCCAGTCTTCTAAAAAACTATTTTATAAGCCTGTTTTTAAAATTTCAAGCATACTTGATTGGAAGTTGTTAACTAGCATGCATTGCATTAGATACAAACTAAAAGAGTCAAAAATTTAATTGCATCAGTTTAGCATTTTTGCGCCCAACATGTGTCAAAGGGGCCAATTAGGAAAATCTCTAGATGTCGGCCCCGACTCTCCAAAACTTTAATTACAACGTCCCTACCACTCTTGCATAAAAGACCGGACTCATCTATTTTAAATCGACTAGGTGGTTAGCTGGCTCCCCAATCCAGGCCGGGGTAAGTCCAGACCTTGCACTGCATTAGTTAGGATCGGACGACTGTGGTCCAGTGTCCAAAATAGATTTAGGATCCGGGGCAGATCTTTGATTATAAGACCCCAAATTTCGGGAATATAGTCCCAAATTTCTAATAAAATACTTAACTCTAATTAAAGCTTCATTTCAATCCTAAAACATAAAGCCCAACACTTAGATTAAGTTGGGACACTTCCGGATGGTTCTGGAATCTCAAAGTGTCCCCTACCTCTCATCTTTTGACTCCGTTAATAACTGCTCAATTTTGATCCATTCTCTTTTGATTTTCCAATAATTCTATTCATACTTTGATATCACTCCTAGAAATTCTAACAAAATTTTGCCATTATTTTAATCGAGAGTTTTCGTAGGAGACTTTGTCTCCCTACGATGTAATTAACTACGAGGGCTTGCGCTCGTAGGAGATTTGGAACCCCACACACCTGATTTTAAAATTGATTTTAAAATTTCACTAGATTTCTTTGGGAAAAGTTAAAGAATGATCGTCGTCGTTGCATTAGAAGAATTATCGTAGAATGGTGTCATTTCCCTTTGGGGAGATACATCCTTCTTCGATAAGGCTTTGGATGTGAATGCGACGATCATACTTCTTGGATATTGTAATTGGGTACTTAGTTGAACTCTATTTTGTTCCCTCGGGGCCATATGAAGTTCTCTTTAGAACCCGATCATAATATTCAAGATGTGTTTACATAATTCTAAGCCTGAACACCGTTATGAAAGCTTATCTTCGTCCCCCGGGGTGATATATTCTTTCTAACGAGTTGATTCGGCCTTAGAATTAGAACTCATCCTTAATCTTAAAATACCCAAAGAAAACTAATCTTTTCGAAATATGTTTTCAAAATTCCACCAACAAAAAAATGGCACGCCCGGTGGGACAAATCTCTCTCTCCATCTTTAATATTGGCAAAATTTTGTCTCATCGGTAGTCTTAACTACCTTTCTTCCGTTGGTCCCTCTACCCATTTCTTTCTTGGGTGAGTGTGGCCAACATCTAAAAGAAAAGACCTATCAAATAGAGAGGTTAGCGAGGAAACTTTTATCCAAGTCGGACTTTGACATTTTGCCTCCAAGTTAATTGGTAGAGCAAAATGGTCAAGTCAAATTCTTTAAGATCTTCATAAATGTTGCAAGCTTGCATATTCGATTAAATCTCGAGTATGCTAAGTTTCACATTCTACGGAAGACCCTTCAGTTTCCAAATCAAAATTCAACTCTCCCTCTAACAACTCCAGGATTTGACATTTTTGCCCCTAAGTTAATTGGTGGAGCGAAAGGGTCAAGCCATACCTTAAGGTCTTCATGTCAATTTTGTAAACCTGCATATTTGAATGAAATTCAATATGTTGAGTTTCATAATTTGAAGAAGATCTGTTAATTTCAATCCTAAAATTCAAATCTTCTCAATCAAATCTAAGCTTTGACATTTCATCCCTAGTTAGTTGGTGGAATGAGAGAGTCAAGCACAACTCTTGAGATTTTCTTGTCAATTTTGTGAACCTTCATGTTGAGTGAAAACTCAATATTTTGAGTTCCAAAATTTGAAGAAAATCAATTGATTACAAGATTTCAATTTCATTTCAAAATCAATTGATTTAAATCACCTTTCCTTAATTCAAGAAAATCGAATGTACTCAAAAGGCTAAAAAGATTACTGAATCAGAAGCCTTAAGAGTAAGTCAAATTTGAGGCTAATGGAGGGTTCATTGCTCCTCTCACATACCCCCTCTTTGGTGGAAGCCACTCCCACCCTCTTCCTCATACTCAAGGAAGGGAGGTTGTGAGAATGATAGCGTGATATCCACTTTGCTCTTTTGACTATTGCACATAAAAGATCTACCAAATCTAAATTGAGCAATCAACAATAATAGACTATAGGCCCCCAATTGAGGGTTATCACCCATCCACTCTACTGGATGATGTTAGGTCACGTTACTATATGTGCCCTACTATATCATCTATAGAGGAGGAGGTGAAGAAACCGCTCGGGGTGCCACTCTCATAATTGCTAGATTACTAGCAATTAGGGAGGGGAATAATGATGGATCTGAGATCTTGTCAGATAGTGACACCATTTGAATTTAACTTCTAAAAGGGGTCTTATCGCGATAGATCCTTAGAGTGAGATGATGCAGCACTAGTTAGGGGTAGTGCAGACCCCATAACAATCTCTTTCTTTTAAGAGATTGTGGAAATATAATTTATATTGATAGGGTCTTGCCACCTAGACTTGCTATTTTGAAGGAAATCATATTAATTCTCAAAGTGTACCGGATCAGAATTTTTAGGATAGTTGATCCATCTTTTTAATGAAAATTGACCTCTATTTTAAGTCAAAAATATGAGAGAGTTATAGTTGACCCCACTAGATCCTTAAAGGCCCCTCCCTCCAACCTGTTCTGCGGGTTAATTTGATTTTTGAATTGAAATTTGTATCAAACTTAAGTTGGTTTTTGAAATGAAAATCTTCTCAGTCTTCTCGCGGTTTTCTATCTTATAGGCTTCTCTTGCATGTTCTAAATCTATTCAACGATTTTCTAAGTTAAGCTGATATTTTCTAATCAAAAGAATTGGGTCCAATTTGGGGATTATTTTTCCTTGGATAAGAGAATGAATTTCCTTCTCTTATACTTGCGATATAATCCTGGATTAAAATAAAAGAGCAATCATGTTAAGGTTTTAAAGAAAGTGAAGCCTCTTGTTAAAATAAAATTCGAAGGATGCACAAAGTGCATTAAAAAAAAATTCAAAAAAGAAGAAAGGCGCAAAGTGCGCCAAAGAAATAAAAAGATGTGCAAAGCACGTCAAAAAAAAAAAAGTGAAAGAGGCTTCCTTCTTTTTAAATCCTTAAATCTCAAAGGTCCCGATCACCCTTAATAGCTTGACTTTGAAAAATCTTGAATCTAGATTTATTGTCATGCATGGACAGTTTATTAGATAGAAAATTCTATGCAAGAGAATTGAAAAGATTTAATTTCTCGATCCAACTTAAATCCTTTTGAAATTAATTTTAATTCAAAATTTATATAAGGGAGAACCTAGTTCAATTTCAATGAAATTTGATCTGGGTCAACAAAACCCTTGGCTCTTTTCGGGTCAATTAGGGTCACTCTACCTCTCACTATACTTTTGAATTTGTTCCCACTTGTTGTTTTGACAGGGTCCAAATGATTAAGAGGAAATTTTCAATAAAAAGAATGAATCTTCTATTCTCGATAAGAATTCAAAACCTATTTTTGAGAGATATATGTGAATCCTTAAACATAGGCATCGTTTCTTTTAAGATCCACTTTGTGAAATAACACTCTATACTGGATCCAAGGTTGTTCTCATATGGAGGTGTGTTTTACATCATTGAAAATTGACTTTCAAAATTGAGTCACAACTAAGTAGAGTGCTTGACTCTGATTGGAGGATCTTGAAGGCCTTGAAGAAAGTTGTTTTGAACTCAATAAAATTTGAAATCACATAAGTCATGTATGATTCAAGCTCATTATAAATTGCGTCACATCAGGACTTTCCAAGTAGGGGACTTGGCTATAGTCATTTGGAGACCAATTTTAGTCCACCATAAGATCAATGAAAGCTTTGAATCAATGTTGACTGGATCGTCCACCTTAGAGATGATCTATAAGGAAGATTTATGGCAATGGATTAATTTTAAAGATACCACCAGATGCTTCCATTCATTTGGGAGGTTCTTTAACAAGTATCATGCCTAATAAGGATAAAATTAAACATCAAATTCACCCCTTCAAATTCAAAGAAATCAAATCAAATTCAAAATCATCAATCAATTGTTCTCAATTCTCTTTTCCTTAATGTTAGGTCCTTCCTTCTCCTAGGATTAGACCTGCTAGTGGTGGAGTACGCCCTCCGTGGCACCACCCTGGCATTTGACTTGGGGATCAGTGGTGGAGTACGCCCTTCGTGGCACCATCCTGATTCACACCTGCTGGTGGTGGAGTACGCCCTCCGTGGCACCACCCTGGCATTTGACTTGGGGATCAGTGGTGGAGTACGCCCTTCGTGGCACCATCCTGATTCACACCTGCTGGTGGTGGAGTACGCCCTCCGTGGCACCACCCTGGCATTTGACTTGGGGATCAGTGGTGGAGTACGCCCTTCGTGGCACCATCCTAATTCACACTCGCTAGTGGTGGAGTACGCCCTTCGTGGCACCACCCTAGTTTGCCAGTTTCGGTCCTCTGTGTGGAGCAAGTTTCCTCCCCACATGACCATTCGCTAGTGGTGGAGTACGCCCTTCGTGGCACCACCCTAGTTTGCCAGTTTCGGTCCTCTGTGTGGAGCAAGTTTCCTCCCCACATGACCATTCGCTAGTGGTGGAGTACGCCCTTCGTGGCACCACCCTAGTTTGCCAGTTTCGGTCCTCTGTGTGGAGCAAGTTTCCTCCCCACATGACCATTCGCTAGTGGTGGAGTACGCCCTTCGTGGCACCACCCTAGTTTGCCAGTTTCGGTCCTCTGTGTGGAGCAAGTTTCCTCCCCACATGACCATTCGCTAGTGGTGGAGTACGCCCTTTGTGGCACCACCCTAGTTTGCCAGTTTCGGTCCTCTGTGTGGAGCAAGTTTCCTCCCCACATGACTATTCGCTAGTGGTGGAGTACGCCCTTCGTGGCACCATCCTAGTTTGCCAGTTAATTTTGCCTATTAGGAGTAAGTCTTCTATCAGCATCCTATAGGCCTAAGGTTGGGTGATGCCCTTCCTTAGACCCAAGGCTAGGTATTCCCTACCTTGGTTTCCAGTTGATCTGTCTACTAGGAGTAAGTCTTCTATCAGCATCCTGTAGACCTAAGGTTGGGTGATGCCCTTCCTTAGACCCAAAGCTAGGTATTCCCTACTTTGGTTTCCAGTTAATTTTGCCTATTAGGAGTAAGTCTTCTATCAGCATCCTATAGGCCTAAGGTTGGGTGATGCCCTTCCTTAGACCCAAGGCTAGGTATTCCCTACCTTGGTTTCCAGTTGATCTGTCTACTAGGAGTAAGTCTTCTATCAGCATCCTGTAGACCTAAGGTTGGGTGATGCCCTTCCTTAGACCCAAAGCTAGGTATTCCCTACTTTGGTTTCCAGTTAATTTTGCCTATTAGGAGTAAGTCTTCTATCAGCATCCTATAGGCCTAAGGTTGGGTGATGCCCTTCCTTAGACCCAAGGCTAGGTATTCCCTACCTTGGTTTCCAATTGATCCGTCTACTAGGAGTAAGTCTTCTATCAGCATCCTGTAGACCTAAGGTTGGGTGATGCCCTTCCTTAGACCCAAAGCTAGGTATTCCCTACTTTGGTTTCCAGTTAATTTTGCCTATTAGGAGTAAGTCTTCTATCAGCGTCCTATAGGCCTAAGGTTGGGTGATGCCCTTCCTTAGACCCAAGGCTAGGTATTCCCTACCTTGGTTTCTCCAGTCCTGTTTTCCAAATAGGTGTAAGCCTTCCATTAGCATCCTACAGACTTGACGTTGGGAGATCACCTCCCTTCCATCCTTAAGATTCTACTTCTATTTCGGTCAACGCCAATGTGTGCAGCAGAAGTTCCTTCAACCACACACATTGGGGGTCCATTTGTTGACCTCATTTTTGGTTTGAGGTCACTAAGACCCTTCCAAACTCCAGATTAATTCTAGATCCTAGGATCCACTCTAGACCTTAAGATCCTTTCCTAGAGTCAGACCTTAGGATCCACTCTAGACTTTAGGATCCTTCCTAAAGCCAGACCTTAGGGCCCATTAAGCCTTTTTGATTCAATTGACATACATGACTCTTGGAATCATCCTCCAATCCACCTAACAAGTCCATTTGGATTACCTAGGTGCAATTCCATAACCCCTTGATTGGGTTGACTGGTCAACAAGTCAACTCAAGGATCAAAGGACCATTTTCATATTCAAAACCCTTCAACCCATTGAACCCAGCCCAAATTAAACTCATCCAGCCAGTGAAGCACATTCTACAGCCTGCTTTGATGCCAACTCAGCAGGTCTTGCCCCCATTGACCAGTCAAACGGTCAATGGGAGTTCAAATGGGCTCACCCGGTCAAACTTATTTGAATTCTTTCCCCTTCCCATTTCAGGCCAGTCCAAGCATTGATTTTGATTCTAGAGACTTTCTTAAACCCGGTCTGGCCTCCTCCAGCTGCTGGCATGGCTCTAGACCCGAGCTATCAAACCAGTGGTCCCCTCCCTACTTGAGAACGACCTCAGGTCACTCTCACCTGAGGCAGCCGCTCCTCCTGTCCCCTAACCGTCTGGGACAGGTGTCCATCATCCTAGCACTCTCCCTGATCGATCCCCACCGTCCCTTTAGGCTCCAAACCCGTGAATAGGCAAGAGGGACGAATCCCACTCATTCCAAGTGATCTTGCATTCCAGACATCTCCCAACGCATCTGGAGTTTCGTTTTGATTTCTCTAAACCCTACCTTCATTTTCCCATCGATTTCTGGTGTTTTGAAGTTGCCGGCGGCGAGATCAGGGTTTGACCGAGAGCCTTCTCCGTTCAAACTCCTTCAACTCCATTTCCAGTGATCCTCCAAGCTTGAAGCCTGAAGGATATCAACACGTGGACAGTCTACAAGTTCAACCGTGATAAAAGCAACTCATTTGATCCATCCTTCGGTGATAAAACCTAAACCCTTGTTTGTTTTCTAGGTTCTTAAATAACCCATTTAATATTGCATCAAATGATTTAAGAATACCTCCCCATTACTCATTAGACTCTAATACGTTTCTGTCCAAAATTTCAAGCCATTTGGTTCAGTACCTAGAGAGAACGAAACAAAAATGCCTTTAGGGTTTTCGGTTTGGCTGGAGGAGGAAGAGAACCCGTTAGCCGTTGGATCTATTCCGTTTGGATCAACGGCTGTGATCGGGTTTGATTTCGAACTCCGTTTCATATTGATAGAACTTTGGATCGACCGATCCTCTGTCCAGCCGAATCCAGGCCGTTAAGCCAAACCGCGGGAGCTAGATCCACCGTTCGATCATCTAGGATTGAACTTGATCCCGCGGGTTTGATCTCAACCGTCGGATCGGAACCGTGGAAGATCGAACGGTTGCAAGCCTTGCCGCGCTGGTTAAGTGGCGGGTCCCGCGTGACCGCCGCCGTCCGCGTGGCTGCATCCGCTCCCGCCGCGTGTCCCGGGTCAGCGCCGCCGTTTGACCCGGCTAATTAAAACTATATTTTAATTCAAAATATTACCAGAACTTCTAAAATTCACCAGAATTTCAATTCTGATCCATTTTTGGTGTTCTTGGGCTTGTTTTGTTCATATTTTTAACTACTATATTCTAAAAATAAGTAAAAATTATTTTGATCTCTATATTATTAGTAATTTTAATAATACCTAAAATCTACCTTTATTTTTAAATAAAAATATATAAATCCTTTTTGGCTGAAATTTGGCAGAGGTGTAATAGGGCCTAGGGTTGATTTTCTGTAATTTTCCTAAGTCAGTTTGATGCAATATGACTTAGTTTATGAATTTACAAAATCTAGATCAATATTTGAACTAGATTTTAGAAATTCATAAACAATTTAATCTAAATCCAAATCATATCATGTTAGGGTTCTATGGAATCAGTGTAAAGTCTTCCTTTCACTGAAAATAGGTTTAGATCTTGATCATGTATGGTTTAGTTAAAATCCACCTTCAATACCATGCTTAACCTAGTTTAATTAACCAATAAATTGTGCATGATCATCATATCAAATTAGATTGACTCTTGATTTAGGGATATTGATATGCATATGCATAGATATATATCCCAAGATCATTTCATTCTAACTTGATGTATCTATTCCTCTATGGTAAATTGTTTAAGTTTGTAGGTCATTAAATGACCTATAACTATAATAATTCACTATAATCCTTCCATAGAACATCAAGAGCACTTTTATTGTTCATTGTTTGTGCTGATGTGATTGTAAACTAGTGTCCAAGGGTTAGAAGAACATTGATTGCTATCCTATAACCTAGTGACATTAAGGACAATAATTAAGGACCTATTTGTAGAAAACTTAGAATATTTCTAATAATTAGGATCCACCTCCTATTGACTCAAAAATTTGACCACTTAAACTTAGTGACATTCTCAGTCTTAGAAGAAATTTTCACTGGTTTTAGAGATCATTAAGGCCCCTAATTAATTTTCCTAAGTTCAAGTCTTAATTAAGCCATTAACCCTTCTAAAAATATAATAAATCCATTTCAAACCCAAAAATTATGTACAACCCTTCTAATTGACCAAAATTAAGTGCTTAATCAATGAAAATTGAAACCAACTTAATTTGACAGCAAATTTAAGCATAGTTTAATTTTAAGTGAAATCCCTTTTTTTAATTAATATAATTAATTAATAATAATTAAAAATCCCATAAATTTCCCAAACACTTGGGGATCCCTCCTTAGGTCATCCTTGACTTTTGGAGGTATTTTCAAGAAGGTGGGAACTTATTTGAAGCAAAACCATAAAAAGCCTTTAATTAAACAATTTTCAAAATTCATTAAAATACTCAAAACTTCAATAATTCATAACTAATTCTAGAAAAAATCCAAATTACCCAAACTCACTTGCATTCAACTCATATTGATGTCTAGTATTTATTAAAAATATTAAATTCCAGGAATTTGCAATATTTTAAAAAAGTCAACAAATCGGTCAACTTTAAGTCAAAACTAGTTCAAAACTTCAAACCTTTGTAATAAAATGTAGAAAAATCCGATTTTAACGTACCTACCTTCTAACTGATCGTAGTAAGGTCTAGTATTTTAATAAAATACAAACATTCCAGAATTTGAACTTAATCAAAAAGTCATTTTCAACCCCTTAATTAAATGATTAAAATATTCAAAAATTCATAAAATTCAAAATTATTCCAAAACACCAGAAAATGTTAACTTAATGTTTAAAACACTTAACAAATCCTTTAAAACACAACAACCACCCTAAAGTTGAAGTTTATTGGCTGGACTACTCCGGGCTGCGGGGCTAAGTGTCCTAAGGAGGCTGGTTCCTCGAGCCTGGTGGCACAACGCCACGAATGGATTCTAAAGGGTGTCAAACCTTAAAATGGATTAACTTTTTAATTATTTAACATTTTTTAAAAGTCTCTAATTCAATTACATTAATTTGGTTTATCGGCTGGACTACTCCGGGCTGCGGGGCTAAGTGTCCTAAGGAGGCTGGTTCCTCGAGCCTGGTGGCACAACGCCACGAATCAATTAATGGCAAACTTAAATTAATCAACTTTAAAAATCAGTAATTAATTCATTTTAATATTAATCCACTCTTTTAATTCCAACAAACTTAAAGTAACTTAATCAACCCCGATTGCTACTGGGTAACCCAGGCCTACGAGGCTATTAGCTTAGCCCCAAGGAAGGTGAAATAAACTTCACGGCCTCGGTGTGAAACAAAGGTAGTAATCAATTAACTTTTAAAACATGTTTAATTAAAATTCTTAATTCATTAATACTTAAATTTTAATTTAAATTCCCTTTTAAGCCTTAACAAATCCAGACCTTTAGACAACTTCAATTAATAATCCACTTTAGGATCTACCCCAGCCACACGACCTTTTACACACACTTTAGGTGATGTGCTAGGACAACCAACTCTAGATCTAGGTTAGGCCGGTGTTTACTTTACTGCTGTGTGCCGGATTTTTCGTAGTTTTCACTGCATGTTGTGGATGAAATTGCTTTGCTATGTCTGCTTACTTTTTCTGTACTCTGTGGATGGATTGATGTGTTTGGCGACTAGATTACCCTTAGGTTAGGTACGATCTGGATGTTGACACAGTTTTCTGCAGGTGGCCACGCTCATGCAGGGCAATAAAAAAAGGGGGCAAATCAAAAAAATTCATAAATATTATAAACTCTTTGCACAGGTGCTTCAGCTGCTAAAGCCCCCAAATCATAAAAAGAGCGTGGCCAGTGTGTTTACTTTCTTTTCTGCTCATATACAACTGCTTGGGAATAACTGCTTTATATATATTAATTGCTTAGGATAACCCTGCAGGTGAGTCTAGATCTTTTATTTTGATATCAATGTAATTTGTATAATTGTTAAGTGTTGTGAAAGTTAAGTTTGAGTTTGGGATACATAGATCCAAAGCTTGGATTCCAAAGAGGAAAGGATACCCCTTTGGGGAACACTCCTTTTCCGTTTGGGAAATCCAAATTTGGATCATACCTTTTCCTTACCCAAAGAGGAAAGAGTGGCCTTCTCTCTTAAAGGGAAGTGCCCTCTTATCCATTTGGGTAATCTACTACGAAGATTCCAAGAAGCTTGAAGAAAAGGAGTCCAAAGAAGAATGAAATTGAAGATTTGAAGATTTGAAGATTGAGAGTATCCCACTCAAAATAACTTGCGTCGTTACTAGGTTTAGAATCCGGGTTGTTGTCAGTGGTGCCCGGCCACTTTACTTTCTGCAATATTCTGGTTTGTAATAAGCAAGGCAACTTTGCCTATGGACATTTATTAATTAATTTATATTTGATGTGATGATTCGATTGCCTCTAGGATTACTTGTTTTTACTAGTTTTTTGGCGATTGCATGCCGCTCTTTGTTTTCGCCTGGACACGTGAGGCTCGTGAGGGTGTGAAACTTTTCTACTCATAATTTTAAAAGTCTAAAATTTTAGTGAGTCTAAACAACATAGAAAGATAACGAATCTAGGGAATTAGCCGGGGATCGACCCCCGGGGTCGCATGCATATTTTTGCATTACTCTTTCCTTGCTTTAGACCCTTCCCCGCCTGCGGGTAGAGTCCGGATAGTCTGACCTATGAGGACGAGGTGCCGGACCTGGGGAAGTCCAGTCTTCTAAAAAACTATTTTATAAGCCTGTTTTTAAAATTTCAAGCATACTTGATTGGAAGTTGTTAACTAGCATGCATTGCATTAGATACAAACTAAAAGAGTCAAAAATTTAATTGCATCAGTTTAGCATTTTTGCGCCCAACATGTGTCAAAGGGGCCAATTAGGAAAATCTCTAGATGTCGGCCCCGACTCTCCAAAACTTTAATTACAACGTCCCTACCACTCTTGCATAAAAGACCGGACTCATCTATTTTAAATCGACTAGGTGGTTAGCTGGCTCCCCAATCCAGGCCGGGGTAAGTCCAGACCTTGCACTGCATTAGTTAGGATCGGACGACTGTGGTCCAGTGTCCAAAATAGATTTAGGATCCGGGGCAGATCTTTGATTATAAGACCCCAAATTTCGGGAATATAGTCCCAAATTTCTAATAAAATACTTAACTCTAATTAAAGCTTCATTTCAATCCTAAAACATAAAGCCCAACACTTAGATTAAGTTGGGACACTTCCGGATGGTTCTGGAATCTCAAAGTGTCCCCTACCTCTCATCTTTTGACTCCGTTAATAACTGCTCAATTTTGATCCATTCTCTTTTGATTTTCCAATAATTCTATTCATACTTTGATATCACTCCTAGAAATTCTAACAAAATTTTGCCATTATTTTAATCGAGAGTTTTCGTAGGAGACTTTGTCTCCCTACGATGTAATTAACTACGAGGGCTTGCGCTCGTAGGAGATTTGGAACCCCACACACCTGATTTTAAAATTGATTTTAAAATTTCACTAGATTTCTTTGGGAAAAGTTAAAGAATGATCGTCGTCGTTGCATTAGAAGAATTATCGTAGAATGGTGTCATTTCCCTTTGGGGAGATACATCCTTCTTCGATAAGGCTTTGGATGTGAATGCGACGATCATACTTCTTGGATATTGTAATTGGGTACTTAGTTGAACTCTATTTTGTTCCCTCGGGGCCATATGAAGTTCTCTTTAGAACCCGATCATAATATTCAAGATGTGTTTACATAATTCTAAGCCTGAACACCGTTATGAAAGCTTATCTTCGTCCCCCGGGGTGATATATTCTTTCTAACGAGTTGATTCGGCCTTAGAATTAGAACTCATCCTTAATCTTAAAATACCCAAAGAAAACTAATCTTTTCGAAATATGTTTTCAAAATTCCACCAACACTTTGACTCAACTTTCTTTTATCTTTACTCTCATATATGCTTACCACATAGAGAATTTCCTATTATTTTATGCCAACATCAGAGTTAATGAGGACCACTCTAGGATTACTTCTTATATTAAAAAATAATGTGTAGAAATTACCAAGGAAGATTTAGGCATCTTTCTTCATCTAAGAACTCAAGGGATTCAAGCCCACACTTTGACCTTAATAGCCAATTTTGATTGGACTGAAATTAATCAAACTCTTAGAAGTGTATCCCAAGTGTGTCATTTATCTAGGGTTTATACTCTAAATCAAAATGCTCAGATCATCCAACATATTTTGAGAATGTCAATTATTTTTAAGGTTGGTGATAGCAAAAATATGACTCCACTTTTCTCTACAGTCACCTATTTGATTATGACTAAAAAACCCTTTGATGAAGCCCAACTCATTATGGACAACATTTACAATCTTTCTAAAACTTTACTTCCACATCATAAGAGAAAGAAAAATGTGGCTTTAGGACATCTAGTTGCATACATCCTAAATAAGAAGTATAATAAGATTCATTATGATCCTCCCACAGATCTTCCTATTTACTTCACGGATGCCTCTTTTTGGGCAATTTTTGAGGGAGATCAGAATTCTTAGAGTAATGATTCAGAGGAAGGAGGGGGGCTCCTACTCCAGCACCTACACCAAGACCAGACCAAAACTACTACTAGAAAATGATCCAGTGCTTTGATCGATTAGAAACTCATTTTAATCAACACTTTGATCAAATTCAGAATCTCCTTAACTAGCAAGATGTCGTTATAGTGAAGATATGGGGTGGATCTGATGATAGTTTGACTCAGTGAATATGAATGTAGCTATAATCAGTAGTTATTTTTTAATGTTCATTCCACCACCTC
This sequence comes from Dendrobium nobile, assembly GCA_022539455.1. NCBI lineage: Eukaryota > Viridiplantae > Streptophyta > Magnoliopsida > Asparagales > Orchidaceae > Dendrobium > Dendrobium nobile. The sequence goes on from CM039723.1 coordinate 48,652,899, forward strand.
CTCCATACCAGGGCACCTAAGATTTTTTGATATACTTCTATCATGTTGTTGCTTATGAGTTTTTATATTTACTATTGTGATGTTTCTTCTTGAGTTTAGTATTTTCATGTGTTGTGATGATGTTGTCTTGATGATGTTATATAAGATTTTATGATGAGATGATTTGTTTGGAAACATATGTTTGTATGTGCTCTTGATATTAATGGAATGTTGAAACATTTTCTTCACTTACATTGAATTGTATCTTTTGAAATGTTTATATTTTTAATGGACAAATCTTTTGTAGTTGATCATTGGAATGGATTCTCAATTACATTGCTCTAGAAATTAATTTCCTTATAAAATTTAATCTTCAAAAGTTTAAATTAAATTATGACTGAATGTAGATAAGGAGATCAATTTTTAGTTCCTATAGATAAACATATCTAAACTATAATTATTACAAGATTGATGTCTTATTATTTTTTATTTTCTTTTTTAGTACATTTATTTTTATTATTAGTAAAATTTGAATTTAGATTACTGATATTGGAAAAATCCAAAAAGTAAAAAAAGTGAAATGCACAAAGCATGCAAAAATTGAAAAGATGTGTAACGGTTTGCAAAGTAAAAAGATGCACAAAATTAGCCCAAATAAAATAGATGCACAAATTGTGTCAAAAATATTTGAAAAGATGCGCAATATTACCAATTGAAAGCATTTATAGTGCTCTAATCTGAATCCATCTAATTGGCAATAATATTCAATATTGAATTCGAATTTAACTAATCTTCATTTTTTCATTTTTTTAATAATCATTTTTATTTAATTTGTTTAGCATGAAAAATGAACTTAGTTGACTTTTCTTATCTTAGTTTTTCTTTGATTTAAAAATTTTAAATTTGCCTTTTTCGTATTATGAAATTAATATTGTATTTGCAATTGGTTTACAATCTTTTTCTTCAACTTTTTTGATTTTTCTATAGAAATCTTTTATTTCAAGATATCATCCCTTTTTATTGTTGTCAAAAGGGGGAGTCATAATATTGATTGATGATATTATTCGATGATTGTTGTGTTGTGTTTTGTATTATTGTATTGTGAATGTGCGTATGTTTCGAATGTTTGAATTGCATTTTTGCTTGAGTTGTTTTTTATTTGAGTAGTTGTTATTTATTGTTTCTTTTTTAATTTTAGGTTTATTGTTTTTTATTTTCATGGAAACCCCTTGTTATTTAGTTTATTACTCATTTATGGGGAGCTAAGGAGAAAAATTATTTTAAATGTTAACTCAAGTAATAATTATTTTACCATCATCAAAAAAAGAAAGATTATTACAACTTTGTTTAATAACTATGTTTTCATATCATGTGTGTTTTCGATGATTCCAAAATTATTATTGTACTGAAAACTATTTCTCCAAACAAATATTGGAAATATTACTTTTGTTTTTTGTGTGTACTAATATTTTAGAAAAATCATCCTCCAGCCTGTTGAAGACTTCAAGTTAGATTAGATTAGGTTTATAATTTTTGAAGATTGAACTTTTTATACTTTTCTTGAGTCTGAAATAGCATGATTGTAATTGGGTAACCATACATACATAGGGGGAGTGTAAAAATTTGTAATTTTTAAAACTAATCATACTAAATGATTTTAGATCATATGGGATGATTTGATCTAAGGGTTCCACTAGAAAGTAATTAATAGAATCTTGTTAGGAAAATTTTCTAAGACTTGTTCATACTGTATGAAGTTACCTTCCTACATACAACTTCCAGAGTACAAAATAAAAAAGTATAAGCTCATCCCGATGAACTCCTAATTTTTTCTGAACTATTTGTATTTTAGAATCTTAGGTTCATATAGACGATCACCAGAGTTTGAAATGGTTGTGTATCTTTTTGTCCATATTATAGGCAAATTTTTTTTAAGCTATTCATATTATATGATCCTATGATCATACATACGACTTCCAGAGTACAAAATGGTTGAGTCCATTTTCATACCAAATGAAATATGGTTTGATTAAAAAATATCATATTGTATGATATAGATTTTGTATAGTGCGTTATCCAGAGTATGAAATTGGTTCGTAATGAGTCATAACGGACGAGTCTATTCAATTTTGAATTGATCATATTATACGATGTCAATTTATATACAGGTCAACTATACAACAAAATTAGTTTGTACTGGATCGTACGAACAAATTTTGAACTATTTATATGTAGGATCATTAATCGTACTATAAGATCATGGTCGGTAAAATTAAAATTTTTAGTTTTCTGGATGATTTTTCATGTCTTTCATATATAAGGTTCTAAAAATTGACTATGGATAAATCCTTCTTTATGTTTTCTTTGAGAGCAAGTGTAAGAGAACTTTGGGAGAGTGTTTGAGAGTGTGGAGAGAGATCTTGCAAGTGGAATTTGTGAAGGGTTCACAAGGTTTCCCAAACGTGAGGATCTTTTTGTAAGTTTTGTCGAACCTCTTCCTTACTTCTTTGAAGTTGCTCAAGAGAAAATCTTTAGAGAAGATCTGGTTCTCTACCAACACTAGGAGGGTATGAATGGATGAAGGTTCTCTTCCGACACTTGGAAAGTGTGAAAGGATGACGGTACTTTATTGATAATTGGAGAGTGTGAAAGGATGATGGTTCTCTGCCGATAGTTAGATAGTGTGAAAGGATAATGGTTCTCTACTAACACTTAGAGAGTATGAAAGGATGATGAAACTCTGTTGTACTAGGGATTGGTGGAAGAGAGCTTTTTTTTTTAAGGCTTCTCCTCCTTGATGTGGGAGTAAAAGGAGAGTCATTTTAGTAATAGTGCAATACCTCAAGAGAGAGTCTTCAGCGAGTGAACGTAGATCTAATTGCATTGAAACACTAAAAATTTTTATATTTTTATTTTATTGCATTTTTATTTTTCTACACATTTTAATTTTTGTGGTTGAAAAGTTCTCAGTTTAACTAAAATTTTCATTATGCTAAAAAATATAAATGTTTTTCTATAAAATTTCTAAGATGTTTTTAAAATAACCCTTTCACCCCCCTTCTTAATTAGCATTGGGACAATTGTTTTAGGTCCAACAACCTATACATACTTTCATTCTCCACTCCTTAAAGAGAGTCATTTTTATCCCCTTGTAGTTACTATAGGAGAGGAGAGATTCTTTAAGATTACTAGCTGCCCAGTATGCCCAGTATGCCCAGTAGACTACTCTGTCTGGAAGATCCCAAAGGAGAAGCATGTTTTAATATTAAGGATCTTAAGAAATATAATTCATACCTGCATAGCTCAAGTAGGAGAAATAAAAGAATAATATATGAGACACCTAACGGGGGTGATCCATACAAGTTTGAGAAAGAAGTGTTAAAGGAAGAAAATTTGGAAGCTAGGAACCTAAGTCCTCACCTATTAAGGAGAAATTAAAAGCTTGTTAAGAAAGTTATTACCTCTATTTTGGTGGATGGTTACCATTAAGTTTCATGCCTCCCGTCTGCAAAGATAGAGAAGATAGTCTTGCCAAAATCTAGCAAAGACTACCCCCCCCCCCCAGCGGTATGCCACTGAACCCTACTTAAAAGTTATAAAGGTCTGCCCCTATAGCTACTTAATCAAAAGAGTTCATTGAGGATTTAAATACAAAGGATATCAAGGGCAAGTGGCCCATATCGCCATAAAAGTAGTATTCTCCAAAGAAGTTGAGCAGATCTAGAGGAATCTAGATTTGAGATAGTCCAAATCTACCATCAGTTAATGTCCCTAGACTCCTCATTTAGGCATCTTAGGGCTCCACCCCACTATAAATAGGAGTTACCACCCATAGAGCTCCTTCATCACCTATCAAGGTGGATGCACCTCAGCCTATGGAGGATGTCACCCTCAAGAGTACTAACCTCGGGATAGTTAGAGGGGAGCAAATCATTCCAGATAGTGATTAAGAAATGATAAATTAGATAGGTACAGAGCAATTCACTAATGAAGATCTTAAAATCTATAAAATTCTCTATAAGCTTAATGATGAAGAATCTAATGAGATGTTAGAATACAAAGGGTACCTACCCATCAGTGTTGACTTAATAGAAGGTAGATTAGTCTATAAGGTGGTCCATGAGATCTAGGAGATTCTTAAGAAGAAGACTATAGAAGCCTTCAATCAAAATTTAGATGATTTTTTAATGGTTCAACAACTGACAATATTTTTATAGTCAAAACCAAAGCATCAACTAAAGATGTTGAACCTTCAAAACATTGATCTGGTAAAGAAGAAGAGTCATAGTAGTTAATTAAAATTTAGATAGCTCAGTCAAGTTGAGGGAGAAGGTTGAATATATTAAAAGCTCAAAAGAAAAGTTAAATAGATGATGCTAAGGGTAGAACAGATACAAAGCAAGCTCATTCACATAAAGAAGTCACAAACTGAGAAGTCGCAACCTACAGTATACATAGTAGGTGAGCATAATATGAAGATAGATTCTAGCCCCAAAATTCTATATTTTATACCAGCCACCTCTCCAATTTCATTAGCAGATAAGGATATCCACCCGATGATTATGCCCCAAGTAAAGGAGGCCCTAGTCCATTCTCAAGGGACTGTATCTATTCGAAAGGGTGGACCTTACCCTAAAGAATTTGATTATTTCCCTTATCCAAAGGGCTTCATACCATCTTCTTTCAAAGTATTTAATGGATTAAAAACCTAAGACAACATCTGACCAATTTCAGAATGAGTTGTTACAACATAGGAGGGTCGAATGGTATATTTTGTGCTAGTTTGTTTGAGATTTCTTTTCAGTGGTACATTAATCTCCATAAGGGTTTAGTGAATCTTTCACAGAGCTTGAGGGACTATTCTAAAATAGAATCTTAGGAGCTCAATAGAGAATTATTATGTTTGATTCATCACCTAAAAGAAAAAATTAGGAGAGTCATTTGTTGAGTAATCTAGAGGTGGCAAAATCTTTCAATGAAGTGTGAACCCCAAAAGGAGGAGCAACTTATAGTGGAGATTCTTCTAAAGAATATCCAAGGACCTATTTATTTTTTACTAATGGGGTTCACAATCAAAACTATTGAGAAACTTCTTAATATAGTTAGGCACCTATAGGAAGAGGCTTCCATAATGTCATTCCTGAGGAGTTGTCTGATGAGAAAAGGGCAAACTATAGATGTATTTTAAGAAAAGGTGTGTTACAATCACTATAGTGGATAAAAAAATGTTTAAAAACTAAGTTTATGGACTAGACTTTTAATGATAGCAAACATTCATAATTGTCTGCAACTGCCTTGCCACTAAGTTTTTAGGTCCATAAGATCAAGTACAACTCAAGCCAGCTCAAGATTTGGTAGATTAAGTTTGAGTCAGTTTATAATTTTTCAATTTTCTAGTCCATTATAAAAGTGGTTCCTTATGCTAAATAACCTTGCACACACACACTTGAGGGATATTTTATTGTTTTCTACTTTGAGTACATCATCCTAGACGTAGACCATATTGGCCAGGACGATCCGACTAAAAATAAAAACCCTAATTAGGGCATCCTGGTTAAGGTAGACATTATTAAGCACATTGTCCTAGACGATTCTTATATCGACTAGGATGATAGGCTGAAATCAGAAAGAATCAGCCGCCAGATCTATTTAGGTAAAATTTATTTTTAGACATTGGCCAGGCTGATCCATTACATTGGCCTGGATGATTTAACATAATTATGTCTAAATTAATCTGATAATTAAGAAAAGTAATTAACACTTGATTGATACAATCACATCATCTTGGATAATAATAGGATCGTCCGGGTCGATCTGATCAAAAAACCTTAGTTGCTCCTAGACGATCAATATCGGCCAGCTCTTATTCAGAGCGATGTTTTGGACAATTTTCCTAGTTTTGAACTTATCATCCGGGACAATCATGATATCTTCCCGGACGATCAAGCTAATTTTGGATCGTCCAGACCTCCTTTCAGAGTGATTGTCTTGCTGATAATATGTGATTTGAACTAATCGTACAGGACGATATTTTATTATCCTGGACGTAATGAATAAATTTATTTTATTTATCCCAGATCGTTCTAGCTGATTAGGCTTAAATTGCACTGATCGTACATGACGATATTTATATCGTCCTAGATGATAAAGTTGGCAAGTTGCAATTAATGAGCTATTCTGAAAGCTCTTCTATTTAAGAGCTCTTGTTCTTCACTTTGTAAGACCTTTAGCTGCTATCATGACCTGAGAGAGCTAAGAGGAGAGGGAGAGAGAAGGAGGAACTTGTGTGGGGGAGTTTGTGAGAGGGATTCACAAAGGTTGCTCCAAGCTAGGTTCCAAGGTGTCTTCTTCAGTCTTCATCCTTCATCCTTGGGGGTTAAAGGAAGGTCTTATTCAATAATTAGTCGAGGTTCTCTACCTACTTCAGGAGGAAGCAAAAGGAGTTTGGTTCTCTGCCTCACCGGGGTTGGCGGAAAGGCATTTTTGTAAGAGCTTCTCCGCCTTACTATGGGAACAAAAGGAGAGTCACATTTTTAGTGCAATACTCGGAGGGTTCTGGGTGAATTCTGCATCAGATTCATCTGAGATTGAACTTGAAGAGGAGACAATAAACTTGTGCATAATGGCAGACGATCATCTTGGTCAAGGTGACCAAGAAAAGGTATGTGAACTAACCTATGAGCAACTTCTTGAAGTTTCTGAAAAAATTCATGCATTATATAGGAAACTTAAGAAAATTCAAGCTATCTTGGAATTGGAATTTTTAAACTTACAAAAAGAGCATGAAATTCTTCTCATCATTCTATAATTGATACTAACCCCATGGCTTTACTTGATGAGTTTGATGTCTTAAACAAAAAATATGTTGATTTATCTGATACTCATAATTCTTTAAAATCATCCCACACTGAGTTAGAAAAAGAATACAAAAAAATAGAAAATTTAAAAGCTTTTAAAAATAACATTTCATGCATCACCATAAATTAGTGCATCCTTTTCCTGGAATTAGATATTTTTCAAGTGTCATGTTAGAACACATTGCACACACTTGCACCATTTACCATAGTCCACATTGGATTTGGAGACCCAAATTATATGATTCACAACATAATACACATGCATTGCAATCCACTTTTTATAAGAAGGAACCCAAACCTGTTTGGTTTCCTAAATCTGACATTTGGTAATTTTATAGGCAAGCTCTCACAAAAGACCTCGTGAGAGCATATGGTACCTAGATAGTGGATGCTCTTGACATATAACTAGTGATGCCAATCAATTCATTTTGCTGGAGACCAGGACAGGAGGCAAGGTTACTGTTGGAGATAACACCACCAAGAAGGTGGTAGGCTCTGGTATAATTCGAAATTCCAAGAACCTTTTAATTGAAAATGTTTTACTTGTAGATGGACTGAACCATAACTTGCTCAGCATCAGTCACTTTACGACAAGGGCTTCATCATAAAATTTTTAGCAAATTCATGCATTATCAGCTTAAATAATAATATTATTTTGCAAGGAAAGCGGATCAACAATGTTTACATGCTTGATTTAAAAAACATTGAACGCGCTGTTTTATTTTGCTTAAAAACTTCTATTGATGATTCATGGTTGTGACACAGGAGATTATGTCATGCTAGTATGAAAATCCTTAGCAAAGTGACCCAGAAAGACCTAGTTAGAGGTGTCCTCATGCTTAGTTTTTAAAAGACCACCTTTGTGATGCCTGCCAATTAGAAAAGCAAGTCCACTCCACTTTTCACTCCATTAAGGACATTAGCACCTCTAGACCTTTAGAACTCCTTCACATGGATTTGTTTGGACCCATTAGCACTACCAGCTTAGGAGAGAAATTCTATGGTTTTGTGATTGTCAATGACTACTCGAGGTTCACATGGATTAAATTTTTCTCACATAAAATTGAGTCTTTTGATGAGTTTAGAGTTTTCTTCACTTGGATTTAGAAAAAGGTAGGTTGTGAGATCTTGACCATCCAAAGTGACCATGGGGGAGAGTTTGAAAATGAGAGATTTGGAGGTTTTTGTGAGGATAAGGGGATTAGCCACAACTTCTCAGTTTCTAGGACCCCTCAGCAGAACGGGGTAGCTGAAAGGAAGAACCAGACCTTAGTGGAAGCCGCTAGAGCCATACTTATTGAGTATACACTTTTAAAATACTTTTGGGCTGAAGCGGATAACACATCTTTTTATGTGTTGAATAGGGTGAATGTTAGAGCCAAATTAGATAAGACATCCTATGAGATCCTTAAGGGTAGGACACCCAATCTTTCCCACCTTCATGTCTTTGGTTGTAAGGTTTTCATTCACAACAATGGGAAGTCTCACTTATGAAAATTTGAGCCAAATCTAATGAAGGAGTGTTCTTAGGACATTCTAGTGTTGGAAAGTCTTTTAAGGTGTTTAATAAGAGAACTTTGGTGGTGGAGGAGACTACACATGTAGTGTTTGATGAATTTGACCCTAGAAAGCTGAAATTGAGGATGATGTTGATGTTGGAGAGATTACCACTGGAGTAGAATATTTGGAGAAGAGGGTAGAGCACCAAAACATTAAAGGAGTAGGAGAGGTTACCCAAGGAGTTGAAATTGTATATTTGGAGGAAAGGGTTGATCCTTCACACACTTTGCCTAGAGATTAGAGATACTCATCGAGTCAACCTAAAGATCTAATCTTAGGAGACCCTTCTGATGGAGTTAGGATTAGATATGGACTTAAGAAGGAGGTAAACCACTCTGCCTTTCTCTAAATGACTAAACCCACCAACATAAATCAATCCCTTTCTGATGAGTTTTGGATCTTAGCCATGCAGAAGGAGTTGAACCAATTTGTTAGGAATGAAGTTTGGGAGCTTGTAGAAAGACCTAAAAGATAAAGTGCAGTTGGAATAAGTGGGTCTTTAAGAATAAAGTGAATGATTCTGGACTGGTGGTTAGGAATAAGGAAAGATTGGTGGCTAAGGGTTACAACCAAATAGAAGGGATGGATTTTGAGGAGACCTTTACCCCTGTATCTAGATTGGAAGCCATTAGAGTGCTATTAGCCTTTGCCTGTTATATGGGATTTAAGCTTTTTCAAATGGATGTTAAGAGTGCCTTTTTAAAAGAGGTAATAAAAGAGAATGTGTTTATAGAACAACCCATAGGTTTTTAGATTTCCCAATTTCCAAATTAGGTTTTCAAATTAAAAAAGGTCTTATATGGATTAAAGTAGGAACTTAGAGCTTAGTATGAGAGGCTTAGTACATTCTTACTAGAAAGGGAGTTTGTTAAGGGGAGCGTAGATACCACCCTTTTCTAAGGAAAGTATGAGATGACTTACTCATTGTTTAGATCTATATTGATGATATACTTTTTGGATCTTCTGATAAGAAATTATGTGATGTGTTTTTTAAAATAATGAGTAGAGAGTTTGAGATGAGTATGATGGGAGAGTTGTACTAATTTTTGGGGTTTAGCATAAGACAATTAGATGATGAAACCTTTCTAAGTCAATCAGAATACATAAATGACATCTTGAAGAAGTATGAGATGGATAAAGCCAAGCCAATTAATACTCCCATGACCTCCAGTGTTCAGTTGGATAAGGACCCAAGTAGGAAGTCTGTTGATCAAAAGAAGTTGAGAGGAATGATTGAATATTTACTTTACTTGACTGCTAGCTGACCTGATATAATGTTTAGCATTTATCTTTGTGCTAGATTCAAGCTGATCCTAAGGAATCCCACCTGACTGTAATTAAGAGAATTCTTAGATACCTTTTAGAGACCCATAACTTAGGAATCTAGTATCCTAGGCACAACACTTCTTTTAAGATTATTGGATATTCTGATTTTGATTTTGCAGGATGTAAGGTGGATAGAAAAAGCACTTTTGGAACTTGTCAATTCATAGGATAGTCTTTAGTCTCTTGGTCTAGCATAAAGCAATACTCTGTTGCATTTCCACTACTGAAGCTAAGTATATTTCTCTAGGAAGTTGTGTGGCCCAAGTCCTTTGGTTGAAATAGCAGGTACTGGATTTAGGATTACCTGTAGTCACCATCTCAATTCTTTATGACAACACTAGTGTCATATGCATCTCTAAGAATCCTATCTAACATTCAAGGATAAAGCACATTGACATTAGGCATCACTTTATTAGAGGCCATGTGACTAAGGGAGACATTGAGTTAGACCATGTGACGATTGAGAATCAACTGGCTGACATATTTACTAAACCACTAGCCTTCGACACTTTCAACACTTTAAGGATTAGATTGGATGTGATTGACATTAATGCATGAACTTGATTTCTACTGATTTTTTATCTGTTATATGCCAATTACTTTGCTTTCTTTTTTGGTAATTTTTTAGTTGTTTATTTTTATTTTTTTGTAGTTGTTTTCTTTGTTTTTGGCACTTTATTTTTGTATGCCTTAATTTGTTTTTCTAAATCATCACTGAAGTGATATCTTATGCCTTGTTTTTATTTTTTGAGAATTTGAAGTCAATGTTTTACATCTCTTAATCTACTAAAGGGTAAAAATACCGTTGATTGTGTCTCTTTCTCTAACCTATTTTGATGGTAGAATTTTCATTTCTAAACAAAAGTATATCTCAAATTAACAACTGGATTTTGTAATTGAGATCTTTTCTACCTTGCTACAGTAAACTAGCTTATATTTATAATAATCAAAGTTTTTATGTTACTTCAAGATTTCTCGTTATCCTATCAATATAATTCTCATATGATTTTTTTATTCTATTTTGTGTTTTGTTCTTCCCTATATTAGAGAGTGAGTTTTTTCTTCTCTAAAATCTAGAAGATATACTTACAACTAAGAATATTTAAGAGTTTTTGGAAAAGAATATAGCTTGCAAAAATTAAAAATAATAATAAAAAAAAAGTGGCCAATGATGCCAAAAGCAAAAGATGCGCAATGACGCCAAATTAAAAATATATATATATACACAAAATCCATTAAAAATCAAAAGATGTGCAAAGTGTACCATTTAATGGACAAGAGGCATAAAATGAGCCCATCAAAAAGCAAGCTCTCTTCTCTTCTTCCAATTCTTAAAACTTAAAAGAATTCATGTATCACTTGAGATTTTCAAGGACTTGATTTCGAATTTTGTGATAGTAACAAACTACTTTGATACATTAGTCTATTAGATATTTTTCTGAAACCAAGTTTTGACCAGATATCTTTTCTTATCCAATTGAATTTTTTAGTTAGGTCTTTTGATTTCAAAATACGATTTAGCCTTAAAAGAAGTCCAAGCTTAAGGTTAATATAATCGGATATTTTACCATTTTTAAGATTTTTGATATTGTTAACTCATTGACTTATAAATTTTTAAAATCAATCACATGGAGACTAATTTTTGATATTGACTTATCATGTTCATGCCTTGATTTAAAAAAAACACTTTATTTCTTTGCTAGTTTTTTAAGCCTTTTTCGTATTTTATCGTTGTTGTTTTTAGTTGATTTTATTATTTTTAGGCCTTCTCTGATCATCTCCATTCACCCTTTATTTTCAAAATTTTGTCACATCATCCTGGACGATATTTATATCGTCCTAGACGGTCTACTCATTTTTCCAAAAAATCCATCTGCTGAATATTCTGGCTTTTTTTGCTCTTCATCATCCTGGATGATCCATTATCATCCTGGATGATCCATTGTCATCCTGGATGATATGATCATCCTCTGCAATAATCATCTTGATCATCCTGGCCAATCTACTTCCATCCTGGCTGATGTGTTTATTGGTAATCGTCCCATCTAATAAACTTGTTTGTCCTAGAAGATACACATGTCAACATGTTTAAAATCAATAAATTCGCCCGGGATGATCCATTTTTGGACAATCATCCTAGACGATCCACTGTTTATCTTGGATGATACATGTTGCATATGATTTAAAATATTTTAAATTTGGTAGGTATGATCCATTATTAAGCATCATCCTGGACGATCCACATAATCGATCTGGATGATCTACTTTTTCAACGGTCGTCTAGCCTGACTCCTCGGGACATCGCTTGTGTCTAACCATCCTAGACGATATTTGGTAGGCCCAGACAATTGAATTACCTTTTTGCCCAATCATCCAACCATAATAATTGCACCAGATTGTCTTGGATGATCCTGTAATCATCTTGGATGATCCGGCCTATTTTTTAAATTTAGACCCAATTAAGTCAATTTCTTCACACCTCTCCTTCCCTTTGCTTCCTCTTTCCCATTCCTTGCTTTTTCTACTAATGGCTGGTGGTAAGCGTGCTCGTCACACATCCAGAAGCTCCTCAAAGACCAATCTGGACTCTCATTTTTGGGAGGCAGATGATCAGGCTGCCTACTAGCGATATATGATGTACAACATTACCATCTCCTAATTAAACAACCAAAACCACCTCTTATATCCGGTACTTGACCTATTCTCTCACACCTCTTTGTGTTTAATTCTCACTCTTGCCATTCCCTATAATTTAGAACTTCTCCTTGAATTCTATGCTAGCCTGCCTCCACATCAATTCTACCTACACTACTCTTACCTCGTATGTGAATCAATGCCCTTTCGAGATCACATACCAGGATTGTGCAGAATTGTTACAACTTTCCACCACTAGGGATAAGCTGCATACCCTTGTTTCTGATCCTAATTTTAACTAGGCTACGGCCAATCACTTTCTTTTCCACACCAATTCCCACTTTCATGTTGGAGAAACTAGCTCTTTACTTAAAGATGCTAGGACGATCCAGCACATCCTTTACACCTCTATTATTCCCAAAGCTGGCGACCGAATCCATGTCACTCCCCTTCTTTCACTCACCACTTTTTACATTATGGCCAATCAAGAATTTAATGCAACTAACCTGATCTTTCGCTACATCGAGCATTTGACTATAATTCGAGATCTAAGTCATATAAGGAAGCCCAATCTTGCTCTAGGACACATCATTGCATATGTTCTAGAATCCAAATACAACCTTCAATTTCCTGCTCCTCTCGACTATCAGCCCACCTTCTACTCAAATAATTCCTTCAATATCCTTCAAAGTACTCGTCTCCACCTAGGAGATTGGGAAGCTCAGGGGGTCGAGGAGGAGGAGGCTCCCACTTATGTTCTTACACTTGTTCCTCTCTGCCAGTACTCTTAGCTAGATTAATTGGCGGAGAGATTCGATTAGTGGAAGACCTTCTTTGAGGTCAGTTCACATAGGTTAGTTCACATACCTCTTCTTAAGTCACATTGACCAAGATGATCATCTGCCATTAAACACAGTTTGTTGTCTCCTTTTAAGGTTTAGTCTTAGAGGAGTCTAATGCAGAATCTGCCCAGAATACCTTTTAGAGTTTCAACTAGTCCTTTTTGAACTTGGGTTTCTCCTCACCCTTTTCCTTGCATAGGTGAGACTTAAGTGTAGGGTAATCAGCTTTAACATGTTCTAGCTTCCTGCTTCATAATAAATAAGATCATTATAATTATTAAAAATTTTGTTTCCCTTACCTTTGTTCCACTTTTGATGGTTATTTTGCTTCTTCCTTAGAAAGCCTTTAAATTGCCATATAATAAAGGCAACATCATCACTTTCAGACCCAAAAGAACTAGTGTCTGAGTTATTGGTCTTCAGTGCCACAATTTTCTCCTTCTTTTTCTCACCTACATCCAAATTCCTTTGATTCACCCCTTGCTCATAAGCAATGAGTGAGCTAAGTAAGTTATCAATTGAATAAGTATTTAAATCTTTAAATTCAATAATTGCAGTGATTTTAGCATCAAAAGAGGAAGGCAAGCATCTAAAAATTTTATTAACATTTTCATAGTTAGTGAGTTCTCTTCCAAAGGCATGCAAAGAAGTTACAATTTGAGTAAACCTTATATACAATCAAAAATTGATTGAGAAATTTTCATACGAAATAGTTTGTAATCATGCAATAAAATATTCAAACGAGATTGCTTAATTTCATTAGTTCCTTAATAACTAATGTATAATGTATCCCAAATTTCTTTACTAGTAGGGCAAGTAAAAACATGAATGTAAACTTCAGATTTTAAAGCACAGAAAATACAATTCAAACACTTTGCATTAAGTTGTGCTAAATCTCTTTCATCAAAAGTCCATTTAATAAAACGTACTTAAATTTTAATTCCATTAACCTCACGAGAAGGTGAAGAATATCCTTCTTTAATAAGCATCCACATGCGATAATCAATTGATTATAAAAAATAGACATGCGAGTTTTCCAAAAAATAAAAGGAAGATTATCAAACAAAGGAGGTCGTGTAATAGAATATCTTTCAGTTATATTACAATTATCATTGTTAGCCATTGATCAAAATTCAAAAAGTTTTTAAACTTAAATTTTATGAATCCCGCTCTGATACCACTTGAAAGTTCGTTAGGGATGTTAAGCCTTATGAACCGGCTCCAAGGCTAACCAAGAGTGGGGTGAATTGGTAATTTAAAATTTTCTTTAAGCAAACACACAATCACAAAACACAAACAAAAATTACCACAATTAAATTAAAGTGCAGAAATTAAATGTAGAAATAAATAGTAGAAAAGTACACAGAGATTTATAGTGGTTCGATCAACTCGACCTACGTCCACTCCCTGGAGGCGCCCTCCTGGCATTGCACTAAGCTCAGTGTCTCTCTTTTTTTCCCCACTGCAAGGCGGAGAAGCCTTTACAAACCTCCTTTTCACCAGCCCCAATGAGGCAGAGAACCCAACTCCTTTTGCTTCCTCCTGAAGTAGATAGAGAACCTTGATCGATTATTGAAGCTCACTTCTCTCAACCCTTCCAAGGACAAGTGACGACGATTGGAGAAGATGACTTGGAACCTTGCTTGGAGCAACCTTTGTGAATCCCCTCACAAACTCCCCCTCACAAGTTCCTCTCTCTCTCTCCCTCTCCTCTAGGCTCTCTCATGTCAAGATTGCAGTAAAAGATGTTCCAAAGTGAAGAACAAGAGCTCTAAAATAGAAGAGCTTCAGAATAGCTCATTAATTGCAACTTGCCAACATTATCGTTCAGGATGATATAAATATTGTCCTGTATGATCAGTGCAATTTATGCCTAATCAGCTGGGACGATCTGGAACAAACAGGAGAAATTTGTTCATATTATAATATCATCCTGTACGATTAGTTCAAATCACAGATTATCAGATAGACAATTGCTTAGAAAGGAGGTCTGGACGATCCAAAATTAACTTTATCATCCAAGCCGATCTCACGATCGTCCTGAACGATTAGTTCAAAACCAAGGAAAATCATCCAGAAACTCGCTCGGAACATGAGCTGGCCGATGTGGATCATCCAGGAGATCGCTCTGAATAATAGTTGGCCAATATTGATCGTCTAAGAGCAACTAAGGTTTTTTGAACTGATCGGCCCGGACGATCCTGCGATCATCCAAGACAATGTGATCGTATCAATCAAGCCTTAATTGCCAGATTAATTTAGGCATGATTGTGTTAAATCATCTAGGATGATGTATTGGATCGGTTTGGATGATGTCCAAAAATAAATTTTACCTAAATAGATCTGGCTGCTAATTCTTTTTGATTTGAGCCTATCGTCCTAGTCAATACAAGGATCGTCCCGGACGATGTGCTTAACGATGGCTGCCTTAACCAGAACGCCCTAATTAGGTTTTTTGTTTTTAGTCGGATTGTCCTGGCTGATAGGGACATCGTCTAAGATGATGTACTCAAAATAGAAAATAACAAAAAAAAAAATCCCTCAAGTGTGTGTGTCTATGGTTACTTAGCATCAGGAACAACTTTTATAATTAATGCAAGAAAGAAAAAATTATAAACTGACTCAAACTTAATCTACCTAATCTTGAGCTGGCTTGAGTTGCACTCGATCTTGTGGACCAGAAAAGTTAGTAGGCAAGGCAGTCGTAGAAAATCATGAATGTTTGCTCTCATCAAAAGTCTAATTCATAAACTTAGATTTGCAACAAAAGTTGTCCAAAGCCCTCATTGATCTGAGTGTATCGATCAACATGATGAATACAAAGACACTCATATAAATTAAAGTTGATACTCATAAGCTCTCAACTCTCAATTTGGTGCTTTACAGGTTTAACAAAAGGGTTAAAAGGCTTTAGGTTCAATCACCCACTTTCTAGAGATAGGAGAATTGAAACATAACTGAAATTTCACATAATTGATTTAGTGATGTCCTTCAATGTGCTCTTAGGTAGGCCTTGGATCCATGAGTATAGGATGATTCTATCTACCCTTCTTTACTGCATAAAGTGTGATTTATAACCATTCTCTATTCATGAGATCGAGATATACAAGGGTGCTATGTACTACGCACCTAAAGGGTCCACTACCAATTCTAAGGGAGAGATTAATTTCAAAGAGGATAAACTTGATTAAGAAAGTGCAAAAGCAATTCAAAAGTCAAAAGAAGAAAAATTCAAAAATTAAGTACCAAAGTTGACGTCGAGGGCTTGATCTTTAGGCCTCCAAATATTTTACCTCAAAGAGGTGGGAGGATGGCCCAAAGAGTTCGTGGTCAAGTTTTTTTTTGTTGTTGAAAAAAGAATAACCCCAATTTACATCGAAATGGAATCATGTTCAAATGAATAATTAAGAAATAGGGGTGCCAAAATTACTTTTGACTATCAAAAAGTAAACCCTCCTCTAAAATTTGACCTCAATTTAGAACTAGATAGTGACTAAGAGGGTGACAATTCAAAAGTTCAAAGGGATGATCATGAGTTGACTCTTTATGAAAAGCTAAATAGGGTAGGTGAAGCCTTAACCTTAACCCAAATATCTATTGATAGTGTCTTAGGGTTAGTGACTAAGGATGCCCCTAACTTAGATGATGAAGTAAGGAAAGACCTAAAGTTCTTTCCTGGCCTCTCCTCCTCAAGGAATGAAAATTATGTAACACCTCAGGCAAATTTTATTGAATTAAAGGAATTACCTTTTGGCTACTTTCCTATTGATGCAAAAAATCTTATATCTAAAGGTCTCACACCAAGTTGATGGACTAAGGGTTAAGTTAGATACCAAAAAAATATTTGGAATTCAATAATTAATAAAAATTAGATAAATGGTATGGGCTTTGGTACCATTATTCATTTGATGATGATAAATACTCCATAATGGTAACTATTAAGAGAGTTGTTATTTGCATGTTTTACATTCTTGCAACTTTTATAGTTTTGATGATTTCAAATATTATTATTTTATGTATAGTTATTTCCTAACACTTTTTGGAAGAGTTATTTTTGCTCTTGTGTGTACTAACATTTCAGGAAAATCAAACTCCAGACTATAAAGACTTCAAATCAAATTCAGCATGAGATACTTTGTGTATTTAAAACTTATATATTTTTCTTTGAATTAAGTTTTGAAAGGTAGTGATTGTAATTGAGTGAATACACACACACTTAAGGAGATCTTGAGAAATTTGTACTGATCGTACGGGGCGAACATAGTTCGTACGGGACGATCAAGTCAGTTATCTCCTCATAAGAACAATGGAACGAGCAGAAGTCGAAGGAAATTTTTCTAAGTCCTGATTGTTCAGGACAAAGTGTATTCGTCCCAGGACAAAATGTTCTCTGGAAAATTTTTGTTCAAAAACAAAGTGTATTCATTCCAGGAAGAGTTGCTCTCTGGATTGCTATCGTCCAGGACGAAGTGTATTCATCCCGAGATGATTTGCTCTTTATAAAACTTTTGTCCGAATGAACCTTAACTTCGTACCAGGACGAAGTGAACCGACTCTAAAAATTAAGTGTCGTTCTACAATTTTTGGGAACCAATTAATGGAATAATCGTTCGTACCGGATGAACCTAGTTCGTACGGGACGATGTGTGTGTACGAAGTCATTTCATACCCACATACATTAGGTTCATTTCCAACACACTTAAGTAAAATTGTCCAGGATGATCCACGATTGTACGAGACGTTCCAATATGTATTGACTTGAAAATTTGCAGTTTTTGGACGATTTTTTGTGACTTTCCTATAAATAGTCCAAACTAAACTGCCACAATCTTTTTGACTACTGATCTTTGTGCCTATTGAAAGAAGAGTTAAGGAGAGAGTGTGAGAGAGTGTTTGAAGGAGATTTCTTGCCATTGGAGCATGAAGGTTTCACTTGGTACTCAAAGTTAAGAGTTTTTACTCTTTGTTTGTGATTGCTTCACTCTTTTCTCTCTTCCTTCTAGATTTCTTGTGTGAAGATCTATCAAGGAGATCTGGTTCTCTGCCGACACTTGGAGAGTGTGAACAGCTGAAGGGTTCTCTGCCCACACGTGGAGAGTGTGAACAGCCAAAGGGTTCTCTGCCCACACTTGGAGAGTGTGAAAGGACGAAGGATTCTCTAGCCACACGTGGAGAGTGTGAACAGCCAAAGGGTTCTCTACCCACACTTGGAGAGTGTGAAAGGACGAAGGGTTCTCTTCTCACACTAGAAGAGTGTGAAAGGACAAAGGGTTCTGTTCCCACACTTGGAGAGTGTGAAAGAACAAAGGGTTTTCTACCCACACTAGGAGAATGAGAAAGGACAAAGATTCTCTGCCAGTATTGGGGATAGTATAAAAGGACGACGGTTCTCTACCGCACCGGGTAGTGGTGGAAAGAGTGTTTGTAAAGGCTTCTCCGCCTTATTGTTTGTGCAAAAGGAGAGTCACTATTGGTATTAGTGCAATACTCGGAGGGTGACTCCAGGGAGTGGATGTAGGTCTGGTTTTGACCGAACCACTATAAACCTCGTGTCTTTATTTTTTCGCTGCCTTTTATTTTTATGTTTTTTAATTTTAAAACTGTGGTTGAAAAACATTTTCTACAAAACTCATTAAAGTTTATTTTTTGGTTTAAAAATTAAAAAGAGGGATTCTTTTTTAAGTTACCAATTTACGTCCCTCTTGGTTAGCCGTGGGACATAAGCTTAGGTCTAACAACATAATTCATAGAAATCAAATTTCAACAAGTGGTATCAGAGATTTATTTCAAAATCATAAGTTTAGACTACTTTTTGATTAACGTAGATGGCTACATTTGGAAATCAAAATAGACTCGAGGGTTACCCTATAACTAGACCTTCACTGTTCGATAATATACCTTTTGATTTTTGGAAAACACGCATGTCTACATTTTTACAGTCACTTGATTATCGTATGTGGAACTTAGTTCAGGAAGGGTATACAAAACCAACTAGATTAGTTGATGGAGTTAGAGTTGAAACCCCTTTGTGGACTAGACAGTAGAAGAACAAGACTTAGCACAGCTAAATGCTAAATGCTTGAATAGTTTCTTTTGTGCTTTAAAATCAGAAGACTACATGCGGATTTCCACTTGCAAAAGTGGGAAGGACATATGGGATAGACTTTGTATAACTTATAAGGGGACTAATGAGGTTAAGAAATCTAGACTTAATATCTTGTTGCATGATTATGAACTGTTTTGCATGAAACCAAAAGAATCTATTTCTGATATGTACACAAGATTCACACAAATAGTCACCTCTTTGCATGCACTAGGTAGGGAACTAACAAATATTGAAATGGTTAATAAAATTTTTTATTGTTTGCCAACTGCTTATGATGCTAAAATTACTGCAATTACAGAGTCTAAAGATCTAAACATTTACTCTATTAACAATCTTCTTGGTTCGCTAATTGCTTATGAGCAAGGAGTTAGTCAAAGAAAGATTGATGCAGGTGAACCACAAAGGGAGAAGAACATAGCACTAAATGTGGAAGAGTCTAAGAGTGAACACTCACAACCTGAGGATGAAGACGACATCGCATTGATGACTAGACAATTCAGAAGCTTTCTAAAGAGGAAGCAGAAAAGATGCCAGCATTGGAATAGAGGTAAATTTAATAGAAATACCAAAGTTTTAAATGAAGTGATTTGTTATGAGTGCAAGAAACCTGGTCATATCAAGACTGAATGCCCAAAACTCAAAGCCACTTCTTGCAAGGAGAAGGTTGAGGAGAAACCAATTGTAAAGAAGGGCAAGAAGAAGTTTCAAAGAGCTTTCTGGACAAACTCAGTTTCAGATCCATCAGAGACTGAGAAGGAAGAGGAAGTCACTAATCTATGCCTAATGGCCGATAATCTTGGTCAGTCTGATCAAGAAGAGGATCACTCTCACATAAGATCTCCTGAGAGCATATGGTACCTAGACAGCGGATGTTCAAAGCATATGACTGGAGATACCGCAAAATTCATATTGCTGGAAGCCATGAGTGGAGGCAAGGTTGCACTTGGAGATAACACCACAAGGAAGGTCATTGGATTAGGTATGATTGGAAATCTTAATAAATTTTACATTGAGAATGTGTTATTAGTAGAAGGCTTAAAGCATAACCTGTTAAGTATAAGCCACCAATGTGATAAAGGATATTGTGTGAAATTTTTTCCTACTAGCTACATATTAAGCCTAAATGGTAAAGATGTTTTGAATGGTAAAAGGGTAAATAATGTGTATACACTAGACTTGAATTATAATCAATTTCTTACTACTTTTTATTTGAAAACTGTATCTGATGAGTCATGGCTTTGGCATAGGAGACTTTGTCATTCTAGAATGAAAAACCTTAGAAGGATTACCCAAAAGAACTTAGTTAGAGGAATACCAAAACTAGAATTTACTAAGGATCACATTTGTGATGCATGTCAATTAGGAAAGCAAGTGAAGTCCTCTTTTCAGCTCAATAAGGATCTTAGAACTAGTAAACCTATGGAGCTTTTTGGACCTGTTGGTACTATGAGTCTAGAAGGGAAGGTATACAGATTTATGATTGTGGATGATCACACGAGATTTATATGGGTTAGATTTCTATTTCATAAGAGTGAATTATTTGAGGAATTTAAATATTTTTCAACTTGGATTCAAAGAAAACTAGGGTGTGAAATTATTTCTATATAAAGTGATCATGGAGGAGAATTTGAGAATGAGAAATTTGAGGAATTTTGTAAGGAGAAATGAATTGATCACAACTTTTTTTGCACCTAGAACCCCTCAGCAGAATGGGGTAGATGAAAGGAAAAACAGAACATTAATAGAAGACGCCCGAGCAATATTGGCAGAATACTCACTTCCTAAATATTTTTGGGCTGAGGCGGTTAGCAATGCATGTTATGTTCTGAATAGGGTGAATGTGAGATCTAAATTAAATAAAACACCCTATGAGTTACTAAAAGGAAGAACACATAATTTGTCTCATTTGTATGTTTTTGGTTGCAAGGTGTTCATTCATAACAATGAAAAATCTGTCAGGAATTTTTGTTAGATACTCAAGTGTTGGAAAATCTTATAGAGTATTCAATAGAAGAACTTTGGTAATTGAGGAGACCACACATATTGTATTTGATGAATTTAGAAATATGGAAGAGCCAAATGTTGAAGAAGATGAAATTGAGATTAACTCCCAAAAGATTGATAAAATAAATTTGGAAGAAAATTTGGAGATAGAAAATCCTTTACCTGGAGATTTGAGATTTACTAAAAATCACCCAAGGGAATTGATTATAGGTGAACCAAGTGAGGTTGTAAGGACTAGGCATGTATTAAATAAAGAAGTCAATCATTCAGCCTTCATTTCAACTACAGAACCCACTAATATTGATCAAATACTTTTTGATGAATTTTGGATTTTGGCTATGCAAGAAGAGTTGAATCAATTTGTAAGAAATAAAATTTGGGAATTAACTACAAGGCTAATGGATCAAAGTATAGTTGGAACTAAGTGGGTATTCAAAAATAAAATGAATGACTCAGGACTAGTCATTAGAAATAAGACTAGATTAGTTGTTAAGGGGTATAATCAGATTGAAGGGATTGATTTTAAGGAGACTTTTGCCGCTGTAGCTAGACTTAAAGTAATTAGGGTTTTGCTAGCTTTTGCCTGTTTTAAAGGATTCAAATTAGATCAAATGGATATAAAAAGTGCCTTTTGAAATGGGGTAATTCAAGAAGATGTTTTTGTAGAATAACCACCAGGTTTTGAAAATTCTAAATACTCAAATCATGTTTTCAAGTTGAAAAAGGCATTATATGGATTCAAACAAGCACATTGGGCTTGGTATGAGAGGTTGAGCACCTTCTTACTTGAAAAAGTTTTTGAAAAAGGAAGTGTGGATATAATTATCTTTTTGAAAAAGTGTGGAAAGGATATACTCATTGTTCAAATTTATATGAATGATATCATTTTGGATCTTCAAATAAAAATCTTTGTGATGATTTTTCTGAAATGATGAGTAGTGAATTTGAGATGAGTATAATGGGAGATTTGAGTTACTTTCTAGGATTTAGCATTAAGCAAATTGAGGAAGGCACATTTCTTAGTCAATCAAAGTATGTTAAGGACTTCCTCAAAAAGTATGAAATAGACAATACTAAACCTGTTAGTACACTAATGAGTTCCTCAGTTCAATAGGATAAGGACCCTAAGGGAAAATCTGTTGATCAAAAGAAATTTAGAGGGATAATTGGATATTTACTTTACTTGACTGCTAGCCGACCCGATATCATGTTCAGTGTTTGCTTATGTGCTAGATTTCAATCAGATCCAAAAGAATCACATTTGACAGCAATGAAAAGGATTTTAAGAGATATGTTAGGAACTCAAAACTTAGAAATCTGGTATCCTAAGTTTAGCTCTTCATTTGAAATAATTAGTTATTCAGATTCTAACTTTATAAGTTGTAGGGTGGATAGAAAGAGCACTTCTGGAATATATCAATCTATTGGAAATTCACTAATCTCTTGGTCTAGTAGAAAATAAAATTCAGTAGCACTATCTACTGCAGAAGCTGAATACATTGCATTAGGAAGTTGTGTGGCACAAGTACTTTGGTTGAAACATTAGTTAATTGATTTAGGATTGATTATAGACACTATTCCAATTTATTGTGATAACACTAGTGCTATTTATATTTCTAAAAATCCTATTCAACATTCAAGAACCAAATATATAGACATAAGGCATCATTTCATAAGGGATCATGTATCTAAAGGAGAAATTGAACTCACTCATGTTTCTACATAAAATCAACTTGCATAAATTTTTATAAAACATTTAGCCTTTGATACTTTCAATGCATTAAGAATAAGGCTTGGTGTGATTGATTTAAATGCTTAAATAAAAATGTTTTTGCATCATTGATGTTTGTTTACTAGCTAAATGTGTTTTTATTTTTTTTATGTGTTCATGAACTTGTTTGTGTGATTTTCTTTATTTAGAGTTTGTGTTTTTTCATTATTTTATGTTTTTAGTGTGTTTCTATTTACGTTTTTTGATTGAGAACAAAAATTTGAAAATTTTGAGTGATAATCGTCCGGGATGAAATGTTTTCGTATGGGATGATTTGTGTAGTGAGACAACTGTCTGATTTTGATCCGTTTGAGTGTGATTTTAAGTGTTTTATTGTCACTTCATCTTTATGATCATCATGATCGTCCGGGTGAAATATTTTTTAAACGATTGGACGAATGAATAAAGCGGTTGAATGGATAAGGTAGTTTTTAATATGAACTTCGTACGTATGAACCTTTGGTTCGTCTAGACGAACACATGTCGGTTCGATATAGGGGACGGTTTCAACTACCATTGAAACGATATAAGTTTTGATCATCCCAGGACGAACACGTGTTCGTCTATACAATCAGACTGGTCAAAAGTCTGTACGAAAGGGCGCTTCGTATGTTGTGTTGATTACGAAAAGCCATTTCATTTTGACTCTTTGGATGGTCCAAATGAAATTTTTTCGTACAGGAAGAATTGAAAACTTTTTACGGGATGATATTTTTTCATCTGGTACGAACGTATCGTTCTCAATAAATAGAAGGGCTTCTGAACTCAACAGCCACACTCAAAACTTCACTTTCAATCTCTTTCATACTCTAGATCTTCTTCCAAATGGCGAGCTTAAGTAAGAGGCAAAAGGTTTTGTCAAAGAAACCACGTAGAAATTCCTCTGAAAACTTCCTTTCCAAAGCAAATGAGGAATTTTTCCTAGGTTTGCCTCAGCGAAGATCACGCCCTCCCGAATCCTAATCCAAAAACAAATTACCTTTCAGGTAATGAATTTATTTGCTTCAACATAATTTGGTTTTATCCTTACCCTCGTCCATCTCTACAATAAGGAAACCTTCCACTTCTTCCTCGCCAACATGTCTTTTAATTCTGACCGCTCTATAATCCGTTCCTTTGTCTTCAAACAAAAAGTTGAAATCACCAGGCATGACATAGGAGCCTTTTTGAAAGGACAAAGGGAGCCAAAGCCCATCACTTGATCAACACTCATGGTTATTCATGGTCTGAAGTTAATAATCTGATGAGAGGGAACAATGTGAACGAATATGTGGCTAGAGTATTCGGTCTAGTTCGTAATGCACAAATCATCCATCATGTCCTTAGAACTTCCATAATTCCTAAAGCTGATGATAGGATCAACATTACCCCTCTTCTTACTATGGTGACTTTCTTGATTATGACTAATGAATCTATAGATGAAGCCGAACTTATCTTTGACTATCTTTATGGGCTGTCTGAAATTGGACATATAGAGTATAAGAGAAAGAAGAATATCGCCTTAGGACATCTTGTTGCCTACATTCTGGAGAAGAAATACAATTTGGTTCATCCTGATCTAGAATTTGAAGAATCGCTCTACTACAACGTCGGATCATTTAGAACATTCTTCAAAGAATAACCAAATAAAACTCATGTCATTATTGATATAGAGGAAGATGCTGAAGCTGCACCTGTGCCTGCCAATGAACCAAATTATCAGGATTTGGTTCAAAGATTTGATCACTTAGAGACTCATTTTGATCAACGCTTTGATCAAATTGAGACTCATCTTCAGCAGTAGGCCGCACAGTATCAGCATGACATGAATTTTATGAGGGATCAGATGAATTATATCAGTACCAATATACTTATGATGAGTACTTACTTTAACATCTTTGGTGCTGCATCTCCTCCTCCACCACCAGATCAGGGTCCTTCTCAGTAATTGTAGCACTTAGTTTTATGTATTTCATATAGTTTGTGTTTTAGATGTGTTTTCAATAAGTTTGTTGTATTTTCTTTTCTTTAGATGTTTCATTTATGTATTGATATCTTGACCTTAAATTATAATATCTTCATAGTGATATCAATTTATGTTCATGTGTTTTGAATTTAATTGTATTGAAATATGTGTTAGCCTTTATGACAAAATTAGATTTTTTGATCTTAATAGTGCTATACTTTGAAGTGCAAGCCTAAATTAAATTCATTAGAAAATCTAATTTTTTTATAAATTTAGGTTCTGCTTATAACTTGATATAATTAGAATTCTCAATTTCATGTCTCTTATTTAGACTACATTAATTCTAATACTATTATTGCAAATATGATGTTTTCTTATTTTATATTTCACTTATCAATAAATATTTATGCACTTAGAAAAATTTGAAATTTTTTATTATTGATTTTGGAAAGATCAAAATTACTCTTCAAAAAATATACAAATGTATAAAAATAAAAAAAAATGCGCAATGGTTTGCAAGTACAAAAAGAGGCACAAAATAAGCCCAAAAATAAAAAAGATGCACAAAAATGTGCCAATAATTTGAAAAAGATGTGCAAAGCGCCACATGTGGTAATTATTTCTTTCCATTATCTTTTAATCTCTTAATTCAAATTGATCTATTATACATTTATATTCTGTATTGACATTTGAAATATACAAATTTTCTATTCATCCTATTTGCAATGATTTTCTTCATCTTAGTGTCTAAATTAACTCATGCTTTTGATATATTATTTCTATTATCAATGTTATATCTCTTCTTAAATTCTATGAATTAATATTATTTTCCTAATATTTTAATTTTAATTGCATAACTTATTTCAATCACTTTCAAGATTGAATTATCAAATGATTTTCATATGTCTGCTTACATTTCAAGTTTTTTTCTTCATTACTTTTTGCTGTTGTCAAAAAGGGAGAGAAATTATTTATATCGTGGTTTTTATTTTTATTGATTTATATTGTATGAGTGTGTGTCTGTTTTTTATTTTGTTCAGGGTTTTGTGTACGTAGTATTTTTGTTTTATTTTTGTTTCTTATATATTTCTAAAAATGCCTCCTTATTTACACGTGTTCATCAATTCAGGGGGAGTTTGGGAGATTTTTTTAAATTTGAAAATTATACAAACAATAATTGTTTTGCCATCATCAAAAAGGAGGAGATTGTTAAGAGAATTGCTATTTGCATGTTTTACATTCTTGCAACTTTTATAATTTTGATGATTTCAATTATTATTGTTTTATGTATAATTATCTCCTAACACTTTTTGGAAGAGTTATTTTTGCTCTTGTGTGTACTAACATTTCAGGAAAATCAAACTCCAGACTACAAAGACTTCAAATCAAATTCAGCCTGAGATACTTTATGTATTTAAAACTTCTATTTTTTTCTTTGAATTAAATTTTGAAAGGGAGTGATTGTAATTGAGTGAATACACACACACTTAAGGAGATCTTGAGAAATTTGTACTGATCATACGGGACGAACATAGTTCATACAGGATGATCAAGTCAGTTATCTCCTCATAAGAGCAATGGAACGAGCAAGAGTCGAAGGAAATTTTTCTAAGTCCTGATTGTTCAGGACGAAGTGTATTCATCCCAGGATGAAGTATTCTCTGGAAAATTTTCATTAAAAAATGAATTGTATTCTTTCCTGGACAAGTTGCTCTCTGGATTGCTATCGTTCAGGACGAAGTGTATTCGTCCCTGGACGATTTGCTCTCGTAAAACTTTCGTCCGAACGAACCTTAACTTCGTACCAGGATGAAGTGAACCGACTCTGAAAATTAAGTGTCGTTCTGCAGTTTTTGGGAACCGACCTATGGAATAACCGTTCGTACCGGACGAACCTAGTTCGTACGGGATGATGTGTGTCTACAAAGTCATTTTATACCTATATACATTAGGTTCATTTCCAACGTACTTAAGTAAAATCATCAAGGATGATCCACGATCATACGAGATGATCCAATACAAATTGACTTGAAAAATTGCAGTTTTTGGATGGTTTTTTATGTCTTTCCTATAAATAGTCCAAACTAAACTGCCACATAATCATTTTGCCTACTGATCTTCGTGCCTATAGAAAGAAGAGTCAAGGAGAGAGTGTGAGAGAGTGTTTGAAGGAGATTTCTTGCTATTGGAGCGTGAATCTTTCACTTGGTACTCAAAGGTAAGAGTCTTTACTCTTGGTTTGTGATTACTTCACTCTTTTCTCTCTTCCTTCTAGATTTCTTGTGAGAAGATCTATCAAGGAGGTCTGGTTCTCTGTCGACACTTGGAGAGTGTGAACAGCTGAAGGGTTCTCTGCCCACACATAGATAGTGTGAACAGCCAAAGGGTTCTCTTCCCACACTTGGAGAGTGCGAAAGAACAAAGGGTTTTTATACCCACACATGGAGAATGTGAACAGCCGAAGGGTTCTCTGCCCACACTTGGAGAGTGTAAAGGACGAAGGGTTCTCTGCCCATACTAGGAGAGTGTGAAAGGACGAAGGGTTCTCTACCCACACTTGGAGAGTGTGAAAGGACGAAGGGTTCTCTGCCCACACTTGGAGAGTGTGAAAGGACGAAGGTTCTCTACCAGTACTGGGGATAGTGTAAAAGGACAACAGTTCTCTGTCGCACCGGGAAGTGGTGGAAAGTGTGTTTGTAAAGGCTTCTTCGCCTTTCTATGGTTGCAAAAGGAGAGTCACTATTAGTATTAGTGTAATACTCGAAGGGTGACTCCACGGAGTGGATGTAGGTCTGGTTTTGACCGAACCACTATAAACCTCATGTCTTTATTTTTTTTGCTTCCTTTTATTTTTGTGTTTTTTAATTTTAAAATTGTGGTTGAAAAGCATTTTCTACAAAACTCCTTAAAGTTTATTTTTTGGTTTAAAAATTAAAAAGTGTGATTTTTTTTAATTACCAATTCACCCCCCCTCTTGGTTAGCCATGGGACATAAGCTTAGATCTAACAACCTAATTCATAGAAATCAAGTTTCAACAGTAACTAGTCATCTTAAATTTATGAATGACCCTATTGAAGTCATTTATTCACTCGACAGACTTTACTTGGTGACTTTAGATGATTTTGATGAACTTGAAGATTGGGATACACCCCCTAAATTTGAAGAGGAAGTGTGAAATTCCAGAAGATCTGTTAGAGAGAGAAACCCTAGAAAAATTCAAATTTTATATTCCCGGTTTTCGTTCCTGCTTCTCAGAAAGGACGGTGGATGATGGCGGCAGAGAGTCACCGGCAATCTCTGTCTCCGGCGACTAGACCTCAGCCCTTTATTGGTAATTCGAAGATTAATCTGAAGGTAAACGAGGTGTTGTCATCAAAATAGTACTCAGATGATCGTTTGAAGAAGTTGCATAGACCGTTGGTGATTAAAGATGTCTCAGAAGAAGCGCCAAAGAAGATTAAGCATGTGGAAGGCAAAGGCAAAGGATTGGATGAATCTGGAATGAATATTACTCCAAGTACTGATAAAGTTTTTTCTATAATTAATTCGTTTGATCCCGATGCTTCCTCTTCCGGGATGAAAATCTTTGTTAACAGATTTATGAATTCAAATATAAACTCTGGACTCAATGAGTTAAAGGCGAATTCATTGAATTTAGGTAACAATAATATTCAATCTATGATGAATGATAATAACATAATGAATATGGATAAGGTGATTGTTAAAATGCCGAATACTACTGATAGTATTCGCAATAATAATCCTTGGAGTAATAAGCCGTATATCAAAATTGATTTTAAGGAGGATGAAATGTTGTTATCTGATGATGGTAAAGCTGTAAGGCTGAATGAAGAAATGGAAATTAAGAATTCAAAGAAACTAATGAATTCTATGGTTATAAAGGTGTTTGGAAGAGAAGTTGCTTCTCATTTGGTAGCTTGGGAGATCAGAAAGCAATAGAGTCACTTGGGCCAATTTCATTTTACCACTTTAGGAAGAGGATGGTTCTTATGTTCTTTTCAATAGGAGGAGTTGATGGAAGCAGCTCTATTAGGAGGACCGTGGTTTATTAATGGACACATTGTGGGAATGGAGAAGTGGTCCACAATCTTTTCTGTTTCATCAATGAAGGGTCTAACCTCTCCCATATGGGTTAGAATGCCAAACTTGCCTTTGTAATGTTGGGATGAAGTTAACATAGCAAGGATTGCTTCTAGAATTGGTATCCCATTAATGATGGATGGGAATTTATTCCAATGGGGAGGACGGAGTTTGCTAGAGTTTATGTGCGGGTGAAGCTTGATCAACCTCTTCCTTTGGGAATTTGGGTGGATACCATTTCGGGAAGGTTCTTTCAAAAAGTTGAATATGAGAAAGTGGCCAACCTTTGCTTCGAATGTGGTTTGATTGTGCACTTGAAGGATGAATGTGAAAAAATCAGAAGCAAGCCCAGTGAAGTGAAGATTATTGATAGTAACAATAAAGAAGATGCTGAAGGAAGAAATTTGCAAGTTAAAGTTGATGAACCATCATTTGGTCCTTGGATTCTCGTTAACAATAAGAAAGGAAGAGGGCCTATTCAAAGAAGCAAGGAGGTGAAATCTAATAAAGCTATATATGTTAGGAAGAATGGAAATTCAAAATCAGCTCAGAAAGAAGGTTCGGTTGAAGATGAAGTAAGGAAAGACTCTTCCCACATAGAGTTAGCTGACATGGGAAATGAAGAATAGTTAGAAGAAGGAGAATTGGTTTTAGAAGTGGATCAAAAAAATGATACAAAGAATGGAGCTGATGCTGTGGATAGAGAAGATTATTTAGTCAACGGCGAGGAAGGTTCTGAAGATGATATGAGTAAGACCTCTGTATCTATTATTCCTAACATATCAAATTCTGTTAATAAATTTGATATTCTGAATTCTGCAATGAAAATATGCCAAATGAAGAAATGTTAGATGTGGATAATTGTATGGAAAGAAATGAGGAAACCTGTGATGGTATTAGAGTGAGGCCGAACAAAGTTGAAAATGTTGACAGTAATATTTCTAGTGGTACTTTGGGAAGAGACAAAAGTACTAATGATAAGTATAACAAGATGAAATTAACTAAAGAGCTGAAATCTCTTGGTCCTATAAAGAACATTCCGAGAGGAAGGAATTTTGATGGTGGAGGTAACAAAAGGAAGGAAGGGGCGGCATCCCCTAGGTTGTATCAATGAATTCCATAGCTTTTTGGAATTGTAGAGGGGCCAAGAAGAAAGAGGCCTCTCTATATCTCAGGGAGGTGATTAAAGACCATGGTATTTTGTTTGTGGGATTGGTGGAAACTAAGATCAATGCTTTTGACAAAGTTTCCATAGAGAAGATTATGGGAGCTGATTGGGATTTCTATCTCATTCTATCTGATGGACCATCTGGAGAAATTATGGTGTTGTGGAGGTCTGACTTAGCTTCTTTCTCAGATTTAAAGGAAGCAAATCAGTGTATTATTGGAGATCTCAATGTCTTCAATAAAGGGGTGTGGATGATTGCTACTATCTATGGCAATAAGGAAGTTGTAAAGAGGAGAGAGTTATGGAGGAGTTTACATGTGGTTTCCATTAGAAAGGTTCCTTTCATTACTGGGGGAGACTTTAATTGCATCTTATCTCAAGAAGACAAGAGGGGTGGAAGAAAATTTGTTTTTTCTCAAGGTCCCAAAGAGATGGCTGATTTCTTAAATATGAGTTACTTACATGATGTGGGATTTTTTGGTCCAAGATTCACTTCGAGTAACAATAAATCAAGAGGAGATTGTATTCTTGAGAGACTGGACAGGTGTTTGCTTATTTCTAAAGCCATCAATGGAGCTAATGTAACTGTGGTAAGACACCTTGCTAGAGTAGCTTCAGATCATTGTCCTATAGTCTTGAAGATTTTTGATAATTCTTATAAAAAGAATGGGATGCTTAAATTTGAAGATGTGTGGATTTCTTATAAAGCTTTGTCTCTCATTATTGCAAGATTTTGGAGGAAGGCATTCCAAGGTAGTGATATGGAAATTCTCAATAAGAAGTGCAAGAAAGCTTTGAAGGATTTGTTTTATTGGAGCAAGGCAAGGATTAGGGACATTTCTTTTGAAAAGGAGAAATTAAAAGAAGAAAACTCTCTGATTCAAGAAGAAGAGGCTTCGGTTGGATGGCTTACTGATGAAAAGCTTTGGATGCTGAGATCAAAAGTTAAAGAGCATAATTCGGTTCTTTCACGGCTTAATACATGGTGGAGGCAAAGAGAAAAGGCTAAGTGGATAGAAGAAGGTGACACTAATTCTAAATTTTTTCATTCTTTAGCCAACACAAGAAGAAATGGAAAAAGGATTTCTCAAATTAAAGATGCTAATGGTGTAATTATTGAAGAACCCAAAGAGATGCATAAGGTGTTTTTCTAGTTTTTTCAAAACAAATGGAAACAGAGGACTTGCTGCATTGATAATTGGCCTAACCCGATAGTTGTTCTGGATGATGCTGATAGAAGAATCTTGGAGGTTCAAATCTCAGATGTGGAAATTCTGGAAGTTATCAAAGGACTTGGCAATAACAAATCTCCGGGACCTGATGGTATTACGTATTATTTTCTTAAAAATTATTGGAGCATTATTGGTATTGATGTTTGTAAAGCTATTAGAGAATTTTTTTGATTCAGGAAAAATGTGTAGTAATTGGAAAGAAACTCTTATTGTGTTGATACCGAAATTACTAATCCTTTAACTCCTGAAGGTTTCCATCCTATCCGCTCATGCAACTCCATTTATAAAGTTGTTGCTAAGGTTTTATTGAACAGGCTTTTGGTGGTAATTCCAAAAGTTATTTGAGAAGAGCAGGTAGCTTCCTTAAAAGGGAGAAGCATTTCAGATCATCTATTGCTGGCATAGGAATTGGTCAATAAAATCAGGATTTCTAAATCTAAAGAAGGTTTGGTGGCCATCAAGCTAGACATGGAGCAATCCTACGATAGCATGTGTTGGAATACTCTTGATGAGATGATGAGAAGACTGGGTTTTCCCGTGAGATTCATGAAGCTGATTATGGAATGCATTGTGGAGCCTAAATTTTCAATTATCATAAATGGAGGCTTATCCAAGTGGATTGAGGGGAGGACTGGTTTCCATCAGGGATGTCCATTATCCCCTTTTCTTTTTATCATTTGTTCCCAATTATTATCTAATGTCCTTTCACAGGAGGGGAAGGAATTAGGCATTAAAGTTGCTTCTAGAGGTCAGAAAATATCTCATTTGCTTTATGCTGATGATGTCCTGTTACTGTCTGATGCTAAGATTAAATGCATTAAGGAGATGAAGTTCATTTTGAGCAATTACTATGGCTGGACTGGACAAAGATTCAACCTCAAAAAATATGCCATGATTATTATCAAGAATGTTGAGAGAAGAAGGAAGAAGAAAATTGCAAAAATCATGGAAATCAAGGTGGTAAAGGAACTTAACTATTTGGGAACAAAATTGGCCTTAAGAAGATTGAAAAAGTTAGATATTCAATTTCTATTGGATGAATCTTTGAAGATTTTAAATGCATGGGGAAATAGATATATTTCTCTAGTTGGAAAACTAGTGCTAGTCAATTCGGTTTTTTGTAATCTGCCATTGTATTTAATTTCTTATTCCATTATTCCTTTAAGTGTGCTGAGGGAATTTGAGAAATATTGCAGGAATTTCATCTGGAATAATCAAGATGGAAAACAGGGTATACACTATGTAGCTTGGAAAGATCTTTGCAAACAAAAAACATCCGGTGGGTGGGGAATTCATTCAGCAATTTGTAGTGTTGACACATTGAGAGCTAAATTCTCATGGAATCTAGTTATCAACCCAAACTCCTTCTTGAATAGAAATCTCTTGGTCAAATACAGTGAAGACTGGTGGAAGAAAGATGTTATTAAAGGAGGTTCTTCGGCATGGAAGATTATTTATAGTGGTTGGAAAGCTATGAGGAATATTATCAGATGGAATGTGGTGAAAGGGACTCATATTAATGTATTGAAGGATGTATGGATATTGGACAAAAGCTTACTCAAATGGCCAACATTTGTAGCTTCTTTTGAAGAGGCTAACATCACTCTGGATTATTTTATTCTT
This sequence comes from Dendrobium nobile, assembly GCA_022539455.1. Taxonomy (NCBI): domain Eukaryota; kingdom Viridiplantae; phylum Streptophyta; class Magnoliopsida; order Asparagales; family Orchidaceae; genus Dendrobium; species Dendrobium nobile. The sequence goes on from CM039723.1 coordinate 48,686,048, forward strand.
GAAGGAAGGTGGAACATTGATAAATTACTACTTTTTTTCCGTGAAGACTTGGTTAATGTTATTAGTAACATTCAAATACATCAAGAAGAAGAGGAAGATTTTATGGATCTTAAATACAAGTTCTCTGGAAAAACAATTGCTGCATTGATTAAAGAAGATACGGTGAGGATGGATGGTGGAAATTCTTACTTATGGATTGATAAGATGAAATTGTATGCATGGGTGGAATTATTCATTTGGAGACTTTGCAAAAATGCTATTCCAACAGCAGATTTTCTGATGAGAAGGAGATTATCTAATAATAATTTGTGTCCTAGAGGATGTGGAGAAGTGGAGAATTGGGACCATGTTACTACTAAATGTCCTAAGTTGTTAAGAATTATTTGCATTCTTCGGGAATGGAGTTTTCATATTCCCTTCTTTGATTCTTTTCAGCAGTGTATAAATGAGTTACAAATTTTGTATGTGAAGAATCCATTGATGGTAAAGCTTTATTTTACGATGTTATGGATTTCATGGAATGATAGAAATAAAACAAGGCATGGTAAGAAAGAAGACAGTGAATCTGTATTAGCTGCAAATGTGATTAGCATTGTTGCGTTGGATAAAAGACACAAAGTACTCTCAGAAAAATGATATGCTTGTCTACAGATTTTTGGCATCCTCCACCACCTGAGTGGTACAAGATTAATACTGATGCTGCATTGAGGAGCAACTATGGAGCGGGCATTAGAGGAATTGCTAGATATCATAGAGGAAGATTTGTTCATGCTTTTGGTTTCTATGGGATGCATTGGGATATAGCACAACTGGAACTTTATTCTTTTAACTCTTTAAAAGATCTATTGCATAATTGTTTGGATAATGCCAAAGGTGTTATCATAGAGGGAGACAATAAGAATGTCATTCAATTTCTTCTCAACATGTACAGCAAAGAAAAGAAGAAACTTGGAGACAATGGAGATGAAAACTCCTTCGGTTTGAGGTATGGGAATAATGTCATTTTTAAATGTATTGGTAGGAAGTGTAATAGAATAGCTGAGTTTTGTGCTAACCTGTCATTTTCTTATGATTTTATTTGGGACTTTTTTTGAGAGAGCTCTCTTCCTTCCTCCTTTATTAAACTTGTAAAGGAGGAATGTTGTTTGGAATCAGCTCTCTTTTAGTTTGTATCTAGGCTTTGGTTTCTTTTTATTTTTTAATGCTGATTGCATTTCCTTCAAAAAAAAATTTTTGAAGAGGAAACTAAATAGATAGTTTATGAAATAAAAGAGATTAACCTTGTTATAGAGGATGACACTTACCCCACTCTCATACGTTCTTTGTTGAGTGAGGATGAGTCTAGGGATTGAATTCAACTCATTTTTGAGTTTAAGAATTACTTCACCTGGGTATACGATGAAATGTCATGTTTTTCTACAGACGTAGCAATTCATAAATTTGAAATTCAACATGATGCCATTCTTGTAAAATAAGATCCTAGATGCATGTGTTTGGAGATCAAATAATAAGTCTTTTTTCAATTCAAGAAGTTGGTAGACACTTGATTTTTTTGAGAGGAACAATATCCCAATTGGGTAGCCAGCATCGTATGATTCGAAAGAAAAATGGTCAAATTTGGATCAGTGTTAACTATAGAGATCAGCATAAGGCAAATCTCAAGGATGAATTCCTTTTACCCATACTAGAACTTATGGTGGACATTGCTTCTTCACATATTATTTTCTCTTTTATGGATGGCTCGCCTGGTTATAGCTAAATCAAGATGGCCCTAGAAGATGAGAAAAACAATGCATTTAGAACTCTTCTCAGAATCTTTTATTATAAAGTGACGTCATTTGGCCTTAAGAATGCTAGCACAATCTACTAGTGGGTTATGTCTCAAATATTTGATGACTTAATCCAATATAAAGTAGAGTTCTACATTAATAATTTAGTTGTCAAGAGAAAAATCAAAAGTGGCTCGCCATTATGATGTAAGAATAATCTTTGAGCAGTTGCGCCTCCCTTCAAGTGCACTTTTAGTGTCATGACAAGGAAATTTCTATGTTTCGTAGTAAAGCACCGAAGAATCAAAATTGATCATGCCAAAATCAAAGCTATCTTAAATATGTTGCCTCCTAAAAGCATTACTCAACAAAGATCTTCTAAGGTCTTGTTGGCATGTATAAGAAGATTCATTTTCAACCTCTCTAGAAGATGTCAACCATTCTCTGATTTGGCTAAAAAGGTTTCCAAATTTATATGGGACGAGAAATGTCAAATTGCCTTCAAAAATATCAAGCAATACCTTTTGAATCCACAAGTTTTGGCAGCCCCTGTTCCAAGAAAACCTTTAACCCTTTACAATGCGTCCCATGACAAGTCTCTTGGTGCCATTCTAGCTCAAGTCAATAATGAATGGAAAGAGAATAATCTTTAATACCTGAGTTGAAGAATTTTCCCTATATAAATTTTATATCCTTCAATAGAGAAAAATTATCTTGCTTTATTTTTTAATCCCAAAAAACTAAGGCATTACATGATTTCTCACTAGGTAAACTTGATTTCAAGTGTCAATCCCATGTAATATCTTATGACCTGGCCTATGTTGTTAGGATGTTTAACATGCTCATCTATGATATTGCTTCAATTCAATATCACTTTCATTCCCCAGCATGTTATGAAAGGACAAACCATTGCTAACTTTTTTATGGCACACCCACTACCAGCAAAATCTAATATTGCTTCAATTCAATATCACTTTCATTCCCCAGCATGTTATGAAAGGACAACCATTCCTAACTTTATTATGGCACACCCACTACCAGCAAAATCTCTTTTAAATGATGATTTACTTAATAAATAAATCATTTTGATGGAGCAGCATCCCTGCAATGGGGCAATGCTCAAAAATCTACTATTCCGAAAAAGTTAGAATAGGCCTGGTTTTTATAACACCAAATAAGGGAATGATATTTTTTTTCTTACTACTTATTAGATCCTTGCACGAATAATAAGGTTGAGTATGAAGCTCTAAAAACTATCCTAAATATCGCAATCCTGATGGGCATTAAAGAGACTAAGATCTTTGGCAACTCTCAACAGGTGATCAACTAGAATATAGGTACATATAAGATTTTGAATCCTAAACTCCTAAAGTACAACTAGTACATCAGTCACCTGCTCAAGAAAATTCCTTTCATAACTATGTATAGGATTCCCTATAGAAGTAATTCTTCAGCAGATTCCCTAGCAAAACTTACAAAGGAATTTTCCTAACTAGAAGAAGTCTATATTCCTATAGAAGTTCAGTGTCGTCAGGTCCTGTCTCTTATAAATTTGGAGCACATTAATAAAAAAATTTCCTAGATCCTTTATGCCTCTTCTGCAATCAATGAAGAAGGCGACAGGAGACAAATGTTGATTGTTTAAATCAAGAAGGAAAGCTCCCCCAAGATAGGTCCCTTGCTAATCAAATCAAGAAATTCATCATATCATATGCACTAGTCAACAATATGTTCTATTATCCATCATTCAATCCAATGTGGCTCAATTATCTAAATAAATAAAAGGGCCTTGAAGATTTTTAATGAGGTCCATATAGGATTATGTTGTGCTCATAATTTGGATCCAAAGATGAAGTTAAAAATCAAAATACTTGGATACTACTAGCCTATAATGATTAATGATTGCATAAACACTACAAAATGTATTATCAATTACAAGACATTGGTGTGGTCTTAAATTAGTCTCCTAATATGTTACATCCCATGATAGCTTTGTGGCCCTTTGAGATTTGGGGCTTGGATGTTATCGAGCTAATTGACCCTCTGTCTATGTGGGGTCATCACTTCATTTTAGCCGTGATGATTACTTTTCAAAGTGGGTTGAAGCAATTTTCCTATGCAATATAACATCACACCATGTCATGAAGTTCTTTTCTGATCATATTATATATTTATTTAGCATACCCCAACCTCATAGAATCATATCTGGTAATGGGTCTACTTTTAAGTCCATAAAATTTAACAGTTGTTTTTCTAATTGCCATGGTATTGATTAGAGATACTCAGCAATCTATTAACCACGGGCTAATGGATTGGCTGAGGCCTTCAATAAAACCTTGATATAAATCATCAAAAAGACCTTAGATGACAACAAATATTAGTGGGATGAGATTTTGGTGGATGCTTTGTTGGCTTAACAAACCACTCATAGAACCCCAACCTGATTCACTCTATTTGCACTAGTGTATGGGTCGAAGGCCGTCCTCCCTCTAGAAGTTCAAATCCCTTCACTCATAATCAAAATACAAAACTAGATTACAATATAACAAAATGCACAACTCTAGTGCGAAGAGCTCGATGGCCTTGAAGAATGCCATCTCCAAGATCAATAAAACTTAAAGTTGTATAAAGCTTGAATGATTAATGCCCAATAAAATTTAGTGCGACCTAGAACCTTCTAAGTAGGAGACTTGGTCCTAGTTCTTTGGAGGCCTATCTTAGCCCACTAAAGATTGATGTGAAGTTTGAACTAACCTGGGAAGGCCCCTTTGTTGTAGAAATAGTTTATAAAGGGGGCTCATATAAGCTAGTTGATTATAAGGGAAATCACTCAATATTGCCAATCAATTGGCATTTCCTCAAGAAATACTATGATTTATTTAGCTTGATCTTCGAATCAATAAAATCTTAAGTTTGGAATCAAATTAACTCAATTTTATTTAAATTTTAAAACACCATAATCTAATTTCTTTTTTCCTTAAGGTTAGAGTTAGTCATCATGCTTTCTTTCCTTAGGATTAGATTCACTAGTGGTGGAGTACGCCATCTATGGAAAAACCCTAGTTTTAAAACCTAAATTTAATCTTTTGTGTAGAGAAACTTTCCTCTCCCAAAGAACATCCATTGTTGATTGAGCATGCCCTCTATGGCACCATCTTAGTTTTAAATTCAAAATCTGATCTTCTATGGGAAGCAATGCTTCCTTCCCACAAGATCTTCTAGTTGTTTTCTTCTCCTTTAGGATAGATGTCGGTCATCGTGTTTTCTTTCCTTGGAATTAGACATCCTAGTGGTGGATAATACCCACTGTAGTGCCATCCTAGTTTTAAATTTTAAATCTAGCTATTTGTGGGAAGCAATGCTTCCTTCCAACAAGATCTTCATGTTCTCTTTTCCTTAAGGTTAGATGTGAGTCATCATGTTTTCTTTCTTTAGGATTAGATCTACTAGTGATGGAGCACACCCTCTATGGCACTTTCCTAGTTTCCTTGTCAAGGAATCGATTCGCCATTCAAGTTTAAATCCATTAGTGATGGAGCAGCCCACTATAGCGCCATCGTACTTTCGAAATCCAAATATGATCTTTTATGGGAAGCAGCTCTTCCTTCCTATAATATTTTATACTTTTCCTTTCCATAAGGTTGGATGTAAGTCATCATACTTTCTTGCATTAGGATTAGACGTCTTAGTGGTGGATATTTCCCTCTACAACACCATCCTAGCTTCAAGATTCAAACCCAATCCTATGTGAGAAGTAATCCTTCCATCTGACATGATCTTCAAGTTTTCTTCTCCTTAAGGAATGTTGTGAGTTATCATCCTTTCTTGCCTTAGGATTAAACATCCTAGCAATGGATAATGCCCTCTACGGCACCATCCTAATTTTAAATTCCAGATCCAATCTTCTATGGGAAGCAACACTTCCTTCCAAAAGATATTCCAATTTTCTCTTCCTTAATGTTAGATATGAGTCAACACACTTCCTTTCCTTATGATTAAATATACTAGTAGTTAAGAATGCCCTTTACAATACCATCCTAGTTTAAATTTCAAATTCCATAATCAAGCCTTCTTTTCCTTAAGGTCAAGTAAGCCCATCCCTTATGATTAGATCTACTAGTGGTAGAGTATGCCCTTTATGGTACAACCCTAGTGTTAATTCAAACATCATCCTTTAGTGTTAGGTTTTCCCTTCCCTTAGAATCAAAATTTGAGACTTGACCTTAAAGGTTTGTAGGGGTTGTTAGACCTTAACACCTAGTCCGAGACTCACAAATATAGAAGAAATAATATCACTTGATGCTGAAGTAAGTACAATTATCAAAAGTTACAAAGATGGTGATAATAATCCTTGACTTCTTTTCACCCTCTTGGTGAACTAGAGAACTTGGACTCCTTTTCACCCTCCTAATGAGGTAGAGAACCTTAAATAACTTTCACCTTCCCCAGGTGACAGAGTAGCCATGTCCTTTAACACTAAAGAGATCTTCTTCTTCCCAAAATATCCCTCAAGATGAACCTTAAATCTGATGGTACTAAGGTGTAAGCTTTCAACAGCAACCATGTGAAACCCCCTTCACTCACCCTTAAACCCCACAAGGTTCTTCTCCCACTTAAACTCCATCCTTTCCTCTCTCCCTTTCATGGATCTCTCTTTAAGTTTTCTCTAGAAGAATGGAGACTCAATGCATGCCAAAAAAACTTATAATGTATTTGGAGAAAACGTAAATAGAGGGATTTAAGAAAATCCTAGAAACTCAATTCTTCTATAAAATATTGTTCAGTATGATCCTAAGATCATCCCATAAAAAAGCATAAAAAAGCCGTTTTAGCAAGTACAATCAGTATTGCCCTGTACAATCAATTCAAGTATTTAAACATATCATCCAATACAAATCTACAATCTTCCAGGATGATTAATTTGACTAAAATGTAGTTTGTCCAGGACGCAAAGGCGGATGGAGGGGGGGGAGCAAGGGGGGGAACGTTCCCCCTTGCAGAAAAAGGAAAAAAAATGATTTATTTAGGTATTAATTAGGTTTTTTTAGTTCACAAAGTTCATATTCTAAAATTTCCATTGGTTGAGTTCTTCGCCTCATTCTTTTATGTCTGACTCTTTCTATCATGCTGTAACTCAAGATCCAACTCTTTCGCCTAGTAGGGGCCAGCAGACGGCGGACTATAGCCTAGGGTGGATCAAATCCATCTCCTCCCTACTCCCTTGCCTCAACCCTCACCCCCTCATACATCTTTGCTAGTTACGGTTGTTCGAATAGTCGAATGAGAGCACTCAAAAGGTTTTTTTTTTATTTGGATTTTTCTTTTATTTTTTGGTGTTAAAATAATCATTGCTTTCATGTTTCAAGTAGAAGTAAGATATTTACTTCTAGATCTGTTTTTCTTCCTAACAATTAAAAAGAACTTACTGCAAAAACCTAATTTTTTTGTAGTAAAAATCCTTCCAACTACACACATAGGCAGTACATCATTAAATATACTTAAATAAATAACATATTTTTTGTAATTGAGAGAAGCACTATGAAACTTTTCTCTCCAAACATTTTTAAAAAAATATTATGCACTTCTCTTTGTATAATTTCACAGAGCTACTAACATACTACTACATGTTGTATAAAAAATTATAATATATATTTCTTTTATACATTTCTATACAAGAAAAAAAAGGATATGAAAATATGGCATATATAATCATTATGATAATTTCATTTCAAAATAAGGGCTTACTTTACAAACTAAGCAATAGTCTTTTAGATCTGTATTTCTTTCTAGAAATTAAAAATAACTTGATCTTTCTTTGATCAATTCCTCTTTGGTTGATTGTCTTTTGTTGGAATATGAAAACAAAAGCAAAGAAATGGGGTACCCATTGCTTATTGGAATATTTGATTATTGTATATTCTTTTGTAGCCTTGTTCATGTTTAGTTGTCTAAATGTAATATCTTGTTTGAATTCTTATTAGATATATAATCTTAAGGCATCATTCAGTACAAGTTTGAACCACATGGAAAGATATTTCAAGCAATCATTGAATTCAAAAACATCAAATAATGTTGATGATAATAGCAGTCATGTTGAAGAGCAAAATGAAAAATGCATTCGAGTGAATGTTTATTTACCCAAAAATATGGAAATTAAAGGAGAAAATCTTCCATCTTATCTAGGACTAAAAATTTCTATTCCTAACTTTAGTCTTTATATTTGAGATGAAACCCATAAAACATATTTACAATGAGGTTCATTTCAACCTCACAGTCATGATGTTCCAAAAAGCAAATTTGGGGTGAAAGACAAAAAATTTAATCCTGCTTGTTTAACAAATATTCTGATTGGCTTGAGTGTAGAATATGCAAAGATAAATCATGTTATGTTTATTGTTATCTTTTTAGAAAATAAGGTGAGGGAGAAGCATTTAATAAAAATGATTTTTCTAATAGAAAAAAAAAACAAACAAATTTGATCTTCATGTAGGAAGCCAAAATAGTGCACATAATAATGCTAGACGTAGTTGTCATGTCCTGATGAAGCAGAGTCAACATATTGGTTTTGTGTTCCAAAAGCCATCAGATCAAGCTACAACTCCATACCGTACCCACCTCAATACTTCTATTGATTGCATAAAATTTCTTTTGAAGCAAGAACTAGCTTTTTGAGGACATGATGAGTCTTGTACATGAAAAAATTAGGGTAATTTTCTTGAATTGGTTTGGTTTCTAGCTGAGCATAATAAAGATATACAAGATGAGGTGCTAAAAAAAGCTCTTGATAATTTAAAGTTAATTGCACCTGAAATTTAGAATGATATTACAAGAACATTTGTTATTGTAATTACAAACTCTGTATCTGAGGAGATTGGTGATAAATTTTTCTCAATTTTAGTTGATGAATCATAAGACACGTCTGTTAAAGAGAAAATGACAATTGTAGTACATTTTGTTAGTAAGAAAGGTGAGTTAGTTAAAAAAAATTTTTGGGGACATCTCATTTGTCAGATATAATTACAAATAGTCTTAAAATGGTAATTGAGCAACTCCTATCAACATATGGTTTGAGCATTTCCAGAATATAGGGTCAAGGTTATGATGGTGCTAGCAATATGGGAGAGGAGTTTAATTGTCTAAAGGCTCTTTTTCTGAATGAAAATCACTTAGCATATTACATTCTTTGCTTTTCACATCAGCTTCAATTAACATTGGTGATAGTCATAAAATCTCATATTCATATTGCTATGTTATTTACTATAATTTTGAGTGTAATGAATCTTATTGGTGCTTCTTGTAAGCATCATGACTAAATTCGAGAAATACATAAACAAAAGGCAGTAAATGAATTACATAGTAGAAAACATTTATCTAGGCAAGGCTTAAATCAAGAAATTAGCCTTAGGCATGCAAGCGATATAAGGTGTAGTTCTCATTATGAATCAATTTTAAGGTTAATTATATTATTCTTTATAGTAATTGATGTTGTGGAAATTATTTTTAAACATGATATAAGCTTAGAAAAAATGGTGAAGCATATGCTTTATTAGAATTATTATAGATCTTTGAGTTTTCTTTTAGCCTAAATCTGACGAAAGATGTTCTTAGTATCACTAATAAACTATCACAAGCTTTATAAAGAGGAGGAAAGATAATGTAAATGCTATATCTTTGGTGTTGAAACTCGTTCACAATGAATTAGTTTGTTAAACCTAAGCTTATGTCCCAGCGGCTAACCAAGAGGGGGGTGAATTGGTAATTAAAAATTAATCCCTCTTTTTAATTTTTTAAACCAAAAAATAAACTTTAACGAGTTTTGTAGAAATAGATTTTTTCAATCACAAATTAGAAACATAAATTAACAAAATAAAAAGCAATGAAAAATAAAACACACAAGATTTATAGTGGTTCGGTCAAACATGACCTACATCAACTCTCTGGAGGCACCCTCCGAGTATTGCACTAATATCACTAGTGACTCTTCTTTAGCACCCATAGCAAGGTAGAGAAGCCTTTAAAAAAACTCTTTCCACTACTACCCGGTGCGGCAGATAACCATTGTCCTTTTACACTATCCCTAGTGTTGGCAGAGAACCATCATCCTTTTACACTCTCCAAGTCTGGATAGAGAACCCTTTGGCTGTTCACACTCTCCAAGTGTGGGCAGAAAACCCTTTGGCTGTTCACACTCTCCAAGTGTGGGCAAAGAACCCTTCGGCTGTTCACACTCTCCAAATATCGGCAGAGAATCAGTTCTGCTTGACTGATCTTCTCACAAGAAATCTAGAAGGAAGAAAGAAAAGAGTGAAGTAATCCCAAATCACAAGTAGAAATTCTTACCTTTGAATACCAAGTGAAGTCTTCATGCTGCAGTAGTAGGAATCCTCCTTTGAACAATCTCTTACACTCTCTCCTTGACCCTTCTTTCAATAGGCACGAAGATCAGTAGGCAAAAAGATTAAGTGGCAGTTTAGTTTGGACTATTTATAGGAAAGATATAAAAATCCGTCCAAAAACTGTAAATTTTCGTGTCAATACGCATTAGATCATCCTGTATGATCGTGGATCATCCTGGACGACTTTACTTAAATGCATTGGAAACGAACCTAATGTATATGGGTACAAAATGACTTCTTACACACACATAATCCCGTACGAACTAGGTTCGTCCGGTATGAATGGTTATTCAATAGGTCGGTTCCCAAAAACTGTAGAACGTCACTTAATTTTAAGAGTCGGTTCACTTCATCTTGGGACAAATTTAAGGTTCGTTCGGACAAATTTTTTACAGAGAGCAAATCGTCCTGGGACGAATACACTTCGTCCTGGATGATAGTACTCCAGAGAGCAACTCGTCCTGGAATGAATAAACTTCGTCTGAACAAAAATTTTCTAGAGAACATTTCATCCCAGGATGAATACACTTCGTCCTGGACAATCAGGACTTAGAAAAATTTTCTTCAATTCCTATTCGTTCCATTGCTCTTACGAGGTAATAACTGACCTGATCGTCCTGTACGAACTATGTTTGTCCCGTATGATCAGTACAAATTTCTCAAGATCTCTTAAAGTGTGTGTATATTCACTCAATTACAATCACTCTCTTTCAAACTTAATTCAAAGAAAAATACAAGTTTTAAAAATACAAAGTATCTCATGCTGAATTTGATTTGAAGTCTTTGAAGTCTGGAGTTTGATTTTCCTGAAATGTTAGTACACACAAGAGCAAAAACAACTCTTCTAAAAAGTGCTAGGAGATTAATACACATAAAATAATAATATTTGAAATCATCAAAACTATACAAGTTGTAAGAATGTAAAACATGCAAATAGCAATTCTCTGGACAAACTCCCCCTTTCTGATGACGGCAAAATAATTGTTGTTTGTATAATTTTCAGATTAAAAAAAAATCTCCTAAACTCCCCTTGAATTGATGAACACGTGTAAATAAGGAGGCATTTTTAGAAAGATACAACAACCCAAAATAAAATAAAATACAACATACACAAGAAACAAAATAAAAACAAAAACAGACACACACATACAATACAAATCAAACAAAACCAAAACCATGATACAAACAATTTAACAATACGAATCAAACAAAACCAAAACCACGATACAAAAAATTTCTCTCCCTTTTTGACAACAGTAAAAAGTAAAGAAGAAAAATACTTGAAATGTAAGCAGACATATGAAAATTATTTGATAATTTAATCTTGAAAGTGATTGAAATAAGTTATGCAAATAAAATTAAAATATTAGGTAAATCATATTAATTTATATAATTTAAGAAGAGATGTAACATTGATAATTGAAAGAATATATCATGAACATAAGTCAATTTAGACTCTAACATAGAGAAAATCATTGCAAAAAGGATGAATAAAAAATTTATATATTTCAAATTTTAATACAGAATTTAAATGTACAGTAGATCAATTTAAATTAAGAGATTAAAAGATAATGGAAAGAAATGATTACCACATGTGGCGCTTTGCGCATCTTTTTCTAATTATTGGCACATTTTTGTGCATCTTTTTACTTATGGATTTATTTTATGCCTCTTTTTGTACTTGCGAACTATTGCACATTTCTTTTGATTTTTGTACTTTTGTACATTTTTTCAAGAGTAATTTTGATATTTCCAAAATTAATAATCAAAAATTTCAAATTTTTCTAAGTGCATAAATATTTAATCATAAGTGAAATATAAAAAAAGAAAATATCATAGTTGTAAAAATAATATTAGAATTAATGAAGTCTAAATAAGAGACATGAAATTGACAATCTTAATTATATCAAGTTATAAGCAGAACTTAAATTTAGAAAAAAAATTAGATTTTCTAATGAATTTAATTTTGACTTGCATTTCAAAGTATAGCTCTATTAAGATCAAAAATCTAATGAATGACATAAAGGCTAACACACATTTCAATACCATTAAAGCCAAAATACGAGAACATATATTAATATCAATATGAAGATATTACAATCTAAGCTAAGGATATTAATACAAAAACAAAACATCTAAAGAAAAGAAAATACAACAAACTTACTAAAAATAACAACAAACACACAAACTACAAAAATTACATATAATTAAGTGCAACAATCACTGAGAAGGACCCTGATCTGGAGGAGGTGGAGGAGGTGCAGCACCGAAGATGTTAATGTAAGTACTCATTATAAGCACATTGGTACTGATATCACTCATCTGATCCCTCATAAAATTCATGTCATGCTGATACTATGCGGACTACTACTAAAGATGAGTCTCAATTTAATCAAAATGTTTATCAAAATGAGTCTCTAGGTGATCAAATCTTTGAATTAAATCCTGATAATTTGGTTCATTGGCAGGTGCAGGTGCAGCTTAGGGTTCTTCCTCTGTATCATTAATGACATGTGTTTAACTTTGTTCTTCTTTGAATATTGCTCTAAATGATCCATCGTTGTAGTAGAGCGGTTCTTCAAACTCTTGATCAGGATGAACCAAAATATATTTCTTGTCCAGAATATAGGCAACTAGATGTCCTAAGGCGATGTTCTTCTTTCTCTTATGCTCTACATGTCCAATTTTAGATAGCCCATAAAGATAATCAAGGATAAGTTGGGCTTCATTTATAGGTTCTTTAGTCATGATCAAGAAGGTCACCGTAGAAAGAAGAGGGGTAATGTTGATTCTATCACCAGCTTTAGGAATTATAGAAGTTCTAAGGACATGCTGGATGATACGTGCATTTCAAATGAGACCGGATACTCTAGCCACATGTTCGTTCACATTGTTTCCTCTAATCACATTATTAATTTTATACCATGCATAATCATGAGTGTTGATCAAGTGATGGGCTCTAGCTCCCTCTATCCTTAATTTCAAAAAGGCTCCTAAGTCAGCCTTGGTGATTTCAATTTTTTGTTTGAAGACAAAGGAACGGATTATAGAGTGGTCAGAATTAAAGGACATGTTAGCGAGGAAGTAGTGGAAGGTTTCTTTATTGTATAGATATACGAGGGTAAGGATAAAACCAAACTGGGTTGAAGCAAATAAATTCATTACCTAAAAGGTAAGTTATTCTTGGATTAGGATTTTGGAGCGTGTGATCTTCGCTGAGGCAAACCTAGGAAAAGATTCCTCATTTTCTTTGCAAAGGAAGTTTTCAGAAGGATTTCTATGTGGTTTCTTTGCTAGAATCTTTTGTCTCTTACTTGAACTTGCCATTTGGAAGAAGATCTAGAGTACGAAAGAGATTGAAAGTGAAGTTTTGAGTGTGACTATTGAGTTTAAAAGCCCTTCTATTTGTTGAAAACCATACGTTCGTACCAGACGAAAAAATTTCATCCTGTACAAATTTTTTGATTCGTCACATACGAAAAAATTTCGTATGGACGAACCAATGCGTCAAAATGAAACGGCTTTTCGTAATCAACATAACTCACGAAGCATCCTTTCGTACAGACTTTTGACCAGACTGATCGTATAGACAAACACATGTTTGTCCTGGGATGATCAGAACTTATGATCATTTTAATGGCAGTTAAAACCATCCCCTACATCGAACCGACATGTGTTCGTCCGGACGAACCAAAGGTTCGTACGTACGAAAATCGTATTAAAAGCTATCTTATCCATTCTATCGCTTTATTCATTCATCCCGTCATTTGAAAAATAGTTTTTCCCGTACGATCCTGATGATCGTACAGATGAATTGATAATAAAACATTGAAAACTGTACTCAAATGGTTCAAAATCTGATAGTTTGACATACTACACAAATCGTCCCGTACGAAAAAATTTCATCCCGGACGATTGTCACTCAAAATTTTCAAATTTTTTGCACTCAATAAAAAAAACTAAAACACAAACACACTAAGAACACAAAACAACGAAAAAAAACAAACTCTAAATAGAGAAAATCACACATACAGGTTCATAAACACATAAAAGCACACAAACACATTAACTAATAAACAAACATCAATATTGCAAAAATATTTTTATTTAAGCATTCAAATCAATCACACCAAGCCTTTTTCTTAATGCACTGAAAGTATCAAAGGCTAAAGGTTTTGTAAAAATGTCTGCAAGTTGATTTTCAATAGAAACATGAATGAGTTCAATTTCTCCTTTGGATACATGATCCCTTATGAAATGATGCCTTATGCTATATGTTTGGTTCTTGAACGTTGAATAGGATTTTTAGAAATACAAATAGCATTAGTGTTATCACAATAAATTGGAATAGTGCCTATAGTTAATCCTAAATAAATTAACTGTTGTTTCAACCAAAGAACTTGTGCCACACAACTTCCTAATGCAATATATTCAGCTTCTACAGTAGATAGGGCTACTAAATTTTATTTCTACTGGACCAAGAGACTAGAGAATTTCTAATAAATTGACATGTTCCAGAAGAGCTCTTTCTATTAGAATCTGAATAACCAATTATTTTAAACGAAGAGCTAAACTTAGGATACCAAATTCCTAAGTTCTGAGTTCCTAACAGATATCTTAAAATCCTTTTCACTGCTGTCAAATGTGATTCTTTTGGATCTGATTAAAATCTAGCACATAAGCAAACACTAAACATGATATCAGATCGGCTAGCAGTCAAGTAAAGTAAAGATCCAATTATCCCTCTAAATTTCTTTTGATCAACAGATTTTCCCTCAGAGTCCTTATCCAACTGAATTGAGAAACTCATTGGTGTACTAACAGGTTTAGCATTGTCCATTTTATACTTTTTGAGGATGTCCTTAACATACTTTGATTGACTAAGAAATTTACCTTCCTCAATTTGCTTAATGCTAAATCCTAGAAAGTAACTTAAATCTCCCATTTGACTCATATCAAATTCACTACTCATTATTTTAAAAAAATCATCTCAAAAATTTTTATTTGAAGATCCAAAAATGATATCATCCACATAAATTTGAATAATGAGTATATCCTTTCCATATTTCTTCAAAAAGAGAGTTGTATCCACACTTCCTTTTTCAAAAGACCTTTCAAGTAAGAAGGTGCTCAACCTCTCATACCAAGCCCTAGGTGCCTGTTTCAATTCATATAATGCCTTTTTCAACTTAAAAACATGGTTTGGGTATTTAGAATTTTCAAAACCTGGTGGTTGTTCTACAAAAACATCTTCTTGAATTATCCCATTTAAAAATGCACTTTTTACATCCATTTGATACAATTTGAATCCTCTAAAATAAGCAAAAGCTAGCAAAACCCTAATTGCTTCCAATCTAGCTATAGGGGCAAAACTCTCCTCAAAATCAATCCCTTCAATCTGATTATACCCCTTAGCAACTAATCTAGCCTTATTTCTAATGACTACTCCTGAGTCATTCATTTTGTTTTTGAATGCTCACTTAGTTCCAACTACACTTTGATCTTTTGGCCTTGTAGTTAATTCCCAAACTTTATTTCTTACAAATTGATTCAACTCTTCTTATATGGCCAAAATCCAAAATTCATCCGAAAGTGCTTGATTAATATTCGTGGGTTCTATAGTTGAAATGAAGCTGAATGATTGACTTCTTAGTTTAATCCACGCCTAGTCCTTACACCCTCACTTGGTTCACCTATAATCAATTTCCTTCGGTGGTTTTCAGAAAATCTCAAATCTCTAGGCAAAGGGTTTTCTATCTCCAAATTTTCTTCCATATTTTCTTTCAGATTTATTTTATCAATCTTTTGAGAGTTAATCTCAATCTCATCTTCTACAATATTTGGCTCTTCCATATTTCCATATTCATCAAATACAACATGTGTGGTCTCCTCAATTACCAAAGTTCTTCTATTGAATACTCTAGAAGATTTTCCAACACTTGAGTACCCAACAAAAATTTCTTCATCAGATTTTGGATCAAATTTTTCTAAGGCAGATTTTCCATTATTATGAATGAACACCTTATAACCAAAAACATGCAAAAGAGACAAATTTGGTGTTCTTCCTTTTAGAAACTCATAGGATATTTTATTTAGTTTAGATCTCACATTCACCCTATTTAGAACATAACATGCAGTGCTAACCACCTCAGCCCAAAAATATTTAGAAAGTGAGTATTTTGCCAACATTGCTCGGGCAGCTTATATTAATATTCTATTTTTTCTTTCGACTACCCCATTCTGCTGAGGGGTTCTAGGTGCAGAAAAGTTGTGATCAATTCCTTTCTCCATATAAAATTCCTCAAATTTCTCATTTTCAAATTCTCCTCCATGATCACTTTGTATAGAAATAATTTCACACTCAAGTTTTCTATGAATCCAAGTCGAAAAGTTTCTAAATTCTTCAAATGATTCACTATTATGAAATAAAAATCTAACACATATGAATCTTGGGTAATCATCCATAATCACAAATCTGTATACCTTCCCTCCTAGACTCACAGTTCCAACTGGTCCAAAAAGATCCATATGCAAAATCTTTAATGGTTTACTAGTTCTAAGATCCTTATTGGATTGAAAAGAGGACTTCACTTGCTTTCCTAATTGACATACATCACAAAGGTGGTCCTTAGTAAAGTCTAGTTATGGTATACCTCTCACTAAGTTCTTTTGGGTAATCCTTCTAAGGTTTTTCATGCTAGAATGACAAAGTCTCCTATGCCAAAGTCATGACTCATCAGATACAGTTTTCAAACAAAAAGCAGTAGGAGATTGAATATAATTTAATTCTAGCATATAAATATTATTTACCCTTTTATCATTCAAAACATCTTTACCATTTAGGCTTAATATACAGCTAGTAGGAAAAAATTTCACACAATATCCTTTATCACAGAGCTGGCTTATACTTAACAGGTTATACTTTAAGCCTTCTACTAATAACGCAATCTCAATGTAAAATTTATTAAGATTTTCAATCATACCTGATCCAACCACCTTCCTTGTGATGTTATCTCCAAGTGTAACCTTGCCTCCACTCCTAGCTTCCAGCGATATGAATTGTGTAGTATCTCTAGCCATATGCTTTGAACATTTACTGTCCAGGTATCATATGCTCTCATGAGGTCTTGTGTGAGAGCGACCCTGCAAAATTATCAAACGTTAGACCTGGTAACCCAAACAAGTTTAGGTTCTCTTTCTGACAATTTATAATCAGATGTATGTATGATATATCTAGGTTTATGCATCTTAGGTCTCCACACCAAATAAGTTTTCATCTTCAGAGTACATGTGTGAGATATATGTCCAAATAATCCAAAATTATTATATTTGACTTTTGGAAATAGATTCCTAAGTCTTCTACCATTCATCTGTCTATTTAGGGATTGCATAAATTTTGGATACATAATAGGATTAGTAAAATATTCAAGTTTAGGGGTATCCTATTATCCTCGAGAGCTTTTATAGTTAATTTGTAAAATGAATTCATATCTTCCAAAATTCAATTTGTATATATTGATCTATAAATTTTGCTCTTCGATTCATCCTTAAAATTTTTAAAATCTTTTTCAAGTTCAGCATAGGATGATTTTAAATTTTCATGTTTTTTATTGAAGTCATCAAACTCATCAAGTAATTTCATGTAGTTGTCATCAATTAAAGTATGATCTTTCCTAAGGATTTTATATTCCTTTTGTAATTCTTCAAACTCTAAACTTAGACTAACATGTATTTTCTTCATTTTTCTATATGCATCATGCATGTGTTCAGAGACTTCAAAAAGTTCATCATAGATTAAATCACATACCACTTCTTGATCTGATTGATCAAGATTATCGGCCATTAAGAATAGATTAGTGACTTCTTCTTCCTTTTCAGTCTCTAATGAATCTGAAGCTGAGTCTTCCCATAAGGCTCTTTGAAACTTCTTCTTGCCCTTCTCTATAATTAGTTTCTCCTCTACCTTCTCCTTGCTAAGAGTAGCTTTGAGTTTTGGGCAATCAGTCTTGATATGACCAGGTTTCCTGCACTTATAGCAAATCACATCATTTGAAACCTTAGCATTTCTATTAAATTTACCTCTATTCCAATGCTGGTGTCTCTTCTGTTTCCTCTTTAGAAAGCTTATGAATTATCTAGTCATCAATGTGATGTAGTCTTCATCCTTAGGTTGTGAGTGTTCACTCTCAGACTCTTCCACATTTAGTGCTATGTTCTTCTCCTTTCATGGTTCACCTGTATTAATCTTTCTTTGGCTAACTCCTTGCTTGTAAGCAATTAGCAAACCAAGAAGATTATCAATAGAGTAAATGTTTAGATCTTTAGACTTTGTAATTGCAGTAATTTTAACATCATAAGCAGTAGGCAAACAATGAAGAATCTTATTAACCATTTTAGCATTAGTTAGTTCCCTACCCAATGCATGCAAAGAGGTGACTATTTGTGTGAATCTTGTGTACATATCAGAAATGGATTCATTTGTTTTCATGCGAAATAGTTCGTAATCATGCAACAAGATATTAAGTATAGATTGCTTAACCTCATTAGTCCCCTCATAAGTTATACAAAGTCTATCACATTGTCCTTCCCACTTTTACAAGTGGAAACCTGCATATAGTCTTTTGATTTTAAAGCACAAAAGAAACTATTCAAGTATTTGGCATTTAGTTGTGCTAATCACGTTCTTCTACTGTCCAGTCCACAAAAGGTGTTTCAACTCTGACTCCGTCAACTAATCTAATTTGTTTTGTATACCCTTCCTGAACTAAGATCCACATACGATAATCAAGTGATTGTAAAAATATAGACATGCGTATTTTTCAAAAATCAAAAGGTATATTGTCGAACAGTGGAGGTCTAGTTATAAAGTAACCCTCGGGTGTATTTTGGTTTCCAAATATAGACATCTACGTTAATCAAAAAGTAGTCTAAACTTATGATTTTGAAACAAAGTTTTGATACCACTTGTTGAAACTCATTCACTATGAATTAGGTTGTTAAACCTAAGCTTATGTCCGAGCGGCTAACCAAGAAGGGGGGTTAATTGGTAATTAAAAATTAATCCTCCTTTTAATTTTTTAAACCAAAAAATAAACTTTAATGAGTTTTGTAGAAATAGATTTTTCATCCACAAATTAGAAACACAAATCAATAAAATAAAAAGTAACAAAAAATAAAAGACACAAGATTTATAGCGTTTAGGTCAAACTTGACCTACATCTACTCCCCGAAATCACCCTTCGAGTATTGTACTAATACCACTAGTGACTCTCCTTTAGCACCCACAGCAAGGCGGAGAAAACTTTATAAAAACTCTCTCCACTACTACCCGATGCAATAGAGAACCGTCATTTTTTTATACTATCCCCAGTGTTGGCAGAGATCCGTCAACCTTTTACACTCTCCAAGTGTGTGTAGAGAACCCTTCGACTGTTCACACTCTCTAAGTGTGGGCAGAGAACCCTTTGGTTGTTCACACTCTCCAAGTGTGGGTAGAGAACCCTTCGTCTGTTCATACTCTCCAAGTGTGGGCAAAGAACCCTTCGGCTGTTCACACTCTCCAAGTGTCAGTAGAGAACAGGATCTCCATGACAAATCTTCTCACAAGAAATCTAGAAGGAAGAAAGAAAAGAGTGAAGTAATCCCAAATAACAAGTAGAGATTCTTACCTTTGAATACCAAGTGAAGTCTTCACGCTCCAGTAGTAGGAATCCTCCTTCAAACACTCTCTTACACTCTCTCCTTAACTCTTCTTTCAATAGGCATGAAGATCAGTAGGCAAAAAGATTAAGTGGCAGTTTAGTTTGGACTATTTATAGGAAAGACACAAAAAATCGTCAAAAAACTGCAAATTTTCAAGTCAATACACATTGGATCGTCCCGTACGATCGTGGATCGTCCTGAACAATTTTACTTAAATATGTTGGAAATGAACCTAATATATATGGGTACAAAATGACTTCGTACACACACATTATCCTGTACGAACTAGGTTCATCCTATATGAACGGTTATTCCATAGGTCGGTTCCCAAAAATTGCAGAATGTCACTTAATTTTTAGAGTCCATTCACTTCATCCTGGGATGAATTTAAGGTTCATTAGGACAAAATTTTTACAGAGAGCAAATCGTCCGGGGACGAATACACTTTGTCCTGGATAATAGTACTCCATAAAGTAACTTGTCCTGGAATGAATACACTTCGTCTGAACAAAAATTTTCCAGAGAACATTTCATCCTGGGACGAATACACTTCTTCCTGGACGGTCAGGACTTAGAAAAATTTTCTTCAATTCTTGCTCGTTCCATTTCTCTTATGAGGAGATAACTGACATGATCGTCCCGTACGAACTATGTTTGTGCTGTACGATCAGTACAAATTTCTCAAGATCTCCTAAAGTGTGTGTGTGTATTCACTCAATTACAATCACTCCCTTTCAAACTTAATTCAAAGAAAAATACAAGTTTTAAAAACATAAAGTATCTCATGCTGAATTTGATTTGAAGTCTTTGTAGTCTACAGTTTTATTTTCTTAAAATGTTAGTACACACAAGAGCAAATACAACTCTTCCAAAAAGTGTTAGGAGATTACTACACATAAAACAATAATATTTGAAATCATCAAAACTATACAAGTTGCAAGAATGTAAAACATGCAAATAGCAACTCTCTTAACATTTGGTGCAAATATATGTAATAAGATTGCAGGATATGAGAGATAATAAGTTGACTTGCTTCATTAATAATGTAATCTCATTTTGTGAGCAACATAAAATCAATGTTCCATATATGGATAATAAATGGGTTGCTTATGGTTGGCCTCATCGTAGAGCTCTAGATATAACAAATTTATGTCATTTTTTGGTTTGAAATTTTTTACAAGGTTCTTGACATGCAACTTTAGGATTTGAATAATCATTTTTTAGAAGTAAATATCGAGTTGCTTTTGTGTATGGATTGTTTGAATCCTAATAAAAAAATTTCATGCATTCGACAAAAATAAGTTGATTAGAATGACACAGTTTTATCCGACTGATTTTAGTCTTCTTGATCAGGCGATTGTTGAAAGTCAATTTGAAACTTATATTATGGATATGTGAACAGATGATCAGTTCTCCTCATTAAAATATATAGGAAGCCTTACTGAGAAAATAATCCAAAGTAGAAAAGATATTATATATCTCTTTGTTTTTAGACTACTCGAACTGTCATTGGTATTACTCGTTGTTATTATAGGCATTTTCTGCCATGAATATTATTAAAAATCAGTTACTAAATAGGATTGGAGATCAATAGATGAATGATTTATTAATTTCTTATATTGAGAAAGAAATTTAAGATTCTATGTATAATGAAGTAATCATTCAACTTTTTCAGAATATGAAGAGTAGACATTATAGATTATAAATTATTTATTATCTTATATTTATTATTATTTTTTTTGGATGATAATTGAACAAAAAATTTTAAAACTATCTATGCTAGTCTCAAGCCCAGATGAAAAAAGTTGAGGGAAAATTTTAATAAAATAATTTAAGCCCCCTCTCAACAAATTTTCTAGCTCCACCACTACCAAGACGAATAATGGGATGAACAATATCATTTCTATTGATTGTACATTATGATCCATTTCATATAGTCTGATCAAAATTTTAAAATTAAGCATATTCAATTGACTAGCCATGGGATTAAATTAGGAATTATTTTTAACATCATATAATACGATTAGGATTGTATAATACAAATAGAATAACTTTTCAAATTCAAATGTTTGCCTAATTTAATAAATGGCGGGGTTTCTATTTATAACAGATAGTTCAATATGATGTGGTGCTTGTACTATATATTAGTTATAGTTAAAAAATTATTTTTTCCAGATAAATAAAATATTTTAATTAATTTATGTAATAATAGATAATCCAGAATGATGTTGATTAAATAATTTGATGTACAAAAAAGTTAAAATATTTAAAATTAATTCTCACCCCCTTGTGTGTGTGCACTGCCACTAATCTAGAATACACCTTTAGAGGACTTGACTCAAGAAATTAAAATTAAATAAATGAGAATTATATACTCTTCTAACATAACATATTCTACCCAATCTTAAGCCTTGGATCTTCAAAGAATGGTGCATATTTTACTTGAAATCCTTGTTAGCATACAAACAAATATGCACTACAAATATTAGGAGAAATAAAGAGGTAATTGATAATATTTGTTATCATCAAAATCATAAACTAAGGAGCCTGAGTTGCAACAATCTCCCCCTTTTTTATGATGGAAAATATTATTGGTTGAATTTGCAAACTTAAATTCTCCTAAACTCCCCCTCACTAAAAGAATTATATTAAAAAAAATAGGGGAAAGCATGTATAATTATTTACCTAAAAGATAAATAGAATCAACCACAATACATTCTCCCCCTTGAACATTATAAAAAAAGAGAAAAAATAATACGTAAAATTAAAATACATAAAAAAGTAAATAATAACATGCATAAAGAAACTTAAACATGAAGTTATGCTTAAAACATAATAAAAATCAAACAAACAAAAATAGATAAACAATCACACAAAACACATAAACAAAGCACATGAACAAACCTTAACATACTTGTACCTAATTGGAATTAACAATTATAACCTTAATGATTTAGCATAACTTTGTTACCTCATCATATTACTCCTATTCTGATAATTCAGGAGCTAAGTCTGCCTAGGAGATTTTTTGCTTCTTATTATTTGCCTTTATTACATTTTTTTTTTATCTTTGCTTATTTTCATTTCAGGTTAAGTTTTTAAATTTGGGTATTCAATTTTAAATGTTTGGGTTTCCTACATCCCAAGAAAATAACAAAAAAAAACTTAACAATTTTTACTATTTTTACCTTTGCTCCAATTTTGCTGAGGCTTATGCTTGTGCTTCAATAGATTTTTTAAATTTGTTTGTTATTAATGATATCTCCTTACTCTCTTCATCTACGAAGCCACATTAACTCGTGCCTTTTGCTTTTAGCACTATAGTCTTCTCATTACCTGCATCTAAAAGTCTTTGACTCACACTTTGCTTGTAGGAAATGATTAAGCAGATTAGATTGTCAATAAAATAAGCATTAAAATCTTTCAATTCAAATATAGTTGTGACTTTGGCATTAAATTTAGTAAGTAGAGAATGTAGAATTTTTCTAACCTTTTCAAACTTATGATAATATCTCAGACATGTATGCTAGATTTACTTGGACAATAACATCTTTTAAATTTTGATGTTTCTATATCTAAGGCATGCAAAGATGTTATTGTCCAAGTAAATCTAGTATACATGTCTGAGATATTATCATAAGATTTCATGCCAAAAAGTTCAAAGTCAGGCAGTAAAATATTTAAATTGGATTTCATAACCTCATTGAAGCATTGATTTGTTCTATAATACTCCATTCAGTAAAAGGAATATTAGTTTTGACTCTATGTATAATATGTGACAGTACAGAATACCTGTTTGAATCATATGCAACATTTGATAATCAATTGATTGCAAGAAAATTGACATGCAAATTTTTTAAAAATTAAAAGAAATATTTTTAAATAAAGGTGTCACGTAATTGAATAGCCTTCTGCAATATTAAAATTTTCAAACCTAGCCATTAATCATTTTTTCAAAAGTTTTCTAAAACTTTATTTGTGAATCCCACTCTGTACCACTTAAAAGTTTGTGGGGGTTATTAGACCTTAAGGAACTAGCCCGAGGCTCGTTAATATGGAAGAAAAACTATTAGTTGATGTAGAAAATAGCTAGCATATACCCTTATAGGACTTGACTCAAGAAATTAAAAATAAATAAATGAAAATTACATACTTTTTAAACATAACATTATCTACACATTTTTTAGCCCTGAATCTTCAAAAAATGGAGCATGTTGTACCTAAAATGTTAGTCAGCACACAAAAAATATGCACTGCAAATAACAAGAGAAATAAAGAGGCAATCGATAATATTTGTTATCATCAAAATTATAAACTGAAGAGCTTAAGTTTCAATAAACCTATTTCTATTCGGTCAATGCCAAAATATGCAGTATAACTTCATTTTACTACACATATTGGGAGTCCATTTGTTAACCTCATTGTTATATCAAGTCATTAGGACAAATCTAGACTCTAGATCAATCTAAACCCCTAGCTATCCTAGATCCAAGATCAATTCAAATCCCTTATCAATCCAGACTTAGCCAATTCAGCATCATGCCAAACATCAATCATATACAGTCATCTATAATCATCCAATTGATTTTGAGTTATATGGTTAACTCAAGCTCAAGAAATAAAATCTAGAATCTAGCTCAAACATAAAAATTCAAACCAAAACTTAGGGCTAAAGGGTGATGTCTTGAAAGCCTTTTTGAATGATTTTTCAAAATCTTCATAGCATAGTCAAATGAACCAAAATCATTATCTATCAATTTCATATTATTAGTCTCTAAGGTCAACCCTCCAAATTTAAGCTCAATCTGATACTTCTAGCCCTAAAAACTAACTGTATTTGCGATGGCTACAAAACCTTCAAATATTTAAAACCTATACAACAAGACCCTCTACCTTATAAAATTTGACCTTAGAGTCTCCTTCAAAGCCTTTTATCATGTCCAAACCCTTGATTATGATATTTTAGGAATTAATCTACATTTTTATTGACCCATTTTGACCCTCAATTGACCGATGGTAAAAAAGCCAAAATGACAATTAAGGGAAAAACTGAAGTTTCCTCCAAACTTTAACATGGCCTAGTCAAAAAATCCGAGGAACCTCCTCTGATGCATCTAAACATCATTAGGAAGGCATTGGACTCAATCCTAGACCCTAGTCAAACCTTGTTAACAAATTTAATCTAGGTTAACAAAATAGCCTAATAAGGGTTTAAATAACCATTTGATTGAAATGACCATATTATTAAAAACCTTTTCTACCATAATTAAAATATTAAAGCAAATTCATTGAGCCCAAACCCTAACTCTAGGTCAACCTGGTTGACCAGTTTAATCGAAGTTGACCCAATAGTCCTTTTAGGGTCTAAAAGATAATTTTAACTATTTAGACCATTCTGAACCATGAAACTACCTCCACTAGACTCCAAACATCAAACCAAACATATTGAGCTCTAACACAAGTCCTAGGTCAACCTGGTTAACCAAGTCAATCATGGTTGACTCAATATCCCCTAAAGGGTTCAAATGGGTCAGTTCAACTGATTTAACCAATTTAACCCCTCTAAGCTTCCAAACTCATTCAAATTGATGATTCAAACATATCCAAGTTCATTTGGAGTCAATCATATTTGGTTTGAATGGGTCAAACCTTAGCCTTGGTCAACCCACAAGCTATGGCCAAACTATAATCAACACAAGCTATCCAACCTATGTCAAGCCCCAAATTAACTCCAATACATAGCCTAGATATGTCCTAGTCATTGGTTTGTAAATTCATAGTGAGTTGACCAAGTCAACTTATTATGACTTGGTCAAACATTCACTTATATGTTTTTCTATATTCAAACTTTAACCATTTTAGCATCAAGCTCTTTCCAAGTAAGCTCATCAAGCTCTCTACAAGCCACCTCAGCTACCTTGACCCATTGACTGGTCAAATAGTCAATGGGTGATCAAATGGTCTCTAAAGGGGTTAAATTTCTCTAATCGCTTAACCCTTCTTATTTAAAACCACTCCAAGCCTTTAAGTAATCTCTAGAGGCTTCTAAGAGATCTCATAAGCTCTTATTTAGTCTTAAATAGTCCTTAATCCCTCCACAAGGGCATAAGAGGAAAACTACACAATTTCACCTAAGTATACCTTATCATTTTTTATCCTCTACTCTTAACTACCCTAATGCATGTGGCCAAAGGGATCTAGGTTGTCCAAATCAACTGGGGTAATTTTAAATAAGCCAAAACCATCAAAAAAAACCCATTCTACACTTTATACTCTATCACTTCACTCTAGCTCCCAAGACTAGAAATTGATTTATTCAAGCTCCCTATCACTTCCTTCACACATTCCTAGTTCTACCCAATAATTATAAGCTCACGGTGGTAAGTTCTTTGGCAAACCAAAGGTAAACACCATTCAAGGCTTCTTTCATTCAATTCTTAGCTTTTCTGATTGCAGCTTAAACTAGGAAGCTATATATGGATAAACTACATGTTCAAAGAGTTCAAAATCCCTCAAATCCAACACTGAGATTTTCTAAAAACTCAAACCCTAGGTCATAGCACTTAATATAATTTAGCTTTTTGATAAGTGATTTTTAAGCCATCAAAATCATTCCCCATCAATTCTATTCCTAAATAAGACATATGTTTAAAATTTCATCCCATATAATTAAACTGATTAAGAGAATGAAGTGTTTTTTATTTCTAAAGCATCCTTTATAGTCTATAACAAGTGCACGTTTTCTGGACCATTTATCTCACAATCAATGGTCTAGATTGAGTCATTTAATTCTTTTGATAAGCTCCATGATTTGCTATTTCATTCAATTCATCATCCAACTTGATCAAAGTCATCTGTTCAAAATAGTGGGTGATATAATGGTCTCGCAGCCCTGCTAATTAGGCTTAGTGAAAGCATGTGGGACCATTTAGTAAACTATTTCAAATCAAAGAGAATGTCCCAAATATTTTGTTTCAAAATTAAAATTTGTTTAAAATATTTTATATATTTTAAATTATTTAATTATCTAATATTTGAAAAATAAATTAATATTTAATTAAATATTGATTAAAAAATTTTCAAAAGTTTTAAAATTCTATTTTGATACATTTTAAAGTATCAAAAAGAACATTAAAGAGATTTAAAAATTAAATTCATTTAAAATATTTAATATATTTTAAATAATTTTAATTATTTAAATATTTATATAATATTTAATTAATTTCTTGTCCAAATATTTTCAAATATCTAAAAATAGTTTTTTTTAATATTTTCAAATAATTAAGGAGTTTTAAAAATTATTTTAATAATATTTTAGATTTTCTAAAAATTAATATTGATATTTTTCATATAATTTTAATATATATATAATCTTTGAGTGCTCTGAGTAAGGATCCTAAAAATTTAAACACGTTTTGAGCTTGTTTGAATAAAATTAATGGGGATTTTATTGATGATTATCTAAATATCATTAGACTCCATCTATGGTCAAATATTTATTAAAAGTATCAAACCACTAGAAATAATTTAAAAATAAAAAGTTGACTTTTTGGTCAAGCTTAAGTCAAATTTTAAGGTCTAATAATCAAGAAGTCAAATATGACCTTTAATTAATGCATTAAAATAATTCAAATAATTTCAAAAATCTAATAATTAACTAAAAGTCCATAAAATATTAACTTGTTTAATAAAATCAATCAATCAACCCTATAATATATAACAAGCACTCCAAAGATGAAGTTTTTAGGATGGACTACCTTGAGCTATAGACTGAGTGTCCTAAAGAAGTTTGCTTCCTCATGCCCATTCTGAGAACACCACGAATGAATTAAATGGAGTTTAAAACTTTAAACTTTATTAATTAATTATTACTTATCCAAAATTAAAATCCTTAATTTAACTACATTAACCATGTTTTTAGTATGGACTACCTTGGGCAGCAGAGCAATGTGTCCTGAGGAGGCTTGGTTCCTTGTGCTCACTATAATAACACCACGAAGCAGTTAATGGAAAACTTAATTAATTTGAATATGTAAAACCAACAACCAATTAAATTTAATTAAAAAATTTATCAACCATTAATTCTTAACCAATTAAATTAACTTAATTAAATAAGTTATTACTTTGTAATTTGGGCCTACGAGACTACTCCGTTAGCCCCAAGGAATGTGAAATAAACATCATGACCCTAGCTTAACAAAGGTAGTAATCTCTTAATACTTAAAATACATCTTAAAATTAACTTTAAAATATTAATATTTAAACTTTAATTAAATTACCCCTAAAGCTAGTCAACCAACTAGAACACAAAATTACTTTAACTAACCCTCTTATATATTGTTGCAAACACTCATGATTCTCTACGACTGCTAGTGAATGTACTTTATTTAATAAAGAACTTAAAATATGAACTTAAAAGTATATTTTTCTTTTTGTACCAAATTAAACCAAACAATCACAATGTTTACAGCATGGATTTGTAAGAAAATAAATTAAAAAAAATTAAAGTACAAAAATTAAATACATAAAGAAAACATCAAATGAGCACACCAAATTTTATCATGGTTTGGTCAAATAATAACCAATGTTCATTCCCCGAAGTCCTCTTCATTGCATTAAACTCTTAGTGACTCACCTTTAGGCCCCACAGAAAGGTAAAGAATCCCTTACAAAAATCACTTCTAGCAATATGGTGCTGATGAGTTCCAAAATTCTTTTCACTCTCCTACTGAGGTAGAGAACATTGAATGCTTTTTCACCCTCCTGGTGAAGATAAAGTACCTAGCAATCTTTTTTGACCCTCCTAGTCAAGATAGAGAACCTAATGATCTTAGGACTTAAATTCATTCTCCCAAGAATAACCCCAAGAAATCATTAAATCTATTGGAGGAATCAAGGTGCAAGCCTGCTTGGAGTAATCTTGTAGAATCCCCTCACACTCCTCCCTCTCACACAACCAAACCTTGTCTTTCTCTAATGCTCTAAGACCACTTACAAAACTCTCTCTTAGAATCCCTTCCATAGCCAAAGACTTCTTAAGAAATATTTTATACAAGGCTCCAAAAAATCCTAAAATTTTAAATCCACCAATCTATTAATAAAATATAATCAATGATTGTACTGTACAAATAGTTCAAAAATTAGAGTTCATTCTTCAAAATGGAACAGTCGCAAGATGAGTTGTTTATATTTTTTAGATTGATCATACAGTATGATATATATATATATATATGCCTTCATTAATCTTTAAGAAAACTTCAAGAAGAAAATTTTAAATGCCAAAGATCATCGACAATTGTCCTCACCTAAAGGTTGAAAGTGACTTTAGGTTCTCTTCAACATCTTGAGGATGAAAGGATTTTGGCACTCTGTTGTATCAGGTAGGTGGAAGAGATTTTATAAGGACTTCTCTGCATTACTTGTTAAGATAGTTTCTATTTGAATGCTTTACATTTTGCAACTTATGTAGTTTTGATGATTCCAAACATTATTGTTCAAATGTGTAGTTATCTCCTAACAATTTTAGAAGATTTGTATTTGCTCTTGTGTGTACTAATATTTCAAGAAAAACGAACTCTAGACTACGAAGACTTCAAATCAAATTCAGAATAAGATACTTTGTAAAATTTGAAGTTTGAACTTCTTTGAAATTAAATTGAAAGGGAGTGATTGTAATTGAGTGAATAAAAACATACACACACACATAAGGAGATCATAAAAATTTTATACTGATCGTACTGGACGATATCCGTTCGTACGGGACGATCAGACAGTTATCTCCTATTGAGCACATGGAATGAATAGGAACTTGCTTGAAAAATTTTCTAAGTCCTATTCGTCCGGGACGAATTTTACAATCGTCCAGGACGATTGGTTCTGTGTAAAATTTTCGTCCAGACGAAATTAAATTATCATTCATGGCGATTGATCATCTGGAAAATTTTCGTCTAGACAAAATTAAATATCGTCCAGGACGATCTAGTCTCTGGAAAATTTTCGTCCAGAAGAAATTAAATTATCATCTATAGCGATTGGTCCTCTGAAAAATTTTCATCCAGACGAAATTAATAATCGTCCGGGACGATCGGTCCTGTGTAAAAATTTCTTCCAGACGAATAAATTTTTGTCCAGACGATTAACCGACTTAGAACGATTTTCAACAGTTTCTACAACCGACCTAGTAATAACCGTTCGTACCGGACGAACTTAGTTCGTACGGGACGATCAGCGTGTACGAAAATATTTCGTACACATATATAAATAGGGTCGTTTCAAAGCGTTTAAGTAAAATCGTCCAGGACGATCCACGATCGTACGGGATGATCCACTGTGTACAAAATTAAATACTTGCAGTTTTTGGGCGGTTTTTCTTGTCTTTTGTATAAATAGTCCAAATTAGACTGCCACCCAATCTTTTTGTCATTTGATCTTCGTGCCTCTTGAGAGAATAGCTAAGGAGAGAGTGTGAGAGTGCATTCAAAGGAGGATTCCTACCACTGGAGCGTGAAGGCTTCACTTGGAGTTCAAAGGTAAGAATCTCTACTTGTGAATTGGGATTACTTCACTCTTTTCTTTCTTCCTTCTCGATTTCTTGTGAGAAGATCTATCAAGGAGATCCAGTTCGCTGCCGACACTTAGAGAGTGTGAATAGCCGAAGGGTTCGCTGCCTACACTTAGAGAGTGTGAGTAGCCGAAGGGTTCGCTGCCTACACTTAGAGAGTGTGAATAGCCGAAGGGTTCGCTGCCTACACATGGAGAGTGTGAATAACCGAAGGGTTCGCTGCTTACACTTGGAGAGTGTAAATAGCCGAAGGGTTCTCTGCCCACAGTAGGAGAGTGTGAAAGGACGACGGTTCTCTACCGCACCGGGGAGTGGTGAAAAGAGTGTGTTGTAAAGTCTTCTCCGCCTTGCTGTGGGTGCAAAAGGAGAGTCACTATTGGTATTAGTGCAATACTCAGAGGGTGCCTCTAGGGAGTGGATGTAGGTCTGGTTTTAGACCGAACCACTATAAATCTGGTGTCATTTACTTTACTGTTTTTACGTTTCCGCATTTTATTTTTAGTCTTAAAAAACTCTGTGGTTGAAAAACTTTTTCTACAAAAACTTAAAAGAAACATTTTCATTTCGGTTCAACATAATTTTAAAAAGAGGGTTTAAAATTTTTAAACTACCAATTCACCCCCCCCCCCTCTTAGTAGCCTTGGGACATTAACTTAGGCTTAACAACCTAATTACTAGACTCAACAAGTGGTATCAGAGCTACGTTTCAAAATCATAAGTTTGAACTACTTTTTGATTAACGTAGATGGCTACATTCAAAAACTAAAACACACCTGAAGGTTACTCTATCACTAGACCTCCACTGTTTAACAATATTCCTTTTGATTTTTTGGAAAACACGCATGTCTACTTTCTTACAGTCACTTGATTATCGCATGTGGATGCTAGTCCAGGAAGGTTACACAAAACCAACTAGATTAGTTGATGGAGTTAGGGTAGAAACACCTTTTGCAGATTGGACTATAGAAGAACGTGACTTAGCACAATTAAATGCCAAATGTTTAAATAGTTTCTTTTGTGTTTTAAAATCTGAAGACTACATGCGGGTTTCCACTTGCAAAAGCGGAAAGGACATATGGGATAGACTTTGTATAACTTATGAAAGGACAAATGAGGTTAAGCAATCAAGACTCAATATCTTGTTACATGACTATGAATTGTTTCGCATGAAACCTAATAAATCTATTTCTGACATGTACACAAGATTCACACAAATTGTCACTTCTTTGCATGCACTTGGTAGGGAATTAACAAATGTTGAAATGGTCAATAAAATTCTTTGATGTTTACCTACTGCTTATGATGCTAAAATTACTGCAATTACAGAGTCTAAAGATCTAAACATATATTCTATTGACAATCTTCTTGGTTTATTCATTGCTTATGAGCAAGGAGTAAGTCAAAGAAAGATTGATGCAGGTGAACCACGAAAGGAGAAAAATATTGCATTAAAAGTGGAAGAGTTAGAGAGTGAACACTCACAACCTGAGGATGAAGATGATATTGCACTGATGACTAGACAATTCAGAAGCTTTTTAAAGAGGAAGCAGAAGAGACGCCAGCAATGGAACAGAGGTAAGTTTAACAAAAATGTCAAGGTTTCTAATGAAGTGATTTGTTATGAATGCAGGAAACCAGGTCATAGAAAGACTGATTGCCCAAAACTCAAATCCACTCCTAGCAAGGAGAAGGTAGAGGAGAAACCAATGGTAAAGAAGGGCAAGAAGAAGTTTCAAAGAGCTTTATGGGCGGACTCAGCTTCAGACTCATCTGAGACTGAAAAAGAAGAAGAAGTCACCAACCTTTGCTTGATGGTAGATAATGTTGAACAATCAGATCAAGAAGAGGTATGTGACTTAACCTATGATGAATTTTTGAAGTTTCTGAACACATGCATGATGCATATAGGAAAATGAAAAAGATGCATGCTAGTTTAAGTTTAGAACTGGAAGAGCTTAAGAAGGAACATGAAATCCTTAGGAAAGATCATGCTTTAATAGATGACAACCACATGAAATTACTTGATGAATATGATGACTTGAATAAAAATTTTGAGAATTTAAAATCATCCTATGCTGAACTTGAAAAAGATTTTAAAAATTTTAAGGATGAATCTGAGAGAAAAACATATCGAATCAATTATACAAATCAAATTTTGGAAAATATGAATTCATTTTATAAATTGACAATAAGAGCTCTCGAGGATAATAGGAATCCCCCTAAACTTGAAGATTTTACAAATCCTAAATATTATCCTAAATTTATGAAATCCCTAAGGAGACAATCAAATGGAAGAAAACTTAGGAATATTTTTCCTAATATTAAATGTAATAATTGTGGATTTTTGGGACATATAGCTCACACCTGTACTTTGAAGATGAAATCTAATTTGGTGTGGAGACCTAAGATGCATAAACCTAGACATATCATACATGTATCTGATTATAAATTTCTAAAAGGTGAACCCAAACTTGTTTGGGTTCCCAGGTCTAACATTTGAGAGTTTTGCAGGAGTGCTCTCATACAAGACCTCGTGGGAGCATATGGTACCTGGACAGCGGATGTTCAAAGCATATGACTGGAGATACTGCTCAATTCATAACGCTGGAAGCCAGGAGTGGAGGCAAGGTTACACTTGGAGATAATACAATAAAAAAGTGATTGGATCTGATATGATTAGAAATTTCAAAAACTTTTTCATAGATAATGTGTTATTGGTTGAAGGCTTAAAACATAATCTGTTAAGTATAAGTCAGCTATGTGATAAGGGCTATAATGTGAAATTTTTACCTACTAGCTGCATATTAAGCCTAAATGGAAAAGAAGTTTTAAATGGAAAAAGGGTAAACAATGTTTACATGCTAGATTTGAATTCTATTCAATCTCCTACTGCTTTTTGTTTGAAAACTATTTCTGATGAATCATGGCTTTGCCATAGGAGACTTTGGCATTCTAGTATGAAAAACCTTAGAAGAATTACTCAAAAGAACTTAGTGAGAGGTATACCAAAACTAGACTTTACTAAGGACTACCTTTGTGATGCATGTCAATTAGGAAAACAAGTGAAGTCCTCTTTTAAGTCTAATAAGGATCTTAGAACTAGTAAACCTTTAGGAATTCTACACATGGATCTTTTTGGACCAGTAGGAACTGTAAGTCTAGGAGGGAAGGTATACGGATTTGTTATAGTGGATGATTTCTCAAGATTCACTTGGGTTAGATTTCTTTTTCATAAAAGTGAATCATTTGAGAAATTCAGAAATTTTTCAACTTGGATTCAAAGAAAACTAGGATGTAAAATAACTTCTTTACAAAATGATCATGGAGGAGAATTTGAAAATGAAAGACTCGAAAATTTTTGTAAAGAAAAAGGGATTGATCACAATTTTTCTGCACCTAGAACCCCTCAACAAAACGGGGTAGTTGAAAGAAAAAATAGAACATTAATAGAAGCTGCCCGAGCAATGTTGGCAGAATACTCACTTCCTAGATATTTTTGGGCTGAGGCGGTTAGCACTGCATGCTATGTTCTGAATAGGGTGAATGTGAGATCAAATTTAAATAAAACACCCTATGAGTTGCTAAAAGGTAGAACACCTAATTTGTCTCATTTGCATGTATTTGGTTGCAAGGTGTTCATTCATAACAATGAAAAATCTGCCTTAGGAAAATTTGATCCAAAATTAGATGAAGGAATTTTTGTTGGATATTGAAGTATTGGAAAATCTTATAGGGTATTCAACAAAAGAGCTTTAGTCATTGAAGAAATCACACATGTTGTATTTGATGAATCTGAAAATTTGGAAGAGCCAAATGTTGTTGAAGAAGAGATTGAGGAAAACTCCCAAAAGATTGATAGATTAAATTTGGAAGAAAATTTAGAAAGAGAAAACCCTTTGCCTAGAGATTTGAGATTTTCTAAAAAACCACTCAAGAGAATTGATTATAGGTGAACCTAGTGAGGGTGTCAGAACTAGGCGTGGATTAAACAAGGAAGTCAATCATTCAGCCTTTATTTCAACAATAGAACCCACTAATATTGATCAAGCACTTTCTGATGAATTTTGGATATTGGCCATGCAAGAAGAGTTAAATCAATTTGTAAGAAATAAAGTTTGGGAATTAACTACAAGGCCAAAAGATCAAAGTATTGTTGGAACCAAGTGTGGTGTTCAAAAATAAAATGAATGACTCAGGAGTAGTCATTAGAAATAAGGCTAGATTAGTTGCTAAGGGGTATAATCAAATTGAAGGAATTGATTTTGAGGAAACTTTTGCCCCTGTAGCTAGACTTGAAGCAATTAGAGTTTTACTTGCCTTTGCCTGTTTTAAAAGTTTTAAATTGTTTCAATGGATGTCAAAAGTACCTTTTTAAATGGGGTAATTGAAGAAGATGTTTTTGTAGAACAACCTTCAGGCTTTGAAAATTCAAAATACCCAAATCATGTTTTTTAGTTAAAAAAGGCATTATATGGAAACAGGCACCTAGGGCTTGATATGAGAGGTTGAGCAACTTCCTACTTGAAAGATCTTTTGAAAAAAGAAGTGTGGATACAACTCTCTTTTTAAAGAAATTTGGAAAGGATATACTCATTGTTCAAATTTATGTGGATGATATCATTTTTGGATCTTCAAATAAAAATCTTTGTAATGATTTTTCTAAAACAATGAGTAGTGAATTTGAAATGAGTCTAATGGGAGATCTAAATTTCTTTCTAGGTTTTAGCATTAAGATACTTGAGGAAGGAACATTTCTTAGCCAAATTAAATATATTAAGGACATCCTCAAAAAATATGAAATGGACAATGCTAAACCTGTTAGTACACCAATGACTTCCTCAGTTCAGTTGGATAAGGACCTTAAGAGAAAATCTGTTGATCAAAAGAAATATAGAGGGATTATTGGATCTTTACTTTACTTGACTGCTAGCCGACCAGATATTATGTTCAGTGTTTGCTTATGTGCTAGATTTCAATCAGATCCAAAAGAATCACATTTGACAGCAGTGAAAAGGATTTTAAGATACTTACTAGGAACTCAAAACTTAGGAATTTGGTATCCTAAGTTTAGCTCTTCATTTGAAATTGTTGATTATTCAGATTCTGACTTTGCAGGCTGTAGAGTGGATAAAAAAAGCACTTCTGGAACATGTCAATTCATTAGAAATTCATTAGTTTCTTGGTCCAGTAGAAAATAAAATTCAGTAGCCCTATCTACTTCAGAAGTAGAATACATTGCATTAGCAAGTTGTGTGGCACAAGTACTTTGGTTAAAATAACAAATGATTGATTTAGGATTAACTATAGGCACTATTCCAATTTATTG
Organism: Dendrobium nobile; assembly: GCA_022539455.1. NCBI lineage: Eukaryota > Viridiplantae > Streptophyta > Magnoliopsida > Asparagales > Orchidaceae > Dendrobium > Dendrobium nobile. Next base: position 48,721,802 of record CM039723.1, read on the forward strand.
TGACAATACTAGTGCTATTTGCATTTCCAAAAATCCTATTCAATATTCTATAACCAAACACATTAACATAAGGCATCATTTCATAAGGGATCATGTATCCAAGGGAGAAATTGAACTCACACAAGTTTCAACTGAAAATCAACTTGCAGACATTTTTACAAAACCTTTAGCCTTTGATACCTTCAGTACATTAAGAACAAGGCTTGTCTTATTGATTTGAATGCTTAAATAAAAAAATTTTTGCAATATTGATATTTATGTTTTCTTAATTTATTTGTCTTTGATTTTTGTTTTGAATTTTGTGATTTTTGAGTGTGTTGAATGAGTTTATTTTAGAGTTTGTGATTTTATATTTATTTTCTATGTTTTGAATGTTTAGTTTGTTTTAGTTTGATAAAAATTCAAAATATCCAAAATGTGTGGAAATCGTCCGGGACGAAATTTTTCGTACTGGACGATGTGTGTAAAATTCAGTTTGCGTGATATGAAACGTTTTGAAAGCAGTTTTTAATTTAGTTCGTCTGTACGATCTATTGATCGTCTAGGATGAATATTTTTTTTCTTTTCTCAAACGTCAGGACGATTGAATGCAGCGGTTGAGTGGATAAGGCAGTTTTAAATCTGAAGTTCGTCCGTACGAACTTTTTGTTCGTCCAGACGAATAGACGTCGTTTCATTGTAGGGGACGGTTTTCAACTGACATTAAAACGAATTAAATTTTGATCGTCTGTACGAAATGTTTTCGTCTGTACAATCGGTCAAGTCAAAAGTCTGTACGAAAGGACGCATCATAAATTGTGTTGATTACGAAAAGCTGTTTCATTTTGGATGAATTGGATCATCTGTACGAAATTTTTTCGTCCAGACGACTGATAATTTTTGTCCAGGACGAACTATTTTCGTCCAGGATGAACGTATCATTTTCTTTAAATATGAAGGCTTTTTAACTCAACAATCACATCTCCAAACTTCACTTTCAATCCCTTTCAACTTCAAATCAATAATGGCCTCCTCAAGCAAAAGACAAAAGGTGTTGGCTAAGAAACCACATAGAAATGCCTCTGAAAACTTCCTGTCAAAAGTAAATGAGGAATCTTTTTCTCGTTTTGCCTCTGCCAAAATAACTCCCTCTCGCATTCTGATTCAAAGCGAGATTCATTTTAAGGTAATGCACCTTTTTGCCTCCACCCAGTTTCAATTCATTCTTTCTCTCGTCCACTTTTACAACAAACAGACCTTTCTCTATTTCCTAGCCAACATGAGTTTTAATTCCGACCACTCCTCCATAAGTTCTTTTGTTTTCAAACAAAAAGTTAAAATCACCAAGCACGACATTGGTGCCTTTCTAAGCTTAATAACTAAAGGTTATAGAGCCCACACCCTAATGAGTGAAGACACTTTCAAATGGTATGATGTCAATATGGTGATAGACAAAGTGGCCTAACATATCATGTTGCTGCAGAGTTTCAGAATGACCAAAAAATGCCCGAATCATCCAGCATATCCTTCGATCTTCAATCATTCCTAAAGCTGGTGATATGATCAATATTACCCCTCTCCTTTCTGTTCTAACCTTTTTTATTATGGATTGTAAGCCTATCGACGAAGCCCAACTTATCCTAGACCATCTCTATGGACTTTCAGAAATTGGCATGCAGAACAGAAGAGAAAAAGGAACATTTCATTAGACACTTAGTTACATACATTTTGAAAAGAAATACAACTTAGTGCATCCTGATGATGAATACGAAGAGCCAGTATACTATAATGATGCTTCCTTCAGAGCAATTTTCAAGGAGGAAAAAGGGAAAGCACATGCTAGTGCTTCTGAAGAAGAAGAAGAAGGAGAGCAAACTTCTGCACCTCAATCAGATTATCAGAATTTGATTGAGAAATTTGATAGACTTGAGACTCATGTTGATCAAATATTTGATCAAATTGATGCTCAACTTATGTAGCAACAACAGGACATTAGTAGTATCAGAAATGAAGTATATGAAATCAATACCAATGTTATGTTGATGGCCTCCTACTTCAACCTTTTTGGTGGCATTCCTCCTCCTCCTCCAGAAGAATAGAGAATGAAAGATGATTTTGTGTTTGTTGTACTTGTGTTTGTTTTAAATGTTTGTTGTGTTAGTGTTTATTTTAGTATTTATCTTAGTTATGTTTTGTTTATGTTTGTTGTTTTTATTGTTGTTTTTATATTATGAAATGATCATGTAATCTTTCTCATTAATATCAAAATATGTCGTAGTTGATTTAATTTTGGTTTGTTTTTGGAATGTGCTTAATTATTATGAATTTCATTAGTTTTATTTAATCTTAATTGTGCTTAAATTAGATTGTGATTTGAGATTAATTACATTAGAAAATCTAGTCTTTCTAATTTAAACTTGTTTATAACTTGTTATAATTAGAATTTTTAAATTCATGTCTATTCATTTAGACTACATAAACGTTAATATTATTATTGCAATTTAGATGTTTATTTATTTTGTATTTTTTTGCTCAAGTGATATTTATGCACTTAGAAAAATTTAAAATTTTAGATTATTGATCTTGGAAAAATTGGTTTCAATTACTCTTGAAATTGTACAAAGAAATAAAAAATCAAGGAATGCGTAAAGGTTCGCAAATATGAAAAAGAGGCACAAAATTAGCCCAATGTAAAAAAATGCACAAAAAGTGCCAAAAAATTTGAAAAAGATGCGCAAAGCGCCACTTGTGGTAATTCTCTTCTTTCCAAATTCTTTCAATCTCTTAATTCAAATTGCTCTTATGTTCATTTATATTCTATTAAACTTTGAAATATAGAATTTTTATTCATCTCTCTTGTAATGATTTTCTATATTCTAATGTCTAAATTGAATCATGTTTTGATAAATTCTTCTTACTTATAATGTATATCACTTCTTAAATTCTATGAATTTCTATGATTTACCTAATGTTTATTAGTTTTAGATTGCATACCTTATGAAAATCACCATTTAGATTAAATTTTTTAATGAATTTCATATAATTACTTACATTTCTTGTCTATTTCTTCTTCACTTTTTGTTGTTGTCAAAAAGGGGAAGAAATTATTGTGTTTGTATGTTTTGTTTATTATTGTGTTTTGTATGTTTTGTTTTGTTTTGATTGTTTTGTTTGCATTTTGATTTTGTGTTTGACTTTGTGATTTTGTTAAAAAAATTTTGAAAAACAAAAATATTGTTCTTTGCTTCAAAATGCCTTCTTATTTTCATGTATTCATCAATTCAGAGGAAGTTTAGGAGATTTGTTTAAATTGAAACCATACAAACAATAATTATTTTGCCATCATCGAAAAGGGGGAGATTGTTAAGATAGTTGCTATTTGAATGCTTTACTTTTACAACTTATGTAGTTTTGATGATTCCAAATATTATTGTTCAAATGTGTAGTTATCTCCTAATAATTTTAGAAGATTTGTATTTGCTCTTGTGTGTACTAATATTTCAAGAAAAAACGAACTCCAGACTACGAAGACTTCAAATCTAATTCAGAAATGAGATACTTTGTAAAATTTGAAGTTTGCACTTCTTTGAAATTAAATTGAAAGGGAGTGATTGTAATTGAGTGAATAAAAACATTACACACACACATAAGGAGATCATAAAAATTTTATACTGATCGTACTAAACGATATCCGTTCGTAACGGGACGATCAGACAGTTATCTCCTATTGAGCACATGGAAGAATAGGAACTTGCTTGAAAATTTTTCTAAGTCCTATTCGTCCGGACATGAATTTTAACAATCGTCCAGGACGATTGGTTCTCTGTAAAATTTTTGTCCAGACGAAATTAAATTATCGTTCATGGCGATTGATCCTCTGGAAAAGTTTTGTTTAGACGAAATTAAATAACATCCAGGACGATCTGGTCTCTGGAAAATTTTTGTCCAGACGAAATTAAATTATCGTCCATGGTGCTTGATTAAATTCGGGTTTCTATAGTTGAAATGAAGCTGAAGTGATTGACTTCTTAGTTTAATCCACGCCTAGTCCTTACACCCCACTTGGTTCACCTAAAATCAATTTCCTTCGGTGGTTTTCAGAAAATCTCAAATCTCTAGGCCAAGGGTGTTTCTATCTCCAAATTTTCTTCCATATTTTCTTTCAAAATTTATTTTATCAATCTTTTGAGAGTTAATCTCAATCTCACTTCTACAATATTTGGCTCTTCCATATTCCATATTCATCAAATACAACATGTGTGGTCTCCTCAATTACCAAGTTCTTCTATATGAATACTCTAGAAGATTTTCCAACACTTGAGTACCCAACAAAAATTTCTTCATCAGATTTTGGATCAAATTTTTCTAAGGCAGATTTCCATTATTATGAATGAAACCTTATAACCAAAAACAGCAAAAGAGACAAATTTGGTGTTCTTCCTTTTAGAAACTCATAGGATATTTTATTTAGTTTAGATCTCACATCACCCTATTTAGAACATAACATGCAGTGCTAATCACCTCAGCCCAAAATATTTAGAAAGTGAGTATTTTGCCAAACATTGCTCGGGCAGCTTATATTAATATTCCTATTTTTTCTTTCGACTACCCCATTCTGCTGAGGGGTTTAGGTGCAGAAAAGTTGTGATCAATTCCTTCTCCATATAAAAATTCCTCAAATTTCTCATTTTCAAATTCTCCTCCATTGATCACTTTGTATAGAAATATTTACACTCAAGTTTTCTTTGAATCCAAGTCGAAAAGTTTCTAAATTCTTCAAAATGATTCACTATGAAATAAAAATCTAACACATAATGAATCTTGGGTAATCATCCATAATCACAAATCTGTATACCTTCCCTCCTAGACTCACTTCCAACTGTCCCAAAAAGATCCATATGCAAAATCTTTAATGGTTTACTAGTTCTAAGATCCTTATTGGATTGAAAAGAGGACTTCACTTGCTTTCCTAATGTACATACATCACAAAGGTGGCCTTAGTAAAGTCTAGTTATGGTATACCTCTCACTAAGTTCTTGGGTAATCCTTCTAAGGTTTTCATGCTTGAATGACAAAGTTCTCCTAGCCAAAGTCATGACTCATCAGATACATTTTTCAAACAAAAAGCAGTAGGAGATTGATATAATTAATTCTAGCATATAAATATTATTTACCCTTTTACATTCAAAACATCTTTACTATTTAGGCTATATATCAGCTAGTAGGAAAAAATTTCACACAATATCCTTTATCACAGAGCTGGCTTATATCTTAACAGGTTTATGCTTTAAGCCTTACTAATAAACATCTCAATGTAAAATTTATTAAGATTTTCAATCATACCTGATCCAACCCCTTCCTTGTGATGTTATCTCCAAGTGTAACCTTGCCTCCACTCTAGCTTCCAGCGATATGTAATTGTGTAGTATCTCTAGCATATGCTTTGAACATTTACTGTCCAGGTATCATATGCTCTCATGAGGTCTTGTGTGAGACGACCCTGCAAAATTATCAAACGTTAGACTGGTAACCCAAACAAGTTTAGGTCTCTTTCTGACATTTAAATCAGATGTATGTATGATATATCTAGGTTTATGTGCATCTTAGGTCTCCACACCAAATAAGTTTTCATCTTCAGAGTACATGTGTTGAGATATATGTCAAAAAATCCAAAATATTATATTTGACTTTTGGAAATAGATTCCTAAGTCTTCTACCATTCATCTGTCTATTTAGGGATTGCATAAATTTGGATCAACATAATAGGATTAGTAAAATATTCAAGTTTAGGGGTATCCTATTATCCTCGAGACTTTTATAGTTAATTTGTAAAATGAATTCATATCTTCTCAAATTCAATATTTTATATATTGATCTATAATTTTGCTCTTGATTCATCCTTAAAATTTTTAAATCTTTTTCAAGTTCACATAGGATGATTTTAAATTTTCATGTTTTTTATTGAAGTCATCAAAACTCATCAAGTAATTTCATGTAGTTGTCATCAATTAAAGCATAGATCTTTCCTAAGGATTTTATATTCATTTTGTAATTCTTCAAACTCTAAATTAGACTAACATGCATTTCTCATTTTCTATATGCATCATGCATGTTTCAGAGACTTCAAAAAGTTCATCATAGATTAAATCACATACCACTTCTTGATCTGATTGATCAAGATATTCGGCCATTAAGAATAGATTAGTTGACTTCTTCTTCCTTTCTCAGTCTCTAATGAATCTGAAGCTGAGTCTTATACCATAAGGCTCTTTGAAACTTCTTCTTGCCCTTCTCTATAATTAGTTTCTCTCTCTACCTTCTCCTTGCTAAGAGTAGCTTTGAGTTTGGGCAATCAGTCTTGATATGACCAGGTTTCCTGCACATATAGCAATCACATCATTTGAAACCTAAGCATTTCTATTAAATTTACCTCTATTCCAATGCTGGTGTCTCTTCTGCTTCCTCTTTAGAAAGCTTATGAATTATCTAGTCACAATGTGATGTAGTCTCATCTTAGGTTGTGAGTAGTTCACCTCAGACTCTTCCACATTAGTGCTATGTTCCTCCTTTCATGGTTCACCTGTATTAATCTTCTTTTGGCTAACTCCTTGCTTGTAAGCAATTAGCAAACCAAGAAGATTACTATAGAGTAAATGTTTAGATCTTTAGACTTTGTAATTGCAGTAGTTTAACATCATAAGCAGTAGGCAAACAATGAAGAATCTTATTAACCATTTTAGCATTAGTTAGTTCCCTACCCAAAGCATGCAAAGAGGTGACTATTTGTGTGAGATCTTGTGTACTTATCAGAAATGGATTCATTTGTTTTCATGCGAAATAGTTCGTAATCATGCAACAAGATATAAGTATAGATTGCTTAACCTCATTAGTCCCCTATAATTTATACAAAGTCTATCACATTGTCCCCCACTTTTACAAGTGGAAACCTGCATATAGTCTTCTTTTTTTAAAGCACAAAAGAAACTATTCAAGTATTGGCATTTAGTTTGCTAAGTCAACTTTCTTACTATCCAGTCCACAAGGTGTTTCAACTCTGACTCCGTCAACTAATCTAATTTGTTTTGTATACCCTTCCTGAACTAGATCCACATACGATAATCAAGTGATTGTAAAAAATATAGACATGCGTATTTTTCAAAAATCAAAAGTATATTGTCGAACAGTGGAGGTCTAGTTAAAAGTAACCCTCGGTATATTTGGTTTCCAAATATATGCATCTACGTTAATCAAAAAGTAGTCTAAACTTATGATTTTGAAACAAAGTTTTGATACCACTTTTGAAATCGTCTCACTATGAATTAGGTTGTTAAACCTAAGCTTATGTCCCAGCGTAACCAAGAAGGGGGTTAATTGGTAATTAAAAATTAATCCCCCTTTTAATTTTTTAAACCAAAAAATAAACTTTAATGAGTTTTGTAGAAAATAGATTTTTCAACCACAAATTAGAAACACAAATCATAAAAAAAAAAGTAACAAAAAATAAAAGACACAAGATTTATAGGTTTAGGTCAAACTTGACCTACATCTACTCCCGAAGTCACCCTCGAGTATTGTACTAATACCACAGTGACTCTCCTTTAGCACCCACAGCAAAGGCGGATAAAACTTTATAAAAAACTCTCCACTACTACCAATGCAATAGAGAACCACATTTTTTATACTATCCCCAGTGTTGGCAAGATCCTGACAACCTTTACACTCTCCAATGTGTGTAGAGAACCTTCGACTGTTCACACCTCTAAGTGTGGGCGAGAGAAACCTTTGGTTGTTCACACTCTCCAAGTGTGGGTAGAGAACCCTCGTCTATTTCATACTCTCCAAGTGTGGGGCAAAGAACCCTTCGGCTGTTCACACTCTCCAAGGTCAGTAGAGAACAGGATATCCATGACAAATCTTCTCACAAGAAATCTAGAAGGAAGAAAGAAAAGAGTGAAGTAATCCCAAATCACAAGTAGAGATTCTTACCTTTGAATACCAAGTGAAGTCTTCACGCTCCAGTAGTAGGAATCCTCCTATCGAAACACTCTCTACACTCTCTCCTTAACTCTTCTTCAATAGGCATGAAGATCAATAGGCAAAAAGATTAAGTGGCAGTTTATGTTTGACTATTTATAGGAAAGACACAAAAAATGTCAAAAAACTGCAAATTTTCAAGTCAATACACATTGGATCGTCCCGTACGATCAGTGGATCGTCCTGAACAATTACTTAAATAGTTGGAAGAACATAATATATATGGGTACAAAATGACTTCGTACACACACATTATCCTGTACGAAAAGGTTCATCCTATTATGAACGGTTATTCCATAGGTCGGTTCCCAAAAACTGCAGAATGTCACTAATTTTTAGAGTCCCTTCACTCATCCTGGGATGAATTTAAGGTTCATTAGGACAAAATTTTTACAGAGAGCAAATCGTCGGGAGACGAATACACTTGTCCTGGATAATAGTACTCCAAAAGTAACTTGTCCTGAATGAATACAACTTCGTCTGAACAAAAATTTCCAGAGAACATTTCATCCTGGGACGAATACACTTCTTCCTGGATGGTCAGGACTAGAAAAATTTCTTCAATTTTTGTCGTTCCATTTCTCTTATGAGGAGATAACTGACATGATCTTCCCGTACGAACTATGTTTGTGCTGTACGTCAGTACAAAATTTTCTCAAGATCTCCTAAAGTGTGTGTGTGTGTATTCACTCATTACAATCACTCCCTTTCAAACTTAATTCAAAGAAAAATACAGTTTTAAAAACATAAAGTATCTCATGCTGATTTGATTTGAAGTCTTTGTAGTCTAGAGTTTTATTTTCTTAAAATGTTAGTACACACAAGCAAATACAACTCTTCCAAAAAGTGTTAGGAGATTACTAACACATAAAACAAAATATTTGAAATCATCAAAACTATACAAGTTGCAAGAATGTAAACATGCAAATAGCAACTCTCTTAACATTTGGTGCAAATATGTTAATAAGATTGCATGATATGAGAGATAATAAGTGACTTGCTTCATTAATAATGTAATCTCATTTTGTGAGCAACATAAAATCAATGTTCCATAATGGATAATAAATGGGTTTGCTTATGGTTGGCCTCATCGTAGAGCTCTAGATATAACAAATTATGTCATTTTTTTGTTTGAAATTTTTTACAGGTTCTTGACATGCAACTTTAGGATTTGAATAATCATTTTTAGAAGTAAATATGAGTTGCTTTTGTGTATGGATTGTTTGAATCCTAATAAAAAAATTCATGCATTCGACAAAAATAAGTTGATTAAAGACACAGTTTTATCCGACTGATTTTAGTCTTCTTGAACAGGCGTTGTTTGAAGTCAATTTGAAACTTAATATTATGGATAATTTGAACAGATGATCAGTTCTCCTCATTAAAATATATAGGAAGCCTACTGAGAAATAATCCAAAGTAGAAAAGATTATTATAATCTCTTTGTTTTTAGACTACTCGAACTGTCATTGGTATTACTCGTTTTATTATAGGCATTTTCTGCCATGAATATATTAAAAAATCATTACTAAATAGGATTGGAGATCAATAGATGAATGATTTATTAATTTCTTATATTGAGAAAGAAATTTTAAGATCTATGTATAATGAAGTAATCATTCAACTTTTTCAGAATAATAGATATAGACATTATAGATTATAATATTATAATCTTATATATTTATTATTATTTTTTTTGGATGATAAGGAACAAAAAATTTTAAAACTATCTGCTAGTCTCAAGCCCAATTGAAAAAAGTTGAGGAAAATTTTTAATAAAATAATTTAAGCCCCCTCTCAACAAATTTTCTAGTCTCCACCACTACCAGGAACGAATAATGAGATGAACAATATCATTTCTATGATTGTACATTATGATCCTTCATATAGTCTGATCAAAATTTTAAAATTAAGCATATTCAATTGACTAGCCATGGGATTAATTTAGGAATTATTTTTAACATCATATAATACGATTAGGATTGTATAATACAAATAGAAAAATTTTCAAATTCAAATGTTTGCCTAATTTAATAAATGGCGGGGTTTCTATTTATAACAGATAGTTCAATATGATGTGGTGCTTGTACTATATAATTAGTTATAGTTAAAAATTATTTTTCCAGATAAATAAATATTTTAATTAATTTATGAAATAATTAGATAATCCAGAATGATGTTGATTAAATAATTTGATGTACAAAAAGTTAAAATATTTAAAATTAATCTCACCCCTGTGTGTGTGCACTGCCACTAATCTAGAATACACCTTAGAGGACTTGACTCAAGAAATTAAAATTAAATAAATGAGAATTATATACTCTTCTAACATAACATATTCTACCCAATCTTAAGCCTTGGATCTTCAAGAATGGTGCATATTTTACTTGAAATCCTTGTTAGCATACAAACAAATATGCACTACAAATATTAGAGAAATAAAGGGTATTGATAATATTTGTTATCATCAAAATCATAAACTAGGAGCCTGAGTTGCAACATCTCCCCTTTTTTATGATGGAAAATATTATTGGTTGAATTTGCAAACTTAAATTCTCCTAAACTCCCCCTCACTAAAAGAATTATATTAAAAAAATAGGGGAAAGCATGTATAATTATTTACCTAAAAGATAAATAGAATCAACCACAATACTTCTCCCCCTTGAACATTATAAAAAAAGAGAAAAAATAATACGTAAAATTAAAATACATAAAAAAGTAAATAATAACATGCATTAAAGAAACTTAAACATGAAGTTATGCTTAAAACATAATAAAAATAAACAAACAAAAATAGATAAACAATCACACAAAACACATAAACAAAGCACATGAACAAACTTAACATACTTGTACCTAATTGGAATATAACAATTATAACCTTAATGATTTAGCATACTTTGTTACCTCATCATATACTCCTATTCTGATAATTCAGGAGCTAAGTTGCCTAGGAGATTTTTTTGCTTCTTATTATTTGCCTTTATTACATTTTTTTTTATCTTTGCTTATTTTCATTTCAGGTTAAGTTTTTAAATTTGGTATTCAATTTTAATGTTTGGGTTTCCTACATCCCAAGAAAATAACAAAAAAAACTTAACAATTTTTTACTATTTTTACCTTTGCTCCAATTTTGCTGAGGCTTATGCTTGTGCTTCAATAGATTTTTAAATTTGTTTGTTATTAATGATATCTCCTTACTCTCTTCATCTACGAAGCCACATTAACTCGTGACTTTTGGCTTTTAGCACTATAGTCTTCTCATTACCTGCATCTAAAAGTCTTTGACTCACACTTTGCTTGTAGGAAATGATTAAGCAGATTAGATTGTCAATAAAATAAGCATAAAATCTTTCAATTCAAATATAGTTGTGACTTTGGCATTAAATTTAGTAAGTAGAGAATGTAGAATTTTTCTAACCTTTTCAAACTTATGATAATATCTCAGACATGTATGCTAGATTTACTGGACAATAACATCTTTAAATTTTGATGTTTTCTATATCTAGAGGCATGCAAAGATGTTATTGTCCAAGTAAATCTAGTATACATGTCTGAGATATTATCATAAGATTTCATGCAAAAAGTTCAAAGTCAGGCAGTAAAATATTTAAATTGGATTTCAAAACCTCATTGAAGCATTGATTTGTTTCTATAATACTCCATTCAGTAAAAGGAATATTAGTTTTGACTCTATTGTATAATATGTGATAGTACAGTAATACCTGTTTGAATCATATGCACATTTGATAATCAATTGATTGCAATAAAATTGTACATGCAAATTTTTTAAAAATTAAAAGAAATATTTTTAAAAAAGGTGTCACGTAATTGAATACCTTCTGCAATATAAAAATTTCAAACCTAGCCATTATCATTTTTTCAAAAGTTTTCTAAAACTTTATTTGTGAATCCCACCTCTGTACCACTTAAAAGTTTGTGGGGGTTATTAGACCTTAAGGAACTGAGCCGAGGCTCGTTAATATGGAAGAAAAACTATTAGTTGATGTTAGAAAATAGCTAGCATATACCCTTATAGGACTTGACTCAAGAAATTAAAATAAGTAAATGAAAAATTACATACTTTTTAAACATAACATACTACACATTTTTAGCCCTGAATCTTCAAAAATGGAGCATGTTGTACCTAAAATGTTAGTCAGCACACAAAAAATATGCACTGCAAATAACAAGAGAAATAAAGAGGCAATCGATAATTTTGTTATCATCAAAATTATAAACTGAAGAGCTTAAGTTTCAATAAACCTATTTCTATTCGGTCAATGCCAAAATATGCAGTATAACTTCATTTTACTACACATATTGGGAGTCCATTTGTTAACCTCATTGTTATTAATCAATGTCATAGGACAAATCTAGACTCTAGATCAATCTAAACCCCTAGCTATCCTAGATCCAAGATCAATTCAAATCCCATACAATCCAACATAGCCAATTCAGCATCATGCCAAACATCAATCATATACAGTCATCTATAATCATCCAATTGATTTGAGTTATATGGTTAACTCAAGCTCAAGAAATAAAATCTAGAATCTAGCTCAAACATAAAAATTCAAACCAAAACTTAGGGCTAAAGGTGATGTCTTGAAAGCCTTTTTGAATGATTTTTCAAAATCTTCATAGCATAGTCAAATGAACCAAAATCATTACTATCAATTTCATATTATTAGTCTCTAAGGTCAACCCTCCAAATTTAAGCTCAACTGATACTTCTAGCCCTAAAAACTAACTGTATTTGCGAGGGCTACAAACCTTCAAATATTTAAAACCTATACAACAAACCCTCTACCTTATAAAATTTGACCTTAGAGTCTCCTTCAAAGCCTTTTATCATGTCCAAACCCTTGATTATGATATTTTAGGAATTAATCTACTTTTTATTGACCCATTTTGACCCTCAATTGACCGATGGTAAAAAAGCCAAAATGACAATTAAGGGAAAACCTGAAGTTCCTCTAAACTTTAACATGGCCTAGTCAAAAATCTCCGAGGAACTCCTCTGATGCATCTAAACACTTTAGGAAGGCATTGGACTCAATCCTAGACCCTAGTCAAACCTTGTTAACAAAATTAATCTAGTTAACAAAATAGCCTAATAAGGTTTAAATAACCATTTGATTGAAATGACCAAATTATAAAAACCTTTTCTACCATAATTAAATATTAAACCAAATTCATTGAGCCCAAACCCCTAACTCTAGGTCAACCTGGTTACCAGTTTAATCGAAGTTGACCCAATAGTCCTTTAGGGTCTAAAAGATAATTTTAACTATTAGACCATTCTGAACCATGAAACTACCTCCACTAACTCCAAACATCAAACCAAACATATTGAGCTCTAACACAAGTCCTAAGTCAACCTGGTTAACCAAGTCAATCATGGTTGACTCAATATACCCCTAAAGGTTTCAAATGGGTCAGTTCAACTGATATAACCAATTTAAACCCCCTAAGCTTCCAAACTCATTCAAATTGATGATTCAAACATATCCAAGTTCATTTGGAGTCAATCAAATTGGTTTGAATGGGACAAACCTTAGCCTTGGTCAACCCACAAGCTATGGCCAAACTATAATCAACACAAGCTATCCAACCTATGTCAAGCCCCAAATTAACTCCAATACATAGCCTAGATATGTCCTAGTCATTGTTTGTAAATTCAAGTGAGTTGACCATTCAACTTATTAGACTTGGTCAAACATTCACTATATTTTTTTTCTCAATTCAAACTTTAACCATTTTAGCATCAAGCTCTTTCCAAGTAAGCTCATCAAGCTCTTACAAGCCACCTCAGCTACCTTGACCCATGACTGGTCAATAGTCAATGGTGTCAACATGCGTCCATAAAGGGGTTAAATTTCTCTAATCGCTTAACCCTTCTTAATTAAAACCACTCCAAGCCTTTAAGTAATCTCCTAGAGGCTCTCTAAGAGATCTCATAAGCTCTTTTAGTCTTATATATCCTAATCCCCTCCACAAGGGCATAAGAAAAACTACACAATTTCACCTAAGTGTACCTATCATTTTTTATCCCTACTCTTAACTACCCTAGATGCATGTGGCCAAAGGGATCTAGGTTGTCCAAATCAACTGGGGTAATTTTAAATAAGCCAAAACCATCAAAAAAAACCCATTCTACACTTTATACTCTATCACTTCACTCTAGCTCCCAAAAACTAGAAATTGATTTATTCAAGCTCCCTATCACTTCCTTCACAATTCCTAGTTCTACCCAAAATATAAGCTCACCGGTGTAAGTTCTTTGGCAAACCAAAGGTAACACACCATTCAAAGGCTTCTTTCATTCAATTCTTAGCTTTTCTGATTGCAGCTTAAACTAGGAAGCTATATATGGATAAAACTACAGTTTCAAGAGTTCAAAACACCTCAAATCCAACACTGAGATTCAAAACCTCAAACCCTAGGACATAGCATCTAATAAAAATAGCCTTTTTGATAAGTGATTTTTAAGCCATCAAAACATTCCCCAAATTCTATTCCTAAATAGGACATATGTTTAAAATTTCATCCATATAATTAAACTGATTAAGAGAAATGAGTGTTTTTTATTTCTAAAGCATCCTTTATATGTCTATAACAATGCACGTTTTCTGGACCATTATCTCACAATCAATGGTCTAGATTGAGTCATTTAATTCTTTTGATAAGCTCCATGATGCTATTTCATCAATTCATCAACAACTTGATCAAAGTCATCTGTTCAAAATAGTGGGTGATATAATGGTCTCGCAAGCCCGCTAATTAGGCTTAGTGAAAGCATGTGGGACCATTTAGTAAACTATTTCAAATCAAAGAGAATGTCCCAAATATTTGTTTTCAAAATTAAAATTTGTTTAAAATATTTTATATATTTTAATTATTATAATTATCTAATATTTTGAAAAATAAATTAATATATAATTAAATATTGATTAAAAATTTTCAAAGATTAAAAATTCTATTTTGATACATTTAAAGTATCAAAAAGAACATTAAAGAGATTTAAAAATATAATTCATTTAAAATATTTAATATATTTTAAATAATTTAATTATTTAAATATTTATATAATATTTAATTAATTTCTTGTCCAAATATTTTCAAATATCTAAAAATTAGTTTTTTTTAATATTTCAAATAATAAGAGAGTTTTAAAAATTATTTTAATAATATTTTAGATTTTTAAAAATTAATATTGATATTTTTTCATATAATTTTTTAATATATAATAATCTTTGAGTGCTCTGAGTAAGGATCCTAAAAATTAAACACGTTTAGCTTTGTTTTGAATAAATTAATGGGGATTTGTATTGATGATTATCTAAATATCATTAGACTCCATCTATGGTCAAATATTTATAAAAGTATCAAACCACTAGAAATAATTTAAAAATAAAAAGTTGACTTTTTGGTCAAGCTTAAGTCAAATTTAAGGTCTAATAATCAAGAAGTCAAATATGACCTTTAATTAATGCATTAAAATAATATAAATAATTTCAAAAATCTAATAATTAACTAAAAGTCCATAAAATATTAACTTGTTTAATAAAACAATCAATCAACCCTATACATAAACAACAACTACTCAAATGATAAGTTTTTAGGTATGGACTACCTTGAGCTATAGACTAAGGTCCTAAAGAGTTTGCTTCCTCATGCCCATTCTGAGAAACCACGAATGAATTAAATGGATGTTTAAAACTTTAAACTTTATTAATTAATTATTACTTATCCAAAATTAAAATCCTTAATTTAACTACATTAACCATGTTTTAGTATGAATACCTTGGGCAGCAGAGCAATGTGTCCTGAGGAGGCTTGGTTCCTGTGTGCTCACTAGAATAACACCACGAAGCAATTAATGGAAAAATTTAATTAATTTGAATATGAAAACCAACAACCAATTAATTTTAATTAAAAATTTATCAACCATTAATTCTTAACAATTAAATTAACTTAATTAAATAAGTTATTACTTTGTAATTTGGGCCTACGAGACTACTCCGTTAGCCCAAGGAATGTGAAATAAACATCATGACCCTAGCTTAACAAAGGTAGTAATCTCTTAATACTTAAAATACATCTTAAAATTAACTTAAATATTAATATTTAAACTATAATTAAAAAACCCTAAAGCTGTCAACCAACTAGAAACAAAATTACTTTAACTAACCCTCTTATATATGTTGCAAACACTCATGATTCTCATACGACTGCTAGTGAATGTACTTTATTTAATAAAGAACTTAAAATATGAACTTAAAATTATTTTTCTTTTTGTACCAAATAACCAAACAATCACAATGTTTACAGCATGGATTGTAAGAAAATAAATTAAAAAAAAATTGAAAGTACAAAAATTAAATACATAAAGAAAACATCAAATGAGCACACCAAATTTTATCATGGTTTTGGTCAAATAATAACCAATTTCATTCCCCGAAGTCCTCTTCATTGCATTAAACTCTTAGTGACTCACCTTTAGGCCCCACAGAAAGGTAAAGAATCCCTAACAAAATCACTTCTAGCAAATAGGGGCTGTGTGAGTTCCAAAATTCTTTTCACTCTCCTACTGAGGTAGAGAACATTGGATGCTTTTTCACCCTCCTGGTGAAGATAAAGTACCTAGCAATCTTTTTTGACCCTCCTAGTCAAATAAGAACCTAATGATCTTAGGACTTAAATTCATCTCCCAAGATATACCCCAAGAAATCATTAAATCTATTGGAGGAATCAAGGTGGCCAAGCCTGCTTGGAGTAATCTTGTAGAATCCCCTCACACTCCTCCCTCTCACAACAACCAAACCTTGTCTTTCTCTAATGCTCTAAGACCACTTACAAAACTCCTCTCTTAGAATCCCTTCATAGCCAAGACTTCTTAAGAAATATTTTATAAAGGCTCCAAAAAATCCTAAAATTTTAAATCCACCAATCTATTAATAAAATATAATCAATGGATGACTGTACAAATAGTCAAAAATTAGAGTTCATTCCAAAATGGAACTGTCGCAGATGAGTTGTTTATATTTTTAGATTGATCATACAGTATGATATAATATATATATGCCTTCATTAATCTTTAAGAAAACTTCAAGAAGAAAATTTTAAATGCCAAAGATCATCGACAATTTTCCTCACCTAAAGGTTGAAAGTGACTTTAGGTTCTCTTCAACATCTTGAGGATGAAAGGATTTTGGCACTCTGTTGTATCAGGTAGGTGGAAGAGATTTTATAAGGACTTCTCGCATTACTTGTTAAGATAGTTTCTATTTGAATGCTTTACATTTTGCACTTATGTAGTTTTGATGTATCCAAACATTATTGTTCAAATGTGTAGTTACTCCTAACAATTTTAGAAGATTTGTATTTTGCTCTTGTGTGTACTAATAATTTCAAGAAAATCTCCAGACAACGAAGACTTCAAATCAAATTCAGAATAAGATACTTTGTAAAATTTGAAGTTTGAACATCTTTGAAATTAAATTGAAAGGGAGTGATGTAATTGAGTGAATAAAAACATACACAACACACACAAAGGAGATCATAAAAATTTTATACTGATCGTACTGGACGATATCCGTCGTACGGGACGATCAGACATTTTACTCCTATTGAGCACAAAGGAATGAATAGGAACTTGCTTGAAAATTTTCTAAGTCCTATTCGTCGGACGAATTTTACAATCGTCCATGGACGATTGGTTCTGTGTAAAATTTTCGTCCAGAGAAATAAATTAACATTCAAGGCGATTGACTCACTGTGGAAAATTTTCGTCAAGACGAAAATTAAATTGTCCAGACGATCTAGTCTCTGGAAAATTTCTCTAGTAAGAAATTAAATTTTCTCTTATGGCGATTGGTCCTCTGGAAAATTTTCGTCCAGACGAAACTAATAATCGTCGGGACGATCGGTCCTTTGATAAAATTTATCCAGACGAATAAATTTTTGTCCAGACGTATTAACCGACTTAGAACGATTTTATAACAGTTTCTAAACGACCTAGTAATAACCGTCTCGTACCGGACGAACTAGTTCGTACGGGACGATCAGCGTGTACAAAAATATTTCGTACACATATATAAATAGGGTCGTTTCAAAGCGTTTAAGTAAAATCGTCCAGGACGATCCACGATCGTACGGGATGATCCACTGTGTACAAAATTAATACTTGCAGTTTTTTGGGCGGTTTTTCTGTCTTTTGTATAAATAGTCCAAATTAGACTGCCACCACAACTTTTTGTCATTTGATCTTCGTGCCTCTTGAGAGAATAGCTAAGGAGAGAGTGGAGAGTGCATTCAAAGGAGGATTCCTACCATGTGAGCGTGAAGGCTTCACTTGGAGTTCAAAGGTAAGAATCTCTACTTGTGAATTGGGATTACTTCACTCTTTTCTTTCTTCCTTCTCGATTTCTTGTGAGAAGATCTATCAAGGAGATCCATTCGCTGCCGACACTTAGAAGTGTGAATAGCCGAAGGGTTCGCTGCCTACACTTGAGAGAGTGAGATAGCCGAAGGGTTCCGCCTACACTTGGAGAGTGTGAATAGCCGAAGGGTTCGCTGCCACTACATGGAGAGTGTGAATAGCCGAAGGGTTCGCTGCTTACACTATGGAAGTGTGAAATAGCCGAAGGGTTCTCTGCCCACAGTAGGGAGAGTGTGAAAGGACGACGGTTCTCCTCGGCACCGGGAGTGTGTGAAAAGAGTGTGTTGTAAAGCTTCCCCCTTGCTTGTGGGTGCAAAAGGAGAGTCACTATTGGTATTATTGCAATACTCAGAGGGTGCTCTTGGAGTGGATGTATGGTCTGGTGTTTAGACCGAACACTATAAATCTGGTGTCATTTACTTTACTTTTTTACGTTTCCCATTATTTTTAGTCTTAAAAAACTCTTGTTGATGAATAACTTTTCTACAAAAACTTAAAAGAAACATTTTCATTTCGGTGTTCAACATAATTTTAAAAAGAGGGGTTTAAAATTTTTAAACTACCAATTCACCCCCCCCCCCTCTTATAGCCTTGGGACATTAACTTAGGCTTAACACCTAATTACTAGACACAAAAAGTGGTATCAGAGCTACGTTTCAAAATCATAAGTTGAACTACTTTTTGATTAACGAATGGCTACATTCAAAAACAAAACACACCTGAAGGTTACTCTATCACTAGACCTCCACTGTTAACAATATTCCTTTTGATTTTTGGAAAACACGCATGTCTACTTTCTTACAGTCACTTGATTATCGCAGTGGATAGCTAGTCCAGGAAGGTTACACAAAACCAACTAATAGTTGATGGAGTTAGGGTAGAAACACCTTTTGCAGATTGGACTATAGAAGAACGTGACTAAGCACAATTAATGCCAAATGTTTAAATAGTTTCTTTTGTGTTTTAAAATCTGAAGACTACATGCGGGTTTCCACTTGCAAAGGGAAAGGACATTGGGATAGACTTTGTATAACTTATAAAGGACAAATGAGGTTAGCATCAAGACTCAATATCTTGTTACATGACTATGAATTGTTTCGCATGAAACCTAATAAATCTATTTCTGACGTACACAAGATTCACACAAATGTCACTTCTTTGGCATCACTTGGGTAGAATTAACAAATGTTGAAATGGTCAATAAAATTCTTTGATGTTACCTAACTGCTTATGATGCTAAAATTACTGCAATTAACAGAGTCTAAAGATCTAAACATATATTCTATTGACAATCTTCTGGTTATTCATTGCTTATGAGCAAGGAGTAAAGTCAAAGAAAATTGATGCAGGTGAACCCACGAAAGGAGAAAAAATTGCATTAAAAGTGGAAGAGTTAGAGAGTGAAACACTCACAACCTGAGGAATGAAAGATGATTTGCACTGATGATAAGACAATTACAGAAGCTTTTAAAGAGGAAGCAGAAGAGACGCCAGCAAATGGAACAGAGTACAGTTTAACAAAATGCAAAAGGTTATCTAATGAAGTTGATTGATTAATAATGCAGGAACCAGGTCATAGAAAGACTGATTGCCCAAAACTCAAACCATCTCAAGCAAGGAGAAGGTAGAGAAAACCAATGGTAAAGAAGGGCAAGAAGAAGTTTCAAAGAGCTTTTGGGCGGACTCAGCTTCAGACTCATCTGAGACTAGAAAAATGAAGAGAGTCACCAACTTTGCTTGATGGTAGATAATGTTTGAACAATCAATCAAGAAGAGGTATGTGACTTAACATGATGAATTTTTGAAGTTTCTGAACACATGCATGATTCATATAGGAAAATGAAAAGGATGCAATGCTAGTTAAGTTAGAACTGGAAGAGCTTAAAGAAGGAACAGAAATCCTTAGGAAAGATCATGCTTTAATAGATGACAACCCACAGAAATTTACTGATGAATGAATGATGACTTGAATAAAAAATTTGAGAATTGTAAATCTAATCTATGCTGAACTTGAAAAAGATTTTAAAAATTTTAGGATAGAATCGAGAGAGAAAACATATCGAATCAATATAACAAATCAAATTTTTGGAAAATATGATTCATTTTATAAATTGACAATAAGAGCTCTCCGAGGATAATAGGAATCCCCCTAAACTGAAGAATTTTACAAATCCTAAATTATTATCCAAATATATGAAATCCCTAAGAGACAATCAAATGGAAGAAAACTTAGGAATATTTTTCCTAATATTAAATGTAATAATTGTGGATTTTTTGGGACATATAGCTCACACCTGTACTTTGAAGATGAAATCTAATTTGTGTGAGGAGACCTAAGATGCAAACCTAGACATATCATACATGTAATCTGTATTATAAATTCTAAAAGTGAACCCAAACTTGTTTGGGTTCCCAGGTCTAACATTTGAGAGATTTGCAGGAGTGCTCTCAACAGACCTCGTGGGAGCATATGGTACTGGACAGGAAGTTCAAGAGCATATGACTGGAGATACTGCTCAATTCATAACGCTGGAAGCCAGGAGTGGAGGCAAGGTTACACTTGGAGATATACAATATAAAGTGATTGGATCTGATATGATTAAAATTTCAAAAACTTTTTCATAAGATAATGTGTTATTGGTTGAAGTCTTAAAACATAATCTGTTAGTATAAGTCAGCTATGTGATAAGGGCTATAATGTGAAATTTTTACCTACTAGCTGCATATTAAGCCTAAATGGAAAAGAAGTTTTAAATGGAAAAAGGGTAAACAATGTTTACATGCTAGATTTGAATTCTATTCAACTCCTACTGCTTTTGTTTGAAAACTATTTCTGATGAATCATGGCTTTGCCATAGGAGACTTTGGTCATTCTAGTATGAAAAACCTTAGAAGAATACTCAAAAGAACTTAGTGAGAGGTATACCAAAACTAGACTTTACTAAGGACCACCTTGTGATGGCATGCAATTAGGAAACAAGTGAAGTCCTCTTTTTAAGTCTAATAAGGATCTTAGAACTAGTAAACCTTTAGGAATTCTACACATGGATCTTTTGGACCAGTAGGAACTGTAAGTCTAGGAGGAAGGTATACGATTTGTTATAGTGGATGATTTTTCTCAGATTCACTTGGGTTAAATTTCTTTTCATAAAAGTGAATCATTTGAGGAATTCAGAAATTTTCAACTTGGATTCAAAGAAAAACTAGGATTAAATAACTTCTTTAACAAAGTGATCATGGAGGAGAGAATTTGAAAATGAAAGATTAAAATTTTTGTAAAGAAAAAGGGATTGATCACAATTTTTCTGCACCAAGAACCCCTCAACAAAACGGGTAGTTGAAAGAAAAAATAGAGAACATTAATAGAGAGCTGCCCGAGAATGTTGGCAGAATACTCACTTCTAGATATTTTGGGCTGAGGCGGTTAGCACGGCATGCTAGTTCTGAATAGGGTGAATGTGAAGTTCAAATTTAAATAAAACACCCTATGAGTTGCTAAAAAGGTAAACACCTAAATTTGTCTCATTGCATGTATTTGGTTTGCAAGGGTTCATATCATAACAATAAAAATCTGCCTTAGGAAAATTTGATCCAAAAAGATGAAGAATTTTGTTGGATATTGATGAGATATTGGAAAATCTTATAGGGTTATTCAACAAAAGACTTTAGTCATATGAAGAAACACACATGTGTATTTGATGAATCTGGAAATATTTGAAGAGACCAAATGTTGTTGAAGAAGATTGAGGAAAACTCCCAAAAGATGTAGATTAAATGGAAGAAAATTTAGAAAGAGAAACCCTCTTGCCATAGAGATTTGAGATTTTCTAAAAAACCATTCAAGAGAATTGATTATAGGTGAACCTAGTGAGGGTGCAGAACTAGGCGTGGATTAAACAAGGAAGTAAATCATTCAGCCTTTATTTCAACAATAGAACCCACTAATATTGATCAACCACTTTCTGATGAATTTGGATATTGTGCCATCAAGAAGAGTTAAATCAATTTGTAAGAAATAAAGTTTGGGAATTAACTACAAGGCCAAAAGATCAAAGATTTTGGAACCAGTGGGTGTTCAAAATAAAATGAATGACTCAGGAGTAGTCATAGAAAAAGGCTAGATTAGTTGCTAAGGGGTATAATCAAATTGAAGGAATTGATTTTGAGGAAACTTTTAGCCCAGTAGCTAAGACATGAAGAATTAGAGTTTTTACTTGTCTCTTTGCCTGTTTTAAACGTTTAAATTGTTTCAATGGATGTCAAAAGTACCTTTTTAAATGGGGTAATGAAGAAGATGTTTTTGTAAACAACCTTCAGGCTTTGAAGATTCAAAATACCCAAATCATTATTTTAGTTAAAAAAGAGCATTATATGGAAACAGGCACCTAGGGCTTGTATGAGAGGTTTGAGAACTTCCTACTTGAAGACTTTTGAAAAAAAAGGTTGGATACAACCTCTTTTTAAAGAAATTTGGAAAGGATATACTGCATTGTTCAAATTTATGTGGATGATATCATTTTTGGATCTTCAAATAAAAATCTTGTAATTATTTTCTAAAACTAAATGTAGTGAATTTGAATGAGTCTAATGGGAGATCTAAATTACTTTCTAATTTTAGCATTAAGATACTTGAGGAAGGAACATTCTTAGGCCAATTAAATATATTAAGGACATCCTCAAGAAATAGAATGGACAATGCTAAACCTGTTAGTACACAAATGACTTCCTCAGTTCAGTTGGATAAGGACCTTAAGAAAAATTTTTTATCAAAAGAAATAGAGGGATTATTGGATCTTTACTTTACTTGACTGCTAGCCGACCAGATATTAGTTCAGGTTTGCTTATGTGCTAGATTTCAATTCAATCCAAAAGAATCACATTTGACAGCAGTGAAAAGGATTTAAGAAACTTACTAGGTGAACTCAAAACTTAGGAATTTGGTATCCTAAGTTAGCTCTTCATTGAAATTGTTGGTTATTCAGATTCTGACTTTGCAGGTCTGTAGAAGTGGATAAAAAAAGCACTTCTGGAACATGTCAATTCATTAGAATTCATTAGTTTCTTGGTCCAGTAGAAAAAAAATTCAGTAGCCCTATCTACTGCAGAAGTAGAATACATTGCATTAGCAAGTTGTGTGCACAAGTACTTTGGTTAAAATAACAAATGATTATTTCGGGATTAACTATAGGCACTATTCCAATTTATTGTGACAATACTAGTGCTATTTGCATATTCCACCAAAAATCCTATTCAATATTCTAGAACCAAACACATTAACATAAGGCATACATTTCATAAGGGATCATGTATCCAGTGAGAAATTGAACTCACACAAGTTTCAACTGAAATCAACTTGCAGACATTTTTACAAAACCTTTAGCTTGATACCTTCAGTACATTAAGAAAAAGGCTTGGTCTTATTATTTGAATGACTTAAATAAAAAATTTTTTGCAATATTTGATATTTATGTTTTCTTAATTAGTCTATGATATTTTGTTTTGAATTTTTGATTTTTGAGTGTGTGACATTGAGTTAATTAGAGTTTGTTGATTTTATATTATTTTCTAATGTTTTTGAATGTTTAGTTTATTTTAGTTTGATAAAAATCAAAATATCCAAAATGTGTGGAAATCGTCCGGGACGAAATTTTTTCGTACTGGACGATGGTGTGTAAAATTACAGTTTGCGTGATATGAAACGTTTTGAAAGCATTTTTTAATTTAGTTCGTCTGTACGATTCTATTGATCGTCTAGGTGAAATATTTTTTTTCTTTTCTCAACCGGCGGAAGATTGAAAGTAGCGGTTGAGTTGATAAGGGCAGTTTTAAAATCTGAAGTTCGTCCGTACGAACTTTTTGTTCGTCCAGACGAATAGACGTCGTTTCATTGTAGGGGACGTTTTCAACTGACATTAAAACGAATTAATTGATCGTCTGTACGAAATGTTTTCGTCTGTACAATCGGTCAAGTCAAAAGTCTGTACGAAAAGGACGCATCATAAATTGTGTTGATACGAAAAGCGTTTCATTTTGGAGAATTGGATCGTCTGTACGAAATTTTTCGTCCAGACGACTGATACATTTGTGTAGACGAACTTTTTCGTCCAGGATGAACGTATCATTTTCTTAAAAATGAAGGCTTTTTAACTCAACAATCACATCTCCAAACTTCCCTTTCAATCCCTTTCAACTTCAATCAATATGGCCTCCTCAAGCAAAAGACAAAAGGGTGTATGGCTAAGAAACCACATAGAAATGCCTCTAAAACTTCCTGTCAAAAAGTAAATGAGGAATCTTTTTCTCGTTTTGCCTCTGCCAAAATAACCCCTCTCGCATTCGATTCAAAGCGAGATTCATTTTAAGTATGCACCTTTTTGCCTCCACCCAGTTTCAATTCATTCTTTCTCTCCGTCCACTTTTACAAAAACAGTACCTTTCTCTATTTCCTAGCCAACAGAAGTTTAATTCCGACCACATCCTCCATAAGTTCTTTTGTTTTCAAACAAAAAGTTAAAATCACAAGCACGACATTGGTGCCTTTCTAAGCTGTAAAACTAAAGGTATAGAAGCCCACACCCTAAAGAGTGCAGACACTTTGCAAAATGGTATGATGTCAATATGGAAATAACACAGTGGCCAAACATTATAAAGTAGCTGCAGAGTTTCAGAATTACCAAAAAATGCCCGAGTCTTTATTGTATAGATATAAGAGGGTAAGGATAAAACCAAAACTGGGTTGAAGCAAATAAATTCATTACCTAAAAGGTAAGTTATTCTTGGATTAGGATTTTCGAGCGTGTGATCTTCGCTGAGGCAAACCTAGGAAAAGATTCCTCATTTTCTTTGCAAAGGAAGTTTTCAGAAGGATTTCTATGTGGTTTCTTTGCTAGATCTTTTGTCTCTTACTTGAACTTGCCATTTGGAAGAAGATCTAGAGTACGAAAGAGATTGAAAGTGAAGTTTTGAGTGTGACTATTGAGTTTAAAAGCCCTTCTATTTGTTGAAAAACCATACGTCGTACCAGACGAAAAAAATTTCATCCTGTACGAATTTTTTGATTCGTCACATACGAAAAAATTTCGTATGGACGAACCAATGCGTCAAAATGAAACGGCTTTTCGTAATCAACATAACTCACGAAGCATCCTTTCGTACAGACTTTTGACCAGACTGATCGTATAGACAAACACATGTTTGTCCTGGGATGATCAGAACTTACGATCATTTTAATGGCAGTTAAAACCATCCCCTACATCGAACCGACATGTGTTCGTCCGGACGAACCAAAGGTTCGTACGTACGAAAATCGTATTAAAAGCTATCTTATCCATTCTATCGCTTTATTCATTCATCCCGTCATTTGAAAAACAGTTTTTTCCGTACGATCCTGACGATCGTACAAATGAATTGATAATAAAACATTGAAAACTGTACTCAAATGGTTCAAAATCTGACAGTTTGACATACTACACAAATCGTCCCGTACGAAAAAATTTCATCCCGGACGATTGTCACTCAAAATTTTCAAATTTTTTGCACTCAATAAAAAAAACTAAAACACAAACACACTAAGAACACAAAACAACGAAAAAACACAAACTCTAAATAGAGAAAATCACACATACAGGTTCATAAACACATAAAAGCACACAAACACATTAACTAGTAAACAAACATCAATATTGCAAAAATATTTTTATTTAAGCATTCAAATCAATCACACCAAGCCTTGTTCTTAATGCACTGAAAGTATCAAAGGCTAAAGGTTTTGTAAAAATGTCTGCAAGTTGATTTTCAATAGAAACATGAATGAGTTCAATTTCTCCTTTGGATACATGATCCCTTATGAAATGATGCCTTATGCTATATGTTTGGTTCTTGAATGTTGAATAGGATTTTTAGAAATACAAATAGCATTAGTGTTATCAAAATAAATTGGAATAGTGCCTATAGTTAATCCTAAATCAATTAACTTTGTTTCAACCAAAGAACTTGTGCCACACAACTTCCTAATGCAATATATTCAGCTTCTACAGTAGATAGGGCTACTAAATTTTATTTCTACTGGACCAAGAGACTAGAGAATTTCTAATAAATTGACATGTTCCAGAAGAGCTCTTTCTATTAGAATCTGAATAACCAATTATTTTAAACGAAGAGCTAAACTTATGATACCAAATTCCTAAGTTCTGAGTTCCTAACAGATATCTTAAAATCCTTTTCACTGCTATCAAATGTGATTCTTTTGGATCTGATTAAAATCTAGCACATAAGCAAACACTAAACATGATATCAGATCGGCTAGCAGTCAAGTAAAGTAAAGATCCAATTATCCCTCTAAATTTCTTTTGATCAACAGATTTTCCCTCAGAGTCCTTATCCAACTGAATTGAGAAACTCATTGGTGTACTAACAGGTTTAGCATTGTCCATTTTATACATTTTGAGGATGTCCTTAACATACTTTGATTGACTAAGAAATTTACCTTCCTCAATTTGCTTAAAGCTAAATCCTAGAAAGTAACTTAAATCTCCCATTTGACTCATATCAAATTCACTACTCATTATTTTAAAAAAATCATCTCAAAAATTTTTATTTGAAGATCCAAAAATGATATCATCCACATAAATTTGAATAATGAGTATATCCTTTCCATATTTCTTCAAAAAGAGAGTTGTATCCACACTTCCTTTTTCAAAAGACCTTTCAAGTAAGAAGGTGCTCAACCTCTCATACCAAGCCCTAGGTGCCTGTTTCAATCCATATAATGCCTTTTTCAACTTAAAAACATGGTTTGGGTATTTAGAATTTTCAAAACCTGGTGGTTGTTCTACAAAAATATTTTCTTGAATTATCCCATTTAAAAATGCACTTTTTACATCCATTTGATACAATTTGAATCCTCTAAAATAAGCAAAAGCTAGCAAAACTCTAATTGCTTCAAATCTAGCTACAGGGGCAAAACTCTCCTCAAAATCAATCCCTTCAATCTGATTATACCCCTTAGCAACTAATCTAGCCTTATTTCTAATGACTACTCCTGAGTCATTCATTTCGTTTTTGAATGCTCACTTAGTTCCAACTACACTTTGATCTTTTGGCCTTGTAGTTAATTCCCAAACTTTATTTCTTACAAATTGATTCAACTCTTCTTATATGGCCAAAATCAAAAATTCATCCGAAAGTGCTTGATTAATATTCGTGGGTTCTATAGTTGAAATGAAGCTGAATGATTGACTTCTTAGTTTAATCCACGCCTAGTCCTTACACCCTCACTTGGTTCACCTATAATCAATTTCCTTCGGTGGTTTTCAGAAAATCTCAAATCTCTAGGCAAAGGGTTTTCTATCTCCAAATTTTCTTCCATATTTTCTTTCAAATTTATTTTATCAATCTTTTGAGAGTTAATCTCAATCTCATCTTCTACAATATTTGGCTCTTCCATATTTCCATATTCATCAAATACAACATGTGTGGTCTCCTCAATTACCAAAGTTCTTCTATTGAATACTCTAGAAGATTTTCCAACACTTGAGTACCCAACAAAAATTTCTTCATCAGATTTTGGATCAAATTTTTCTAAGGCAGATTTTCCATTATTATGAATGAATACCTTATAACCAAAAACATGCAAAAGAGACAAATTTGGTGTTCTTCCTTTTAGAAACTCATAGGATATTTTATTTAGTTTAGATCTCACATTCACCCTATTTAGAACATAACATGCAGTGCTAATCACCTCAGCCCAAAAATATTTAGAAAGTGAGTATTTTGCCAACATTGCTCGGGCAGCTTATATTAATATTCTATTTTTTCTTTCGACTACCCCATTCTGCTGAGGGGTTCTAGGTGCAGAAAAGTTGTGATCAATTCCTTTCTCCATATAAAATTCCTCAAATTTCTCATTTTCAAATTCTCCTCCATGATCACTTTGTATAGAAATAATTTCACACTCAAGTTTTCTTTGAATCCAAGTCGAAAAGTTTCTAAATTCTTCAAATGATTCACTCTTATGAAATAAAAATCTAACACATATGAATCTTGGGTAATCATCCATAATCACAAATCTGTATACCTTCCCTCCTAGACTCACAGTTCCAACTGGTCCAAAAAGATCCATATGCAAAATCTTTAATGGTTTACTAGTTCTAAGATCCTTATTGGATTGAAAAGAGGACTTCACTTGCTTTCCTAATTGACATACATCACAAAGGTGGTCCTTAGTAAAGTCTAGTTATGGTATACCTCTCACTAAGTTCTTTTGGGTAATCCTTCTAAGGTTTTTCATGCTAGAATGACAAAGTCTCCTATGCCAAAGTCATGACTCATCAGATACAGTTTTCAAACAAAAAGCAGTAGGAGATTGAATATAATTTAATTCTAGCATATAAATATTATTTACCCTTTTACCATTCAAAACATCTTTACTATTTAGGCTTAATATACAGCTAGTAGGAAAAAATTTCACACAATATCCTTTATCACAGAGCTGGCTTATACTTAACAGGTTATGCTTTAAGCCTTCTACTAATAACACATTCTCAATGTAAAATTTATTAAGATTTTCAATCATACCTGATCCAACCACCTTCCTTGTGATGTTATCTCCAAGTGTAACCTTGCCTCCACTCCTAGCTTCCAGCGATATGAATTGTGTAGTATCTCTAGCCATATGCTTTGAACATTTACTGTCCAGGTATCATATGCTCTCATGAGGTCTTGTGTGAGAGCGACCCTGCAAAATTATCAAACGTTAGACCTGGTAACCCAAACAAGTTTAGGTTCTCTTTCTGACAATTTATAATCAGATGTATGTATGATATATCTAGGTTTATGCATCTTAGGTCTCCACACCAAATAAGTTTTCATCTTCAGAGTACATGTGTGAGATATATGTCAAAACAATCCAAAATTATTATATTTGACTTTTGGAAATAGATTCCTAAGTCTTCTACCATTCATCTGTCTATTTAGGGATTGCATAAATTTTGGATACATAATAGGATTAGTAAAATATTCAAGTTTAGGGGTATCCTATTATCCTCGAGAGCTTTTATAGTTAATTTGTAAAATGAATTCATATCTTCTAAAATTCAATTTATATATATTGATCTATAAATTTTGCTCTCTGATTCATCCTTAAAATTTTTAAAATCTTTTTCAAGTTCAGCATAGGATGATTTTAAATTTTCATGTTTTTTATTGAAGTCATCAAACTCATCAAGTAATTTCATGTAGTTGTCATCAATTAAAGCATGATCTTTCCTAAGGATTTTATATTCCTTTTGTAATTCTTCAAACTCTAAATTTAGACTAACATGCATTTTCTTCATTTTTCTATATGCATCATGCATGTGTTCAGAGACTTCAAAAAGTTCATCATAGATTAAATCACATACCACTTCTTGATCTGATTGATCAAGATTATCGGCCATTAAGAATAGATTAGTGACTTCTTCTTCCTTTCAGTCTCTAATGAATCTGAAGCTGAGTCTTCCCATAAGGCTCTTTGAAACTTCTTCTTGCCCTTCTCTATAATTAGTTTCTCCTCTACCTTCTCCTTGCTAAGAGTAGCTTTGAGTTTTGGGCAATCAGTCTTGATATGACCAGGTTTCCTGCACTTATAGCAAATCACATCATTTGAAACCTTAGCATTTCTATTAAATTTACCTCTATTCCAATGCTGGTGTCTCTTCTGCTTCCTCTTTAGAAAGCTTATGAATTATCTAGTCATCAATGTGATGTAGTCTTCATCCTTAGGTTGTGAGTATTCACTCTCAGACTCTTCCACATTTAGTGCTATGTTCTTCTCCTTTCATGGTTCACCTGTATTAATCTTTCTTTGGCTAACTCCTTGCTTGTAAGCAATTAGCAAACCAAGAAGATTATCAATAGAGTAAATGTTTAGATCTTTAGACTTTGTAATTGCAGTAGTTTTAACATCATAAGCAGTAGGCAAACAATGAAGAATCTTATTAACCATTTTAGCATTAGTTAGTTCCCTACCCAATGCATGCAAAGAGGTGACTATTTGTGTGAATCTTGTGTACATATCAGAAATGGATTCATTTGTTTTCATGCGAAATAGTTCGTAATCATGCAACAAGATATTAAGTATAGATTGCTTAACCTCATTAGTCCCCTCATAAGTTATACAAAGTCTATCACATTGTCCTTCCCACTTTTACAAGTGGAAACCTGCATATAGTCTTCTAATTTTAAAGCACAAAAGAAACTATTCAAGTATTTGGCATTTAGTTGTGCTAAGTCACATTCTTCTACTATCCAGTCCACAAAAGGTGTTTCAACTCTGACTCCGTCAACTAATCTAATTTGTTTTGTATACCCTTCCTGAACTAAGATCCACATACGATAATCAAGTGATTGTAAAAATATAGACATGCGTATTTTTCAAAAATCAAAAGTTATATTGTCGAACAGTGGAGGTCTAGTTATAAAGTAACCCTCGGGTGTATTTTGGTTTCCAAATATAGTCATCTACGTTAATCAAAAAGTAGTCTAAACTTATGATTTTGAAACAAAGTTTTGATACCACTTGTTGAAACTCGTTCACTATGAATTAGGTTGTTAAACCTAAGCTTATGTCCCAGCGGCTAACCAAGAAGGGGGGGGTTAATTGGTAATTAAAAATTAATCCCTCCTTTTAATTTTTTAAACCAAAAAATAAACTTTAATGAGTTTTGTAGAAATAGATTTTTCAACCACAAATTAGAAACACAAATCAATAAAATAAAAAGTAACAAAAAATAAAAGACACAAGATTTATAGTGTTTAGGTCAAACTTGACCTACATCTACTCCCTGAAGTCACCCTTCGAGTATTGTACTAATACCACTAGTGACTCTCCTTTAGCACCCACAGCAAGGCGGAGAAAACTTTATAAAAACTCTCTCCACTACTACCCAATGCAATAGAGAACCGTCATTTTTTTATACTATCCCCAGTGTTGGCAAAGATCCGTCAACCTTTTACACTCTCCAAGTGTGTGTAGAGAACCCTTCGACTGTTCACACTCTCTAAGTGTGGGCAGAGAACCCTTTGGTTGTTCACACTCTCCAAGTGTGGGTAGAGAACCCTTCGTCTATTCATACTCTCCAAGTGTGGGCAAAGAACCCTTCGGCTGTTCACACTCTCCAAGTGTCAGTAGAGAACAGGATATCCATGACAAATCTTCTCACAAGAAATCTAGAAGGAAGAAAGAAAAGAGTGAAGTAATCCCAAATCACAAGTAGAGATTCTTACCTTTGAATACCAAGTGAAGTCTTCACGCTCCAGTAGTAGGAATCCTCCTTCGAACACTCTCTTACACTCTCTCCTTAACTCTTCTTTCAATAGGCATGAAGATCAATAGGCAAAAAGATTAAGTGGCAGTTTAGTTTGGACTATTTATAGGAAAGACACAAAAAATTGTCAAAAAACTGCAAATTTTCAAGTCAATAGACATTGGATCGTCCCGTACGATCGTGGATCGTCCTGAACAATTTTACTTAAATATGTTGGAAATGAACCTAATATATATGGGTACAAAATGACTTCGTACACACACATTATCCTGTACGAACTAGGTTCATCCTATATGAACGGTTATTCCATAGGTCGGTTCCCAAAAACTGCAGAATGTCACTTAATTTTTAGAGTCCCTTCACTTCATCCTGGGATGAATTTAAGGTTCATTAGGACAAAATTTTTACAGAGAGCAAATCGTCCGGGGACGAATACACTTTGTCCTGGATAATAGTACTCCAGAAAGTAACTTGTCCTGGAATGAATACACTTCGTCTGAACAAAAATTTTCCAGAGAACATTTCATCCTGGGACGAATACACTTCTTCCTGGATGGTCAGGACTTAGAAAAATTTTCTTCAATTCTTGTTCGTTCCATTTCTCTTATGAGGAGATAACTGACATGATCGTCCCGTACGAACTATGTTTGTGCTGTACGATCAGTACAAATTTCTCAAGATCTCCTAAAGTGTGTGTGTGTATTCACTCAATTACAATCACTCCCTTTCAAACTTAATTCAAAGAAAAATACAAGTTTTAAAAACATAAAGTATCTCATGCTGAATTTGATTTGAAGTCTTTGTAGTCTAGAGTTTTATTTTCTTAAAATGTTAGTACACACAAGAGCAAATACAACTCTTCCAAAAAGTGTTAGGAGATTACTACACATAAAACAATAATATTTGAAATCATCAAAACTATACAAGTTGCAAGAATGTAAAACATGCAAATAGCAACTCTCTTAACATTTGGTGCAAATATATGTAATAAGATTGCATGATATGAGAGATAATAAGTTGACTTGCTTCATTAATAATGTAATCTCATTTTGTGAGCAACATAAAATCAATGTTCCATATATGGATAATAAATGGGTTGCTTATGGTTGGCCTCATCGTAGAGCTCTAGATATAACAAATTTATGTCATTTTTTTGTTTGAAATTTTTTACAAGGTTCTTGACATGCAACTTTAGGATTTGAATAATCATTTTTTAGAAGTAAATATTGAGTTGCTTTTGTGTATGGATTGTTTGAATCCTAATAAAAAAAATTCATGCATTCGACAAAAATAAGTTGATTAGAATGACACAGTTTTATCCGACTGATTTTAGTCTTCTTGATCAGGCGATTGTTGAAAGTCAATTTGAAACTTATATTATGGATATGTGAACAGATGATCAGTTCTCCTCATTAAAATATATAGGAAGCCTTACTGAGAAAATAATCCAAAGTAGAAAAGATATTATATATCTCTTTGTTTTTAGACTACTCGAACTGTCATTGGTATTACTCGTTATTATTATAGGCATTTTCTGCCATGAATATTATTAAAAATCAGTTACTAAATAGGATTGGAGATCAATAGATGAATGATTTATTAATTTCTTATATTGAGAAAGAAATTTAAGATTCTATGTATAATGAAGTAATCATTCAACTTTTTCAGAATATGAAGAGTAGACATTATAGATTATAAATTATTTACTATCTTATATTTATTATTATTTTTTTTGGATGATAATTGAACAAAAAATTTTAAAACTATCTGTGCTAGTCTCAAGCCCACATGAAAAAAGTTGAGGGAAAATTTTAATAAAATAATTTAAGCCCCCTCTCAACAAATTTTCTAGCTCCACCACTACCAGGACGAATAATGAGATGAACAATATCATTTCTATTGATTGTACATTATGATCCATTTCATATAGTCTGATCAAAATTTTAAAATTAAGCATATTCAATTGACTAGCCATGGGATTAAATTAGGAATTATTTTTAACATCATATAATACGATTAGGATTGTATAATACAAATAGAATAACTTTTCAAATTCAAATGTTTGCCTAATTTAATAAATGGCGGGGTTTCTAATTATAACAGATAGTTCAATATGATGTGGTGCTTGTACTATATATTAGTTATAGTTAAAAAATTATTTTTCCAGATAAATAAAATATTTTAATTAATTTATGTAATAATAGATAATCCAGAATGATGTTGATTAAATAATTTGATGTACAAAAAAGTTAAAATATTTAAAATTAATTCTCACCCCCTTGTGTGTGTGCACTGCCACTAATCTAGAATACACCTTTAGAGGACTTGACTCAAGAAATTAAAATTAAATAAATGAGAATTATATACTCTTCTAACATAACATATTCTACCCAATCTTAAGCCTTGGATCTTCAAAGAATGGTGCATATTTTACTTGAAATCCTTGTTAGCATACAAACAAATATGCACTACAAATATTAGGAGAAATAAAGAGGTAATTGATAATATTTGTTATCATCAAAATCATAAACTGAGGAGCCTGAGTTGCAACAATCTCCCCCTTTTTTATGATGGAAAATATTATTGGTTGAATTTGCAAACTTAAATTCTCCTAAACTCCCCCTCACTAAAAGAATTATATTAAAAAAATAGGGGAAAGCATGTATAATTATTTACCTAAAAGATAAATAGAATCAACCACAATACATTCTCCCCCTTGAACATTATAAAAAAAGAGAAAAAATAATACGTAAAATTAAAATACATAAAAAAGTAAATAATAACATGCATAAAGAAACTTAAACATGAAGTTATGCTTAAAACATAATAAAAATCAAACAAACAAAAATAGATAAACAATCACACAAAACACATAAACAAAGCACATGAACAAACCTTAACATACTTGTACCTAATTGGAATTAACAATTATAACCTTAATGATTTAGCATAACTTTGTTACCTCATCATATTACTCCTATTCTGATAATTCAGGAGCTAAGTCTGCCTAGGAGATTTTTTTGCTTCTTATTATTTGCCTTTATTACATTTTTTTTTTATCTTTGCTTATTTTCATTTCAGGTTAAGTTTTTAAATTTGGATATTCAATTTTAAATGTTTGGGTTTCCTACATCCCAAGAAAATAACAAAAAAAAACTTAACAATTTTTACTATTTTTACCTTTGCTCCAATTTTGCTGAGGCTTATGCTTGTGCTTCAATAGATTTTTAAAATTTGTTTGTTATTAATGATATCTCCTTACTCTCTTCATCTACGAAGCCACATTAACTCGTGACTTTTGCTTTTAGCACTATAGTCTTCTCATTACCTGCATCTAAAAGTCTTTGACTCACACTTTGCTTGTAGGAAATGATTAAGCAGATTAGATTGTCAATAAAATAAGCATTAAAATCTTTCAATTCAAATATAGTTGTGACTTTGGCATTAAATTTAGTAAGTAGAGAATGTAGAATTTTTCTAACCTTTTCAAACTTATGATAATATCTCAGACATGTATGCTAGATTTACTTGGACAATAACATCTTTTAAATTTTGATGTTTCTATATCTAAGGCATGCAAAGATGTTATTGTCCAAGTAAATCTAGTATACATGTCTGAGATATTATCATAAGATTTCATGCCAAAAAGTTCAAAGTCAGGCAGTAAAATATTTAAATTGGATTTCATAACCTCATTGAAGCATTGATTTGTTCTATAATACTCCATTCAGTAAAAGGAATATTAGTTTTGACTCTATGTATAATATGTGATAGTACAGAATACCTGTTTGAATCATATGCCACATTTGATAATCAATTGATTGCAATAAAATTGACATGCAAATTTTTTAAAAATTAAAAGAAATATTTTTAAAAAAAGGTGTCACGTAATTGAATAGCCTTCTGCAATATTAAAATTTTCAAACCTAGCCATTAATCATTTTTTCAAAAGTTTTCTAAAACTTTATTTGTGAATCCCACTCTGTACCACTTAAAAGTTTGTGGGGGTTATTAGACCTTAAGGAACTAGCCCGAGGCTCGTTAATATGGAAGAAAAACTATTAGTTGATGTAGAAAATAGCTAGCATATACCCTTATAGGACTTGACTCAAGAAATTAAAAATAAATAAATGAAAATTACATACTTTTTAAACATAACATTATCTACACATTTTTTAGCCCTGAATCTTCAAAAAATGGAGCATGTTGTACCTAAAATGTTAGTCAGCACACAAAAAATATGCACTGCAAATAACAAGAGAAATAAAGAGGCAATCGATAATATTTGTTATCATCAAAATTATAAACTGAAGAGCTTAAGTTTCAATAAACCTATTTCTATTCGGTCAATGCCAAAATATGCAGTATAACTTCATTTTACTACACATATTGGGAGTCCATTTGTTAACCTCATTGTTATATCAAGTCATTAGGACAAATCTAGACTCTAGATCAATCTAAACCCCTAGCTATCCTAGATCCAAGATCAATTCAAATCCCTTATCAATCCAGACTTAGCCAATTCAGCATCATGCCAAACATCAATCATATACAGTCATCTATAATCATCCAATTGATTTTGAGTTATATGGTTAACTCAAGCTCAAGAAATAAAATCTAGAATCTAGCTCAAACATAAAAATTCAAACCAAAACTTAGGGCTAAAGGGTGATGTCTTGAAAGCCTTTTTGAATGATTTTTCAAAATCTTCATAGCATAGTCAAATGAACCAAAATCATTATCTATCAATTTCATATTATTAGTCTCTAAGGTCAACCCTCCAAATTTAAGCTCAATCTGATACTTCTAGCCCTAAAAACTAACTGTATTTGCGAGGGCTACAAAACCTTCAAATATTTAAAACCTATACAACAAGACCCTCTACCTTATAAAATTTGACCTTAGAGTCTCCTTCAAAGCCTTTTATCATGTCCAAACCCTTGATTATGATATTTTAGGAATTAATCTACATTTTTATTGACCCATTTTGACCCTCAATTGACCGATGGTAAAAAAGCCAAAATGACAATTAAGGGCAAAACTGAAGTTCCTCTAAACTTTAACATGGCCTAGTCAAAAAATCCGAGGAACCTCCTCTGATGCATCTAAACATCTTTAGGAAGGCATTGGACTCAATCCTAGACCCTAGTCAAACCTTGTTAACAAATTTAATCTAGGTTAACAAAATAGCCTAATAAGGGTTTAAATAACCATTTGATTGAAATGACCATATTATTAAAAACCTTTTCTACCATAATTAAAATATTAAACCAAATTCATTGAGCCCAAACCCTAACTCTAGGTCAACCTGGTTGACCAGTTTAATCGAAGTTGACCCAATAGTCCTTTTAGGGTCTAAAAGATAATTTTAACTATTTAGACCATTCTGAACCATGAAACTACCTCCACTAGACTCCAAACATCAAACCAAACATATTGAGCTCTAACACAAGTCCTAAGTCAACCTGGTTAACCAAGTCAATCATGGTTGACTCAATATCCCCTAAAGGGTTCAAATGGGTCAGTTCAACTGATTTAACCAATTTAACCCCTCTAAGCTTCCAAACTCATTCAAATTGATGATTCAAACATATCCAAGTTCATTTGGAGTCAATCATATTTGGTTTGAATGGGTCAAACCTTAGCCTTGGTCAACCCACAAGCTATGGCCAAACTATAATCAACACAAGCTATCCAACCTATGTCAAGCCCCAAATTAACTCCAATACATAGCCTAGATATGTCCTAGTCATTGGTTTGTAAATTCATAGTGAGTTGACCAAGTCAACTTATTATGACTTGGTCAAACATTCACTTATATGTTTTTCTATATTCAAACTTTAACCATTTTAGCATCAAGCTCTTTCCAAGTAAGCTCATCAAGCTCTATACAAGCCACCTTAGCTACCTTGACCCATTGACTGGTCAAATAGTCAATGGGTGATCAAATGGTCTCTAAAGGGGTTAAATTTCTCTAATCGCTTAACCCTTCTTATTTAAAACCACTCCAAGCCTTTAAGTAATCTCTAGAGGCTTCTAAGAGATCTCATAAGCTCTTATTTAGTCTTAAATAGTCCTTAATCCCTCCACAAGGGCATAAGAGGAAAACTACACAATTTCACCTAAGTGTACCTTATCATTTTTTATCCTCTACTCTTAACTACCCTAATGCATGTGGCCAAAGGGATCTAGGTTGTCCAAATCAACTGGGGTAATTTTAAATAAGCCAAAACCATCAAAAAAAACCCATTCTACACTTTATACTCTATCACTTCACTCTAGCTCCCAAGACTAGAAATTGATTTATTCAAGCTCCCTATCACTTCCTTCACACATTCCTAGTTCTACCCAATAATTATAAGCTCACCGGTGGTAAGTTCTTTGGCAAACCAAAGGTAAACACCATTCAAGGCTTCTTTCATTCAATTCTTAGCTTTTCTGATTGCAGCTTAAACTAGGAAGCTATATATGGATAAACTACATGTTCAAAGAGTTCAAAATCCCTCAAATCCAACACTGAGATTTTCTAAAAACTCAAACCCTAGGTCATAGCACTTAATATAATTTAGCTTTTTGATAAGTGATTTTTAAGCCATCAAAATCATTCCCCATAAATTCTATTCCTAAATAGGACATATGTTTAAAATTTCATCCTGTATAATTAAACTGATTAAGAGAATGAAGTGTTTTTTATTTCTAAAGCATCCTTTATAGTCTATAACAAGTGCACGTTTTCTGGACCATTTATCTCACAATCAATGGTCTAGATTGAGTCATTTAATTCTTTTGATAAGCTCCATGATTTGCTATTTCATTCAATTCATCATCCAACTTGATCAAAGTCATCTGTTCAAAATAGTGGGTGATATAATGGTCTCGCAGCCCTGCTAATTAGGCTTAGTGAAAGCATGTGGGACCATTTAGTAAACTATTTCAAATCAAAGAGAATGTCCCAAATATTTTGTTTCAAAATTAAAATTTGTTTAAAATATTTTATATATTTTAAATTATTTAATTATCTAATATTTGAAAAATAAATTAATATTTAATTAAATATTGATTAAAAATTTTCAAAAGTTTAAAATTCTATTTTGATACATTTTAAAGTATCAAAAAGAACATTAAAGAGATTTAAAAATTAAATTCATTTAAAATATTTAATATATTTTAAATAATTTTAATTATTTAAATATTTATATAATATTTAATTAATTTCTTGTCCAAATATTTTCAAATATCTAAAAATAGTTTTTTTTAATATTTTCAAATAATTAAGAAGTTTTAAAAATTATTTTAATAATATTTTAGATTTTCTAAAAATTAATATTGATATTTTTCATATAATTTTAATATATATATAATCTTTGAGTGCTCTGAGTAAGGATCCTAAAAATTTAAACACGTTTTAAGCTTGTTTGAATAAAATTAATGGGGATTTGATTGATGATTATCTAAATATCATTAGACTCCATCTATGGTCAAATATTTAATAAAAGTATCAAACCACTAGAAATAATTTAAAAATAAAAAGTTGACTTTTTGGTCAAGCTTAAGTCAAATTTTAAGGTCTAATAATCAAGAAGTCAAATATGACCTTTAATTAATGCATTAAAATAATTCAAATAATTTCAAAAATCTAATAATTAACTAAAAGTCCATAAAATATTAACTTGTTTAATAAAATCAATCAATCAACCCTATAATACATAACAAGCACTCCAAAGATGAAGTTTTTAGGATGGACTACCTTGAGCTATAGACTAAGTGTCCTAAAGAAGTTTGCTTCCTCATGCCCATTCTGAGAACACCACGAATGAATTAAATGGAGTTTAAAACTTTAAACTTTATTAATTAATTATTACTTATCCAAAATTAAAATCCTTAATTTAACTACATTAACCATGTTTTAGTATGAACTACCTTGGGCAGCAGAGCAATGTGTCCTGAGGAGGCTTGGTTCCTTGTGCTCACTAGAATAACACCACGAAGCAATTAATGGAAAAATTAATTAATTTGAATATGTAAAACCAACAACCAATTAAATTTAATTAAAAAATTTATCAACCATTAATTCTTAACCAATTAAATTAACTTAATTAAATAAGTTATTACTTTGTAATTTGGGCCTACGAGACTACTCCGTTAGCCCCAAGGAATGTGAAATAAACATCATGACCCTAGCTTAACAAAGGTAGTAATCTCTTAATACTTAAAATACATCTTAAAATTAACTTTAAAATATTAATATTTAAACTTTAATTAAAAAACCCCTAAAGCTAGTCAACCAACTAGAACACAAAATTACTTTAACTAACCCTCT
The DNA here is from genome assembly GCA_022539455.1 of Dendrobium nobile. Lineage (NCBI taxonomy): Eukaryota > Viridiplantae > Streptophyta > Magnoliopsida > Asparagales > Orchidaceae > Dendrobium > Dendrobium nobile. The sequence continues at coordinate 48,761,886 of CM039723.1, forward strand.
TATATATTGTTGCAAACACTCATGATTCTCTACGACTGCTAGTGAATGTACTTTATTTAATAAAGAACTTAAAATATGAACTTAAAAGTATATTTTTCTTTTTGTACCAAATTAAACCAAACAATCACAATGTTTACAGCATGGATTTGTAAGAAAATAAATTAAAAAAAATGAAAGTACAAAAATTAAATACATAAAGAAAACATCAAATGAGCACACCAAATTTTATCATGGTTTGGTCAAATAATAACCAATGTTCATTCCCCGAAGTCCTCTTCATTGCATTAAACTCTTAGTGACTCACCTTTAGGCCCCACAGAAAGGTAAAGAATCCCTTACAAAAATCACTTCTAGCAACATGGTGCTGATGAGTTCCAAAATTCTTTTCACTCTCCTACTGAGGTAGAGAACATTGGATGCTTTTTCACCCTCCTGGTGAAGATAAAGTACCTAGCAATCTTTTTTGACCCTCCTAGTCAAGGTAGAGAACCTAATGATCTTAGGACTTAAATTCATTCTCCCAAGAATAACCCCAAGAAATCATTAAATCTATTGGAGGAATCAAGGTGCAAGCCTGCTTGGAGTAATCTTGTAGAATCCCCTCACACTCCTCCCTCTCACACAACCAAACCTTGTCTTTCTCTAATGCTCTAAGACCACTTACAAAACTCTCTCTTAGAATCCCTTCCATAGCCAAAGACTTCTTAAGAAATATTTTATATAAGGCTCCAAAAAATCCTAAAATTTTAAATCCACCAATCTATTAATAAAATATAATCAATGATTGTACTGTACAAATAGTTCAAAAATTAGAGTTCATTCAGCAAAATGGAACTGTCGCAAGATGAGTTGTTTATATTTTTTAGATTGATCATACAGTATGATATATATATATATGCCTTCATTAATCTTTAAGAAAACTTCAAGAAGAAAATTTTAAATGCCAAAGATCATCGACAATTGTCCTCACCTAAAGGTTGAAAGTGACTTTAGGTTCTCTTCAACATCTTGAGGATGAAAGGATTTTGGCACTCTGTTGTATCAGGTAGGTGGAAGAGATTTTATAAGGACTTCTCTGCATTACTTGTTAAGATAGTTTCTATTTGAATGCTTTACATTTTGCAACTTATGTAGTTTTGATGATTCCAAACATTATTGTTCAAATGTGTAGTTATCTCCTAACAATTTTAGAAGATTTGTATTTGCTCTTGTGTGTACTAATATTTCAAGAAAAACGAACTCTAGACTACGAAGACTTCAAATCAAATTCAGAATAAGATACTTTGTAAAATTTGAAGTTTGAACTTCTTTGAAATTAAATTGAAAGGGAGTGATTGTAATTGAGTGAATAAAAACATACACACACACATAAGGAGATCATAAAAATTTTATACTGATCGTACTGGACGATATCCGTTCGTACGGGACGATCAGACAGTTATCTCCTATTGAGCACAAGGAATGAATAGGAACTTGCTTGAAAAATTTTCTAAGTCCTATTCGTCCGGGACGAATTTTACAATCGTCCAGGACGATTGGTTCTGTGTAAAATTTTCGTCCAGAAGAAATTAAATTAACATTCATGGCGATTGATCCTCTGGAAAATTTTCGTCAAGACGAAATTAAATATTGTCCAGGACGATCTAGTCTCTGGAAAATTTTCATCTAGAAGAAATTAAATTTTCGTCTATGGCGATTGGTCCTCTGGAAAATTTTCGTCCAGACGAAACTAATAATCGTCCGGGACGATCGGTCCTTTGTAAAAATTTCATCCAGACGAATAAATTTTTGTCCAGACGATTAACCGACTTAGAACGATTTTTAACAGTTTCTAGAACTGACCTAGTAATAACCGTTCGTACCGGACGAACTTAGTTCGTACGGGACGATCAGCGTGTACAAAAATATTTCGTACACATATATAAATAGGGTCGTTTCAAAGCGTTTAAGTAAAATCGTCCAGGACGATCCACGATCGTACGGGATGATCCACTGTGTACAGAATTGAATACTTGCAGTTTTTGGGCGGTTTTTCTTGTCTTTTGTATAAATAGTCCAAATTAGACTGCCACCCAATCTTTTTGTCATTTGATCTTCGTGCCTCTTGAGAGAATAGCTAAGGAGAGAGTGTGAGAGTGCATTCAAAGGAGGATTCCTACCACTGGAGCGTGAAGGCTTCACTTGGAGTTCAAAGGTAAGAATCTCTACTTGTGAATTGGGATTACTTCACTCTTTTCTTTCTTCCTTCTAGATTTCTTGTGAGAAGATCTATCAAGGAGATCCAGTTCGCTGCCGACACTTAGAGAGTGTGAATAGCCGAAGGGTTCGCTGCCTACACTTGGAGAGTGTGAATAGCCGAAGGGTTCGCTGCCTACACTTGGAGAGTGTGAATAGCCGAAGGGTTCGCTGCCTACACTTGGAGAGTGTGAATAGCCGAAGGGTTCGCTGCCTACACTTGGAAAGTGTGAATAGCCGAAGGGTTCTCTGCCCACAGTAGGAGAGTGTGAAAGGACGACGGTTCTCTGCCGCACCGGGGAGTGGTGAAAAGAGTGTGTTGTAAAGGCTTCTCCGCCTTGCTGTGGGTGCAAAAGGAGAGTCACTATTGGTATTAGTGCAATACTCAGAGGGTGCCTCTGGGGAGTGGATGTAGGTCTGGGTTTAGACCGAACCACTATAAATCTGGTGTCATTTACTTTACTTTTTTTACGTTTCCGCATTTTATTTTTAGTCTTAAAAAACTCTGTGGTTGAAAAACTTTTTCTACAAAAACTTAAAAGAAACATTTTCATTTCGGTTCAACATAATTTTAAAAAGAGGGTTTAAAATTTTTAAACTACCAATTCACCCTCCCCCCCCCTCTTAGTAGCCTTGGGACATTAACTTAGGCTTAACAACCTAATTACTAGACTCAACAAGTGGTATCAGAGCTACGTTTCAAAATCATAAGTTTGAACTACTTTTTGATTAACGTAGATGGCTACATTCAAAAACCAAAACACACCTGAAGGTTACTCTATCACTAGACCTCCACTGTTTAACAATATTCCTTTTGATTTTTGGAAAACACGCATGTCTACTTTCTTACAGTCACTTGATTATCGCATGTGGATGCTAGTCCAGGAAGGTTACACAAAACCAACTAAATTAGTTGATGGAGTTAGGGTAGAAACACCTTTTGCAGATTGGACTATAGAAGAACGTGACTTAGCACAATTAAATGCCAAATGTTTAAATAGTTTCTTTTGTGTTTTAAAATCTGAAGACTACATGCGGGTTTCCACTTGCAAAAGTGGAAAGGACATATGGGATAGACTTTGTATAACTTATGAAAGGACAAATGAGGTTAAGCAATCAAGACTCAATATCTTGTTACATGACTATGAATTGTTTTGCATGAAACCTAATAAATCTATTTCTGACATGTACACAAGATTCACACAAATTGTCACTTCTTTGCATGCACTTGGTAGGGAATTAACAAATGTTGAAATGATCAATAAAATTCTTTGATGTTTACCAACTGCTTATGATGCTAAAATTACTGCAATTACAGAGTCTAAAGATCTAAACATATATTCTATTGACAATCTTCTTGGTTCATTCATTGCTTATGAGCAAGGAGTAAGTCAAAGAAAGATTGATGCAGGTGAACCACGAAAGGAGAAAAATATTGCATTAAAAGTGGAAGAGTTAGAGAGTGAACACTCACAACCTGAGGATGAAGATGATATTGCACTGATGACTAGACAATTCAGAAGCTTTTTAAAGAGGAAGCAGAAGAGACGCCAGCAATGGAACAGATGTAAGTTTAACAGAAATGGCAAGGTTTCTAATGAAGTGATTTGTTATGAATGCAGGAAACCAAGTCATAGAAAGACTGATTGCCCAAAACTCAAAGCCACTCCTAGCAAGGAGAAGGTAGAGGAGAAACCAATGGTAAAGAAGGGCAAGAAGAAGTTTCAAAGAGCTTTCTGGGCGGACTCAGCTTCAGACTCATCTGAGACTGAAAAAGAAGAAGAAGTCACCAACCTTTGCTTGATGGTAGATAATGTTGAACAATCAGATCAAGAAGAGGTATGTGACTTAACCTATGATGAATTGTTTGAAGTTTCTGAACACATGCATGATGCATATAGGAAAATGAAAAAGATGCATGCTAGTTTAAGTTTAGAACTGGAAGAGCTTAAGAAGGAACATGAAATCCTTAGGAAAGATCATGCTTTAATAGATGACAACCACATGAAATTACTTGATGAATATGATGACTTGAATAAAAATTTTGAGAATTTAAAATCATCCTATGCTGAACTTGAAAAAGATTTTAAAAATTTTAAGGATGAATCTGAGAGAAAAACATATCGAATCAATTATACAAATCAAATTTTGGAAAATATGAATTCATTTTATAAATTGACAATAAGAGCTCTCGAGGATAATAGGAATCCCCCTAAACTTGAAGATTTTACAAATCCTAAATATTATCCTAAATTTATGAAATCCCTAAGGAGACAATCAAATGGAAGAAAACTTAGGAATATTTTTCCTAATGTTAAATGTAATAATTGTGGATTTTTGGGACATATAGCTCACACCTGTACTTTGAAGATGAAATCTAATTTGGTGTGGAGACCTAAGATGCATAAACCTAGACATATCATACATGTATCTGATTATAAATTGCTAAAAGGTGAACCCAAACTTGTTTGGGTTCCCAGGTCTAACATTTGAGAGTTTTGCAGGAGTGCTCTCACACAAGACCTCGTGGGAGCATATGGTACCTGGACAGCGGATGTTCAAAGCATATGACTGGAGATACTGCTCAATTCATAACGCTGGAAGCCAGGAGTGGAGGCAAGGTTACACTTGGAGATAATACAATAAAGAAAGTGATTGGATCTGATATGATTAGAAATTTCAAAAACTTTTTCATAGATAATGTGTTATTGGTTGAAGGCTTAAAACATAATCTGTTAAGTATAAGTCAGCTATGTGATAAGGGCTATAATGTGAAATTTTTACCTACTAGCTGCATATTAAGCCTAAATGGAAAAGAAGTTTTAAATGGAAAAAGGGTAAACAATGTTTACATGCTAGATTTGAATTCTATTCAATCTCCTACTGCTTTTTGTTTGAAAACTATTTCTGATGAATCATGGCTTTGCCATAGGAGACTTTGTCATTCTAGTATGAAAAACCTTAGAAGAATTACTCAAAAGAACTTAGTGAGAGGTATACCAAAACTAGACTTTACTAAGGACCACCTTTGTGATGCATGTCAATTAGGAAAACAAGTGAAGTCCTCTTTTAAGTCTAATAAGGATCATAGAACTAGTAAACCTTTAGGAATTCTACACATGGATCTTTTTGGACCAGTAGGAACTGTAAGTCTAGGAGGGAAGGTATACGAATTTGTTATAGTGGATGATTTCTCAAGATTCACTTGGGTTAAATTTCTTTTTCATAAAAGTGAATCATTTGAGGAATTCAGAAATTTTTCAACTTGGATTCAAAGAAAACTAGGATGTGAAATAACTTCTTTACAAAGTGATCATGGAGGAGAATTTGAAAATGAAAGATTTAAAAATTTTTGTAAAGAAAAAGGGATTGATCACAATTTTTCTGCACCTAGAACCCCTCAACAAAACGGGGTAGTTGAAAGAAAAAATAGAACATTAATAGAAGCTGCCCGAGTAATGTTAGCAGAATACTCACTTCCTAGATATTTTTGGGCTGAGGCGGTTAGCACTGCATGCTATGTTCTGAATAGGGTGAATGTGAGATCAAATTTAAATAAAACACCCTATGAGTTGCTAAAAGGTAGAACACCTAACTTGTCTCATTTGCATGTATTTGGTTGCAAGGTGTTCATTCATAACAATGAAAAATCTGCCTTAGGAAAATTTGATCCAAAATCAGATGAAGGAATTTTTGTTGGATATTGAAGTATTGGAAAATCTTATAGGGTATTCAACAAAAGAACTTTAGTCATTGAAGAAACCACACATGTTGTATTTGATGAATCTGGAAATTTGGAAGAGCCAAATGTTGTTGAAGAAGAGATTGAGGAAAACTCCCAAAAGATTGATAGATTAAATTTGGAAGAAAATTTAGAAAGAGAAAACCCTTTGCCTAGAGATTTGAGATTTTCTAAAAACCACTCAAGAGAATTGATTATAGGTGAACCTAGTGAGGGTGTCAGAACTAGGCGTGGATTAAACAAGGAAGTCAATCATTCAGCCTTTATTTCAACAATAGAACCCACTAATATTGATCAAGCACTTTCTGATGAATTTTGGATATTGGCCATGCAAGAAGAGTTAAATCAATTTGTAAGAAATAAAGTTTGGGAATTAACTACAAGGCCAAAAGATCAAAGTATTGTTGGAACCAAGTGGGTGTTCAAAAATAAAATGAATGACTCAGGAGTAGTCATTAGAAATAAGGCTAGATTAGTTGCTAAGGGGTATAATCAAATTGAAGGAATTGATTTTGAGGAAACTTTTGCCCCTGTAGCTAGACTTGAAGCAATTAGAGTTTTACTTGCCTTTGCCTGTTTTAAAAGTTTTAAATTGTTTCAAATGGATGTCAAAAGTACCTTTTTAAATGGGGTAATTGAAGAAGATGTTTTTGTAAAACAACCTTCAGGCTTTGAAAATTCAAAATACCCAAATCATATTTTTTAGTTAAAAAAGGCATTATATGGAAACAGGCACCTAGGGCTTGGTATGAGAGGTTGAGTAACTTCCTACTTGAAAGATCTTTTGAAAAAAGAAGTGTGGATACAACTCTCTTTTTAAAGAAATTTGGAAAGGATATACTCATTGTTCAAATTTATGTGGATGATATCATTTTTGGATCTTCAAATAAAAATCTTTGTAATTATTTTTCTAAAACAATGAGTAGTGAATTTGAAATGAGTCTAATGGGAGATCTAAATTACTTTCTAAATTTTAGCATTAAGATACTTGAGGAAGGAACATTTCTTAGCCAAATTAAATATATTAAGGACATCCTCAAGAAATATGAAATGGACAATGCTAAACCTGTTAGTACACCAATGACTTCCTCAGTTCAGTTGGATAAGGACCTTAAGGAAAAATCTGTTGATCAAAAGAAATATAGAGGGATTATTGGATCTTTACTTTACTTGACTGCTAGCCGACCAGATATTATGTTCAGTGTTTGCTTATGTGCTAGATTTCAATCAGATCCAAAAGAATCACATTTGACAGCAGTGAAAAGGATTTTAAGATACTTACTAGGAACTCAAAACTTAGGAATTTGGTATCCTAAGTTTAGCTCTTCATTTGAAATTGTTGGTTATTCAGATTCTGACTTTGCAGGCTGTAGAGTGGATAAAAAAAGCACTTCTGGAACATGTCAATTCATTGGAAATTCATTAGTTTCTTGGTCCAGTAGAAAACAAAATTCAGTAGCCCTATCTACTGCAGAAGTAGAATACATTGCATTAGCAAGTTGTGTGGCACAAGTACTTTGGTTAAAATAACAAATGATTGATTTCGGATTAACTATAGGCACTATTCCAATTTATTGTGACAATACTAGTGCTATTTGCATTTCCAAAAATCCTATTCAATATTCTAGAACCAAACACATTAACATAAGGCATCATTTCATAAGGGATCATGTATCCAAGGGAGAAATTGAACTCACACATGTTTCAACTGAAAATCAACTTGCAGACATTTTTACAAAACCTTTAGCCTTTGATACCTTCAGTACATTAAGAACAAGGCTTGGTCTTATTGATTTGAATGCTTAAATAAAAAAATTTTTGCAATATTGATATTTATGTTTTCTTAATTTATTTGTCTTTGATTTTTGTTTTGAATTTTGTGATTTTTGAGTGTGTTGAATGAGTTTATTTTAGAGTTTGTGATTTTATATTTATTTTCTATGTTTTGAATGTTTAGTTTGTTTTAGTTTGATAAAAATTCAAAATATCCAAAATGTGTGGAAATCGTCCGGGACGAAATTTTTCGTACTGGACGATGTGTGTAAAATTCAGTTTGCGTGATATGAAACGTTTTGAAAGCAGTTTTTAATTTAGTTCGTCTGTACGATCTATTGATCGTCTAGGATGAAATATTTTTTTCTTTTCTCAAACGTCAGGACGATTGAATGTAGCGGTTGAGTGGATAAGGCAGTTTTAAATCTGAAGTTCGTCCGTACGAACTTTTTGTTCGTCCAGACGAATAGACGTCGTTTCATTGTAGGGGACGATTTTCAACTGACATTAAAACGAATTAAATTTTGATCGTCTGTACGAAATGTTTTCGTCTGTACAATCGGTCAAGTCAAAAGTCTGTACGAAAGGACGCATCATAAATTGTGTTGATTACGAAAGCTGTTTCATTTTGGATGAATTGGATCATCTGTACGAAATTTTTTCGTCCAGACGACTGATAATTTTTGTCCAGGACGAACTGTTTTCGTCCAGGATGAACGTATCATTTTCTTTAAATATGAAGGCTTTTTAACTCAACAATCACATCTCCAAACTTCACTTTCAATCCCTTTCAACTTCAAATCAATAATGGCCTCCTCAAGCAAAAGACAAAAGGTGTTGGCTAAGAAACCACATAGAAATGCCTCTGAAAACTTCCTGTCAAAAGTAAATGAGGAATCTTTTTCTCGTTTTGCCTCTGCCAAAATAACTCCCTCTCGCATTCTGATTCAAAGCGAGATTCATTTTAAGGTAATGCACCTTTTTGCCTCCACCCAGTTTCAATTCATTCTTTCTCTCGTCCACTTTTACAACAAACAGACCTTTCTCTATTTCCTAGCCAACATGAGTTTTAATTCCGACCACTCCTCCATAAGTTCTTTTGTTTTCAAACAAAAAGTTAAAATCACCAAGCACGACATTGGTGCCTTTCTAAGCTTAAGAACTAAAGGTTATCAACTACGGAGCTGGCAACTCGCAAGCCAGCAAGTCAAAGATCTTAGTTTATACTTACTCTACTTCCTCAAGGCTGATATGAATTGCAAAAGAGCCTCACTTTAGCCTAAATGAATGAAACTAATGAGTGAGAGACACCCTAATGAGTGAAGACAAATGGTATGATGTCAATATGGTGATTAGACAAAGTGGCCTAACATATCATGTTGCTAGAGTTTCAGGAATGACCAGAAATGCCCGAATCATCCAGCATATCCTTCGATCTTCAATCATTCCTAAAGCTGGTGATATGATCAATATTACCCCTCTCCTTTCTGTTCTAACCTTTTTTATTATGGATTGTAAGCCTATCGACGAAGCCCAACTTATCCTAGACCATCTCTATGGACTTTCAGAAATTGGGCATGCAGAACAGAAGAGAAAAAGGAACATTTCATTAGGACACTTAGTTACATACATTTTGGAAAAGAAATACAACTTAGTGCATCCTGATGATGAATACGAAGAGCCAGTATACTATAATGATGCTTCCTTCAGAGCAATTTTCAAGGAGGAAAAAGGGAAAGCACATGCTAGTGCTTCTGAAGAAGAAGAAGAAGGAGAGCAAACTTCTGCACCTCAATCAGATTATCAGAATTTGATTGAGAAATTTGATAGACTTGAGACTCATGTTGATCAAATATTTGATCAAATTGATGCTCAACTTATGCAGCAACAATAGGACATTAGTAGTATCAGAAATGAAGTATATGAAATCAATACCAATGTTATGTTGATGGCCTCCTACTTCAACCTTTTTGGTGGCATTCCTCCTCCTCCTCCAGAAGAATAGAGAATGAAAGATGATTTTGTGTTTGTTGTACTTGTGTTTGTTTTAAATGTTTGTTGTGTTAGTGTTTATTTTAGTATTTATCTTAGTTATGTTTGTTTATGTTTGTTGTTTTTATTGTTGTTTTTATATTATGAAATGATCATGTAATCTTTCTCATTAATATCAAAATATGTCGTAGTTGATTTAATTTTGGTTTGTTTTTGGAATGTGCTTAATTATTATGAATTTCATTAGTTTTATTTAATCTTAATTGTGCTTAAATTAGATTGTGATTTGAGATTAATTATATTAGAAAATCTAGTCTTTCTAAATTTAAACCTTGTTTATAACTTGTTATAATTAGAATTTTTAAATTCATGTCTATTCATTTAGACTACATAAACGTTAATATTATTATTGCAATTTAGATGTTTATTTATTTTGTATTTTTTTGCTCAAGTGATATTTATGCACTTAGAAAAATTTAAAATTTTAGATTATTGATCTTGGAAAGAATTGGTTTCAATTACTCTTGAAAATTGTACAAAGAATATAAAAATCAAAGGAATGCGTAAAGGTTCGCAAATATGAAAAAGAGGCACAAAATTAGCCCAATGTAAAAAAATGCACAAAAAGTGCCAAAAAATTTGAAAAAGATGCGCAAAGCGCCACTTGTGGTAATTCTCTTCTTTCCAAATTCTTTCAATCTCTTAATTCAAATTGCTCTTATGTTCATTTATATTCTATTAAACTTTGAAATATAGAATTTTTATTCATCTCTCTTGTAATGATTTTCTATATTCTAATGTCTAAATTGAATCATGTTTTTGATAAATTCTTCTTACTTCTTAAATTCTATGAATTTCTATGATTTACCTAATGTTATTAGTTTTAGATTGCATACCTTATGAAAATCACCATTTAGATTAAATTTTTAAATGAATTTCATATAATTACTTACATTTCTTGTCTATTTCTTCTTCACTTTTTGTTGTTGTCAAAAAGGGGAAGAAATTATTGTGTTTGTATGTTTTGTTATTATTGTGTTTGTATGTTTTGTTTTGTTTTGATTGTTTTGTTTGCATTTTGATTTTGTGTTTAACTTTGTGATTTTGTTAAAAAAATTTTGAAAAACAAAAATATTGTTCTTTGCTTCAAAATGCCTTCTTATTTTCATGTATTCATCAATTCAGAGGAAGTTTAGGAGATTTGTTTAAATTGAAACCATACAAACAATAATTATTTTGCCATCATCGAAAAGGGGGAGATTGTTAAGATAGTTGCTATTTGAATGCTTTACATTTTACAACTTATGTAGTTTTGATGATTCCAAACATTATTGTTCAAATGTGTAGTTATCTCCTAATAATTTTAGAAGATTTGTATTTGCTCTTGTGTGTACTAATATTTCAAGAAAAACGAACTCCAGACTATGAAGACTTCAAATCTAATTCAGAATGAGATACTTTGTAAAATTTGAAGTTTGCACTTCTTTGAAATTAAATTGAAAGGGAGTGATTGTAATTGAGTGAATAAAAACATACACACACACATAAGGAGATCATAAAAATTTTATACTGATCGTACTAAACGATATCCGTTCGTACGGGACGATCAGACAGTTATCTCCTATTGAGCACATGGAATGAATAGGAACTTGCTTGAAAATTTTTCTAAGTCCTATTCGTCCGGGATGAATTTTACAATCGTCCAGGACGATTGGTTCTCTGTAAAATTTTTGTCCAGACGAAATTAAATTATCGTTCATGACGATTGATCCTCTGGAAAAGTTTTGTTTAGACGAAATTAAATATCATCCAGGACGATCTGGTCTCTGGAAAATTTTTGTCCAGACGAAATTAAATTATCGTCCATGGCGATTGGTCCTTTAAAAAATTTTCGTCTAGACGAAATTATTAATCGTCCGGGACTATTGGTCCTCTGTAAAAATTTCATCCAAACGAATAAATTTTCATCCAAATGATTAACCGACTTAGAACGGTTTTCAGCAGTTTCTAGAACCGACCTAGTAATAATCGTTCGTACCGGACGAACTTAGTTCGTACGGGACGATCAGTGTGTACGAAAATATTTTGTACACATATACAAATAGGGTCGTTTCAAAGCGTTTAAGTAAAATCGTCCAGGATGATCCACGATCGTATGGGACGATCCAATGCGTACAGAATTGAATACTTACAGTTTTTGGGTGGTTTTTCTTGTCTTTTGTATAAATAGTCCAAATTAGACTATCACCCAATCTTTTTGTCATTTGATCTTCGTGCCTCTTGAGAGAATAGCTAAGGAGAGAGTTTGACAGTGCATTCAAAGGAGGATTCCTACCACTGGAGCGTGAAGGCTTCACATGGAGTTCAAAGGTAAGAATCTCTACTTGTGAATTGAGATTACTTCACTCTTTTCTTTCTTCCTTCTAGATTTCTTGTGAGATGATCTGTCAAGGAGATCTGGTTCGCTTCCGACACTTGGATAGTGTGAATAGCCGAAGGGTTTGCTGCCTACACTTGGAGAGTGTGAATAGCCGAAGGGTTCGCTGCCTACACTTGGAGAGTGTGAATAGCCGAAGGGTTCACTGCCTACACTTGGAGAGTGTGAATAGCCGAAGGGTTCGCTTCCTACACTTGGAGAGTGTGAATAGCCGAAGGGTTCGCTGCCTACACTTGGAGAGTGTAAATAGCCGAAGGGTTCTCTGCCCACACTAGGAGAGTGTGAAAGGATGACGGTTTTCTGCCAACACTGGGGATTGTGTAAAAGGACGACGGTTCTCTGCCGCACCGGGGAGTGGTGAAAAGAGTGTGTTGTAAAGACTTCTCCTCCTTGCTGTGGGTGCAAAAGGAGAGTCACTATTGGTATTAGTGCAATACTGAGAGGGTGCCTCTGGGGAGTGGATGTAGGTCTGGTTTTAGACCGAACCACTATACATCTGGTGTCATTTACTTTACTGTTTTTACGTTTCCGCATTTTATTTTTAGTCTTAAAAAACTCTGTGGTTGAAAAACTTTTTCTACAAAAACTTAAAAGAAACATTTTCATTTCCGTTCAACATAATTTTAAAAAGAGGGTTTAAAATTTTTAAACTACCTATTCACCCCCCCTCTTGGTAGCCTTGGGACATTAACTTAGGCTTAACAACCTAATTACTAGACTCAACATTACTGAGGGGGCAAAAGATGATTTACTAAAAATTTAGTTCAATACCTGAAGTTGAGGACTCCATAGAGTGGATATATGTCATGTTTTGACCAAATCACGATAAATATGGCGTGCTCATTCTTTACTTTTCTTTATATATATATATATATATATATATATATATATATATATATATATATATATATATATATATATATATATATATATATATATATATATATATATATATATATATATATATATATATATATATATATATATATTAATTCCTTATACATTTTACTTTTCTTGCAAATCTGTGTAGAGATTATTAAGATTGGTTTTGATTTTAATTTTTATAAAGAAAAAAAATTAAAAAAATAAGATTAAAGAAAATATATATCCATGTTTTATTTTTATAAAAATTGAAAAGAGTATAAATATTTATTTTATTATCTTCTTTCACTTAAGTTTCTGTGATTGATTTTAAGTTTTCAAAAGAAAATCCTTAAGAGAAAATTTTTAAAAGACCATTTCACCCCCCCCCCCCCCCCCCACCCCTCTCTTGGTTATCCTTTGGTAGCTTAAGTGGTTTCATAATCCATTCTTGAACTTTATATCAGAGAGGGTTCTTTAGAATTATGGGCTTTAAATTCTCGAATAGATCAAATGGCCAATTTCAAGGGTAATCATAATACTACTGAAAGATGTTTAATTACTCATCCACCAATGTTTGACAATATATTCTATGATTTTTAAAAGTTCATATGTTTGCATTTATTCAATCTTTTGGTACTCTGTTGTATGAGGTAGGTGAAAGAGATTTTATAAGGACTTCTCAGCATTACTGGAAAGGAGATTCACAAAAAATTTAGTGCAATACCTGAATTTAAGGACTCCATAGAGTGGATATATGACATGTTTGACCAAATCACTATAAATATGGTGTGCTTGTTCTTTACTTTTCTTTTCATATTTTAATTTTTTGCATAATATTTCCTTGTACATTTTACTTTTCTTACAAATATGTGTTTAGATTATCAAGATTGGTTTTGATTTTAATTTTTTTAAAGAAAGAAAATATATCTTCATGTTTTATTTTTTATAAAAATTAAAATAAGTAAAATTATTTATTTCATTATCTTCTTTCACTTAAGTTTGTGTAATTGATTTTAAGTTTTCCAAAGAATATCCTTGAGAGAAAAATTTTACAACACCAATTCACTCCCCCCCATCCCAACCCCCCCCCCCCCTGGGTTATCCCTTGGTAGCCTAAGTGGTTTCATAAGCCATTCTTAAACTTTCAATTGATATCAGTGAGGGTTCTCTGGAATTATGGGTTTCAAAATCTTGAGTAGATTTAATGGCCAATTTCAAGTGTAATCATAATACTAATGAAGGATGTTTAATTACTCATCCAAAAATGTTTGATAATATATTATATGATTTTTAAAAGTTCATATGTCTGCATTATACGATCTATTTACTATCGCATATGGCATATGATTCAAGACAGATGTTTAATACTACTGAACAAATTTGGATCCTTATTATGCAAGAAGAGTTAAACCAATTTGTCAAGAATGATATTTGGGAGTTAGCTAGCAGACCTAATGACCAAAGTATAGTAGGAACTAAATGTTTGTTTAAGATTAAGATGAATAACATTGGAGCAGTAACCTAACATAAGGCTAGATTACTAGCTAATGGGTAAAGTAAAATATATGGTACTAACTTTGAGGAAACTTTTGCCTTTGTAGTTAGAATGGAAGCTATTAGAGTCCTACTGGCATTTGTATGTTTCAGAGCATTCAAGTTGTATCGGATGGATATAAAGAGTGTCTTTATTAATGGGGTGATTAAAGAAGATATTTATGTAGAACAATCCTAAGGCTTTGAAAATTCAACATTTCCTCACCATGTTTACAAATTAAAGAAAGCTTTATATGGTTTTAAATAGACACTAAGAGTATGGTATGGAAGGCTTAGCACATTTCTCCTATATAGATCTTTTGTTAAGGAAAGAATAGATACCACCTTATTCATTATGAAAATAGCATATGATCTTGTCATTGTATAAATCTATATTAATGACATCCTATTTAGATCTACAAATGAAAACTTATGTAAAAAATTTTCAGACTCTAAGCAAAGGGTTTGAGATGAGTATGTTAGGAGAGTTGAGAAACTTTCTTGGATTTAGTATAAAGTAGAAACAGGATGGTACCTTCCTAAACCAAATAAAGTATAATAAAAAGTTATTAAAAAAATTAATATGGGCAGTCCAAAAAGTATAAATACACTCATGAGCTTAACCATCCAACTTGATAATGATATAGATAAAAAATAATGGATTTGAAGAAATATAGAGAAATAATAGGATTACTTCTTTATTTGATGGCTAGTAGACTTGATATCATGTTTACTGTATGTTCATATGCTAAATTCCAAATTGTTCCAAAAGAAACCCCCATGAAATCAGTGACGAGAATTCTTAGGTATCTTATAGGCACTAAAACTTTAGGTATTTGGTATCCTAGACATTGTACCACCTTTGACATCCTAAAATATTCATATTTAAATTTTGAAGGGTGTAGAGTAGATAGGAATCACACTTCTAAAACCTATTAGTTCATCAGCTAATTCTTAGTTTCTTAGTATAGTAGAAAACATATCAATAAAAACCTATGTTGCCTAAGTCTTATGGCTGAAGAAAAAAATCCTTGACATTAAACATTTTGTAGGCATAATACCAATCATATATGATAACACTATCATTTTTATTTCAAAGAATCCAATTCAACATTCCCTCACAACACATATAAATATTAGGCATTATTTCACTAGACATCAAGTAGCTAAGGGAGACAAAAAATTACATCATATAGCTACTGAAAATCAACTGATTGACATTTTCATAAAACTCTTAAATTTTGATACCTTCAACACATTAAGGACTAGACTAGGGGTCATTGATATTCATGCTTAGATAATTTTGAGTAGAAGTGTGATTGGAAGCATGTGCAGTTTTTTGTTTGTTATAATTTTTTGTGCTTAGTTGTGCTTGTGTTTCTCTATTTTTTTGTTTGAATTGCTTTTGATATATGATTTCCTTGATCTTCACACCCAAAATAATTTTTTTTTTAAAAAGACACATTCAAACTGTATGAACCACTTCGTACTATATGATCAGCACCACACATGACATCACCATCATCCAGGAATTCAATGGCCCATATTAGATCAATTATTGGTGTTCATGTGATATGACCAGCTCTTCATACTATATGACACACATCTCAATAGCTATAGCAAAATTAAATCACCTGGATTCATCCAATATGAAATTAAATATAAATTCTTTCTATAGGAACACATGTCATACTATATGAACCTTTTAGTCAAAGGTCATACAAGACACCTCCTCTGGATGAATGCTTTTAAAAACATTGTCTAGTATGATTTCTATCATACAATATGATTTGGCTAATTTTTTAAAAAAATTTGTTCATATGACTTGATTTCTTCTAATTTGTCTAGTACGATTCACATTGTACTATATAATTAGCTGAGGCTTTATAAGGAAGGGAAGGGCTAAAGCTTTTAAACCAAACTAATTAAATTTTTCTTCCCATAGCCTTCTGTTCTTATCCTTAGCTTTCCTAATTGGCTGATGGTAAGTGATCTAAAGTGATGGTGGGAAGTTCTTCCCATAAACTATAAGATGATAGGTTCCCCATAACTGAGGATGAGGCAACCTATCACAGATTTAAGATAGCATGCATCACTGTCTCATGCATTCTTGACGAACAGCTTCTAAATTATTAGGTTCTAGATCTTTTCATAAAAACAACACTTCAATTCCTATTTACTCTGAGTTTTCTCTTTAAATCAGAACTTCTCTATGGGTTCTTTGCAAGTTTAATAGTCAATGTCAAAAACACCACCATGCAATACTATGTATGTACGTGTCTTATAGAAATCACTTCCCAATATCTTATTGATATTATGTACCAATCAAATGTAAGAGTCAATCTATATAACCTACCCACTAGGGGAGATTATGACTTGACCACTATTAACCTTGCTCTTAAAAATATCTGTTAAGTCAACACCAACCACTTTCCATTCACTTAATCAAAATGTTTGTATTATCTAGCATGTCCTTAGTACTTCCATTTTACCTAAGGCTAGATATAGAATCATTATTACCCCACTATTGTTAATAATCACCTACATAATCATGTCTTACATAGCTTTTTAAGCTATTCATATGATTATTGGATATTTCCAAATTCTAACCACCATTAGATAAAAGGGAGCTTGTCATAGATAGAATATAGCTTTAGGACATATAATTACCTTTGCCCTAAGTGAAAGTTCAATGGATGGTGCTAACCCTCATTGAATTGTTCCTAGGCACACCAATAGGGGGTGAATTGTTTCTTTAAAAATTTACCACTTTAAAAATTCTTCAAACTAATAAAAAGTGCAAGCAAAAGAACTTAACAATAACTAATTTTCCTCTGCTTAATTGATTTACTTACACATATCAATGACAAAAAAAATATTTTTCTTTATTTTCCTTTTTCAATTTTCTTTTTGAACAAGAATTAAAAATAAAGTCAACATGATAACAAAACTCTTAGATTTATAACAATAACAAGTATGTAAGAAAATAAAAACATAAAAAAATAAAAATGCAAAAGGTAAATTAGAACGAGCACACCAAAATTTTATAATTGTTCAATTAACCTTATTTCCACTCCCAAGAGTCCTCTCTTGGTATTTCACTAAATCATTAATGTCACTTCTTTATCTCCCATAGCAAGGTAGAGGGTCTCTTACAAAAATCTCTTCCACGAACTCAATGCTACAAAGTACTTGAATCATTTTTCACCCACTTGTGAAGGTAGAGAACCTGAATCTTTTTTTACCCTCCTGGTGAATGAACAGAACGTGAATCTTATTACACCCTCATGGTGAAGGTAGAGAACCTTGAAGATAATTGTCCTTAGAGTTCTTCTTCCTAGAACCACATAAGAAAATAAGTAAGACACTTGGAGGAGCCAAGGAAGAAGCTTTCTTGGAGCAACCGTGAGAAATCCCCTCACACTGCTCCCTTACACACAACCTCTAATTTTGGCTCTTCAAGCTCTCCAAGATCTCTTATACCTCTCTCTTAAAAAAATCAAATAGATAAAAGACCACATAAAAGTCTATTAAGAGAGCTTAACTACAAAAGGATCCAAAAACACTAAATTTTCAATTCTACCTCAAATGGTCATACAGTATACTCTCAGATCGTATAATATTATCAGTTCAATTCATCTTGTTGAGGATATATGAACTATACTTCCTATAAGATTAGTTCAAGTACATGAACTTATCATCTAGGTTGATAACATGGTTTATCCAGTATGATTAGTTTGATCAAACAGGATTTCATACCATAGTAAAATTGGCAATTAATTATCTTTTTAGGAGGCCATCAGGCTTTACAGTATACTTAGTTCAATCATACAATATGATCTGATTGGATCAATTAATCTATTTTTAATTACATAATCACATGATTAGATTAGGTAAGATTTAAGATCATCATACAGTATAATTTGGATCATACAGTACAATTAATTTAAAAAAACATTACCTAATTTATAATTAGCAGTAGAAATCTTATTTTCAATTGATCATCATATATGGATAGTATAGAATAGTATGATAACTCTAAAAATTTATGATTAGGGTAATTAGTGATTATGATCATTTTTTGAATAACTAATCATACATTGCGATCATGATTGCATGGAACAATTATTTTAGAAAATTTTTAATCTTAATTTCCTCTCTCTAGTCTATATGTAAGGTCGCCAATTTAGTATATAGTTTTTATATCAAAATACTCAAAAAATTTAAAATTAAACAAATTAAAAATATATACTTTTTCAACATATCCTATTATACCCACTCTTGAGCCCAGAATTATCTTGAATGATGTATGATGTACCTTAAATATTAGTCCACATAGAAATAAATATGCAATGCAAATGCTTTGAGAAGTGAAAATTCAATCAATAATATTTGTTATCATTAAAATCACAAGCATTTGATAATTGATTGCAACAATCTCCCCTTTTTTATTATGGAAAAATTTTTTGGTTGAAGTTGTAAGATTAATATCTTTCCTCCTAATCTTCCCCTCGTTCAGTAAAGTATTTTTATTTTTGTTAAAAAATAGGGGAACAACACACATATTCATTTTTATATTTTTTTTTATTTTGAAATGCATAAATGGTAAGTAACAACAAGAACACAAAAACATAAGCAAAATACTGAACTTGATAAAAATAAGAATGAATTATAACCAACATTATCAACACTACTCCCCCTTTTGACATCAACAAAAAGGAGGAATAAATAAAATAATAGATAAGGAAAAAAGGCACCATAAAATAATACAAGACAACAAAACTTGCACAACAAAAAATCAATCACTAAGAGATATGGAGGATCCTGATCAACTGCTTGTGTTGGTGGTGGTAGTGGTGGTCTTGGATAAAAAAATATTGATGAATAAAATATAACTGATCACTGAGTCATGATCTATTGGACTCACGATACTGTTGAAGCTTATTGTGTTATTTTTGAAGTAGGCCATGCTTCTAGAGTAGCCATACAATTATTGAGTCATTTCCCGATATTTGATTGTTGACTGCATCTCCACCCAATCAAGTTGCTCCAATTTAGAGGAATAGTCATTTAGTAGGAAGTAAGAGTTGGTGCTTAAGCTGGAGCTAGTACTGGACCTCTCTCTACCTCCACTAGCTTGGGGTCCCCTACATAACAGTATGATAATAACGATAACTATGAAGGATGTGGAAAGAGTTGTTTAAATTATAGATTGGAAGATGGTCGGGTTGTACAGGATAATGAACTGATTATATGTTATATTAAAAACCTCACCTATATTAGAGATCCCAAAAATAAATGAAATCCAAACCTTACATTATTTCATCTCATATCTTATGTTCTGGAATCAATTTCATAAAAGATAAAGTAAGTAGTAAGGGATAGAGGAGGTGTGATGTTTATCCTATCACGTGCTTTAAGAATGACTGAATTTTAAGGATATGTTGAACAATCTCATCTTCTTAAATTGGGGTGTTGACATTAGGAATATGGTTATTTATTGAAGACTCCTAAGGGTGATGTTGACATGGATCCAATTATAGTCAGGGAAAAATGCTAAGTTAATTTTTTCACCAGTGATATAAAGGTATAGGATTTGATGAGAGTCTTCATATGTGTATTCTACTAATCATCTTCTGGCATATGATTGAATGGTAATGCCCTCACTTTATATTTGAAGACAAGCAAAGAAATCATAGAGAAGTTTGTAGATGAAATGAAAGACTAGAGTGAGAATTAATAGGAGCATTTATAGCAAAATGATGTAGTACCTTGATGTTTAGAACTTCCTGATTGATGATTTTAGACAAAGTGATCCCTGTAACATTATAGTGGTGATATACTACTTCATCTTCCGCTTCAATGAATCAATAATCTATTCGATGTCTAGATGAACTTCATGTGAGAGCCTTAAACATTTCCTCCAGCCATTGGATAAGGGTAAGAAAGGAGTGAGAGGTGCGAATCAAAAACTTGAAATCCCTCTCCTTAAATAGAATTTAGGAATATTATATAGTATGATGCATATTGCATAGTATGATTAGAAGAATTTAATTCATCCAGTTTAATCTGCCCAAAAGTTAGTCCTATTGTATAGTATAATCGGAATAGTACAAAATGATCAATTTTAAAATAGTCATCCCAAGGCATCAACCTATATGATCTTTGACTATCCTATTATACTATATTAATATGTGTATCATATAATATGATATCTTATTTAACATCATACTGGCTGAACTAAATTTGTACAACAACATGTACCACCAATATCCTATTGTATGAAGGGGTATTTGTATAGTATAATCATCAATAATGGATAAATAAGAGCTGTTGGACATACTGTGTAAGGGTGATGTAGAATTTTATGAATATCATATACTATAATGTGAGTAATTTTTTTATGTGATCAGGAAAAGAACTAATGACTGAAGCTCACAAACAAACACGCATATAATTAGGTCACATGCTAAAATTAAAAAAAAAAATAGATCACAAAATAAATAACATATAACATATAAAAGCATATACATTATTGATTATTATTTCCTTCTGAATCATGCATGAATATCAATAACACCTAATATAGTCCTCAGTGAGAAAAAGGTGTCATAACTTAAGAATTTGGTGAAGATGTATGTAGGTTGATTTTCAGTAGATACATGATGCAGTTATATATCTCCCTTAGCTATATAGTCTAAAATGAAATGATGCCTACTATTTATAAGCTTAGTTTGGGAATGTTGAATTGGATTTTAAAAGATGCAGATGGCACTCGTGTTATCACACATAATTTTAATAATGCCAATAGAGAGTCTAAGGTTAATGATTTTTTGCTTAAGCCATAAGACTTGAGCAACAAAACTTCTTATAGTAATATATTTTGCATCAACGATGGATAAGGCTATAGAATTTTGCTTTCTGCTAGACCAAGATACTAGTGATAACCCTATGAATTAACAGGTTCTAGAGGGTCCTTTTTTTATCTATTCTATATCATGAAAGTTTAGGTCAGAATACCCTATAATTTTAAATGATAAGTTATGTCTAGTAAACAAAATTCTTAGGTTTTTTGTGTTCCAAATAGATACCTTTTAATTCACTTAACTGTAGTCATATGTGACTCTTTAGGATTAGCTTGAAATCTAGCACAAAGATGTACAGTAAACATTATATCAGGTCTGTTAGTTGTTAAATACATAAATGATTCAATTATCCCCTTTATGCGTCTTCTGATATTCTAATTTTCCACTATCATTATTGTCTAACTGAATGGCAGAGCTCATGGGTGTATTCATAGATTTTGCATTCTCCATCTTATATTTCTTTAGCATATCCTTGATATATTTACTCTGACCAAGGAAAGTTTCATCGTCCCTCTATTTCACACTAAATCCAAGAAAGTAAGTGAGCTCTTCCAACATGCTCATCTAAAATTCCATACTCATTTTTTTTAAATTCATTATACAAATTTTTATTGATTGATCCAAATAGAATATCAACCATATAGATTTGAACAATGAGTAAATCATCACCAATTTTCTTTAAAAATAGGGTGGTATCTGCACTACCATTAATAAAGGATCTATCTAAGAGAAAAGAGCTCAGCCTCTCATACCAAGCTCTAAGTGCTTGCTTCAATTCATATATTATCTTTTTTTAATTTATAAATAAAACAAGTTGAATTTTAAACCTAAAAGGTTGTTCTACATTTACATCTTCCTTAATTTCCTCATTTAAAAATGCACATTTTATATCCAATTGATACAGCTTAAAACCTCTAAAGTAAGCAAAGGCTAACAACACTCTAATAACTTCTAACCTAGCTACAAGGGTAAAGGTCTCCTCAAACTCAATCCCTTCTACTTGATTATACCCATTAGCTACTAACGTTCCCTTATTAATAATCACTAATCTAAATTTGTTCATCTTATTCTTTAACACCAACTTAGTTTTGACAATACTTTTGTCCTTAGGTCTACCAACCAATACCCAAACATCATTTCTAACAAATTTGTTCAACCCTTCTTGCATAGCTAAGATCCAAAATTCATCAGTAGGGCTTGATCTATACTACTGGATTATACCATAAAGATAAAATAAAATAACTAGTCTCCTCCCTAAGTCCATGCCTATTCTTAACACCTATACATGGATCTCCTAAGATCTCTAGGATGAATTGTTGAATATCTCCAATCTCTAGGCAATGGATATTGAAGCTCCACTCTATTTTGTTGGTCAATAGATTATACTCCTTGAGTGACATCTATCTCTTCTTTTTTTTCTTCTAACCTAGGCTCAACAGTTCTATTAGATTCATCAAACATTATATGGGTAGACTCCTCTACCTCTAAGGTTCTCTTATTCAAAATTATATCAGCTTTACTTATAGATGAATAAGATAAGAAGACCCCAATGCAGAAAAAGTTTCTCTCCTTCAATATGCTGATGATATAATTATCTTTTCTATAGCTTCTTGTAGGAATGCTAAGAAAATTAATAAAATCATGAAAAGATATTGCAGCTGGACGGGGCAAAAGCTGAATGTATCCAAATCTTCTCTACTCCTTAGCAAATCTGTAGGGAGGACCAAAGGGAAGAAGCTGTCAAGAATTCTGGGCATCGGTATTGTGAAAGAACTGCAATATCTTGGTATTAAATTGGCAATGAGGAGACTTAAAGGATCTCATTATACTGAATTACTAGAGAAAGCTTATGACAAGCTCAATATATGGGGTAACCGGTTCCTTAAACATGCTGGTAAGATTCAACTCATCAAATCTACTTTCATGTCTTTGCCAATGTTTCTTTCAACTCATTCATTGATTCCGTTGGGAGTACTCAATGATTTAGACAAATTGAGTAGAGAATTCTTATGGAGAAAACAAGATAAAAGCAAAGGCTTGCACTATGTGGAATGGGAAATTCTTTGTAAAAGCAAAAAATACGGTGGACAAGGTATAAATTCTGCAGTGGAAAAAATTAATAATTGGAGGGCTAAATTTGCTTGGAAACTCATTTCAAATCCTACATCCCTTTTGAATAGAATTCTTATTGCTAAATATGGGTCAAATATTTGGGATTATGATCATAAATATGGAGAATCTTCTACTTGGAAGATCATCATCAAAGGAGCTAAATCTCTGCAAAAAATTCTGAGATGGAAGGTGAAGGATGGAAATTTCATCAACACCTCATAGGATGTGTGGATCCTTGATAAAAGCATTGAAAAGTGGCCTACTTATACAGTAAATCTGTAAGAAGAACAAGAATGTGTAAATCACTTCATCAAGGAGGGAATCTGGGATGTTTTAAAACTAAGGCAAGCTTTTGGACCAGAATTGGTAAATCTCATTTGTTCTGTACTGATACAAAGTAGAATTTTGAAAGATGAAGTTGAAATTGCGGTTAAACACTCTGGGAAATCCTTGTCTCATTTAATTTCAGATCAAAAATATAACAATGCAGAAGAAAATAACGATTGGAAATGGCTGAAAATTTTGAAATTAAGACCAAGGATAGAGCTCTTTTGGTGGAGATTGTTGAACAAAGCCTTACCAAGTAATGAGTTCTTGATGTACAAAAGAATCATTAATTATATTGGTTGTCCTAGAGGATGTAACCAAATTGAAGATGCCAATCATATAGCAGTGGAATGCAACTTTATTAACGGGGTGATGAAGGTTTTGAGAAGTTGGGGTTTTACTATACCGAACTTCAATGATCTAAACTACTGCATCTCTGAACTGAAGAACATTTCTAATTCTAATATTTTTTTGGGAAATCTTTATTGCTCAGTCACCTTTCATTCTTGGAAAAGCAGGAACAAACTAGTCCACGGTGATAAAGAGGAAAGTTTCAACACAGTAGCAGCAAAAGCATTATCTTTCACATCCTCATCAATCGATTATGATCTTATCATGGTCAACTGGGATTCTAATCGTCTTAGGCTGGTTTCTCAAATTTGGAATCCCCCTCCAACCGATTGGATCAAATTAAATGTGGATGCTTCTCTCGGTAATAACTACTCAACAGGCATTGGAGGAATTCTAAGAGATAGCAAAGGTAGATTCCTATTTGTGTTTGGGTACAAACGTATGCATTGGGATATTTCTTCTCTAGAACTAGAAGCAGTTCAATCATTCAATAAAGTTCTTCAAGAATGGATGTTTGAAGCTAAAGGAATCATTATAGAAGGAGACAATTATAATGTCTTAAAATTCATTCAAAAGACAATAAAGGAAGGAGTGCAAGAAGGTAACAATATTTGCTCTGAAGATTTCTTTTTTCTTAGAAAGTTTAATCAAGTTATAATTCAATTTGTTAATAGAGGTTGTAATAAGTTAGCAATTGTTGTGCTAACTATGCTAGAAATAATGATTTTGTTTAGGATAGTTTGGATATATATCACATTCCTCCTAATTTCATGAAAATATTAAAGGAGGAATGTAAATTATCCAAATTCACTTAGTTTTCTTCTGGTTTTTCAGCTTCTTTTTAATAAATATTGCTATATGCAGTTTCTCAAAAAAAAAGAATAAGATAAGAAGACTCCATTAGATTTGAGATCAAACTTTCCTAGTGGTGATTTACCATTGATGAGAATAAAGCATCTACAGTCAAAGACATATAAATAAGGGATATTAGGTTTCCTACCCTTAAGGAGCTCATTAGGCTATCTTATTGAGTTTGGATCTAACATTAACCATATTCAACACATGACTAGTAGTATTCACTGCTTTTGCCCAAAAATATCTAGTGATATAATATTAAGCTAACATTGCCTTAGTAGCTTATACTAAATTTCTCTTCTTTCTTTCAACTTTCACATTCTATTAAGGTCTTAGGGGTAAAAAAGTTATGCTCTATCCCGAACTCCTTACGAAAAGATTTAAACTTATCATTTTTAAATTCTCCACCATGATCATTATGAATAGTAGATATTTTACATCAAAAATTTTTTGTATCCATGTGAAGAATATCTTAAATTCCTCAAATGATTCATTCTTATGTGATAAAAATCTAATCGAGGTAAATCTAAAGTAATCGTCAACAATTACATACCCATGGGTCTTCCTATATAGGCTAGCAGTTTTAACCGGTCCAAACAGGTCCATGTGAAGGATTTCTTGAGGTTTATAAGTGGTGAAGTTCTTAAAGGTATGGAACAAATATTTGATTTATTTTTCTTATTGGTATGCATCACAAAGGTGATCCTTAAGGAAATTTATTTTAGGCATGCCTCTAACTAGGTTTCTAGGGTTATAATTCTTAGTTTTTTAATGCTTGCATGGCATAGTAGCCAATTCCATAGTTAGGATTCATCAACAATAGTTTTCAAACATAAAAATTTTGAATATTCAACACAGTTTAAATCAAGCATATAAATATAGTTAATTATTTTTTCTTCTAAAATAAGTTTACCATTTAAACTAATGAAATATTCATAAGTCAAAAATTTAATATCATATCCTTTATCACATAATTAGCTAGTACTTAGCAGGTTGTGTTTCAATCCATCTACCAATAAGTCATTTTTTAATGATGAAATTTTTAGAGTTACCAATCATACCTGAACCCACAACTTTCCTAGTGGTGATGTCTCCTAATGTAACCTTGCCTATTGCCCTGGCATCTAGCTTGATGAATTGATTCATATCTTCACTCATGTGTAATAAGAATTCATTGTCCAGGTAACACACTCTCACTAGGCTATTTGTTAGAGCACCCCTATAAAGTTAATCAAGGGTTAGATTTGGGAACCCAAGTGAATTTAGGTTCTAACTTATGCTTCAATGTATGAGTTATATGCATGTTATGCTTTGATGCAGTTGACTTTGGCCTCCACATTAAATGTGTTCTATGGAATGGGCAATGTGACCCAGTATGCCATAAATGTTAACAGGTAACACCTTGAGAAGAGTTCATTAATCTATTTAGGGTGTTGTGCCTCTTCCTAGGGCTTTGAGATACATACATTAATTTAAGGTTATACCATTATGTCAATGTTGGTGGTGGTTTATTATTTTGAAGTGCATGAACTTTTACTCTTAAGAACTCATTTATACTTTTAAAGCATTTAACTTCACATTGGAATGCATGCTCATTATGTTATAATTCAGTTACAAGTGTTTATAGTTCTTTGTGTGTTTCTTCTAGTTCAAGATTCTTCTATTTCAAAGATAAATAACCTTTGATTAATTCAATATGCTTCTTATTTAGATCATCATGTTTTGTCAAGTAAGTAAGCATGTTATTTATCTAGACTAGAATGATCAATTCTAAGACTCTCATGCACTTTTGCATATCAGAAAACCTGACATTCAAACAAGAATACATATTCTTTAGCATTTTATTTGCATCATTTTTTTTAAACATCAAATAATTCATCATATAAAGTTTCACATACCTCACCTTGATCAAAGTGATCCATATTTTTGTTAGTCATAAGACATAAGTTTGTTACCTCCTCCTCTACTTCATGTTTTAATGATTCTAAGGCGATGTTAGCTCAAAATGCCTTTTGTGTTTGATGCTTCTCCTTTCTGAGGTTGGCCTTTTCTCACCCTTTTGTTTGGCAGGGTGAGTTTCCAAATTGGGGCATTCTATTCTCAAGTTCCCTGACTTCCTACATTCAAAGCAGATAATGTTAGAAGATGCTTTAAAGTTTTTACCTTATTTGCCTTTATTCCAGTGCTGATGAGATTTTTGCCCTCTCCTCAGAAAGCCTTTTTAAATTGTCTAGTTATTAGTGCTATGTTATCATATTCCTTAATTATAGAGCCATCACTTTCAAATTCCCTTGATTTCAACACCACTACTTTGTCCTTCTTCCTGTCACTTGTATCAAGCAATATTTGACTCACACTTTACTCATAGGCAATGAGAGCGCCAAGTAAATTATCAATAGAATACACATTAAAATCCTTAGATTCACTGTTAGTAGTTACTTAATCATCATAGTTACTAGGTAGGTAATACAAAAATTTTTAACTTTCTCGTAATTTGAAAGTTCTCTACCTGGAGTATGCAGGGATATCACTATCTAGGTAAATCTAATGCACATGTCTGAGATAGATTCATTAGGTTTCATGTGAAAGAGTTCTTAGTCATGTAATGGAATACTCAACCTAAATTACTTTACTTCACTAGTACTTTCATAGGAAATGCATAATGTATCCAAAATTTCCTTGCTAGTAGAACATGTAGAGACTCTGATATAGTCTTCATATTTTAATTCACAAAAAAATAGTTTAAACATTTAGCATTTAGTTTACCTAAATCTCCAACCTCATTGCTCCATTCATTAAATGGTACTTAAGTTTTGATGCCATTAATGAAATGAAAGGGTATAGAATAACCTTCATGTACCAAAAATAACATGCAAAAATCTATGGAGTACAAGAAAGTAGACATGCAAATTTTTTAAATATCAAATGGTATATTATCAAACAAAGGTGGAAGAGTTATAAACCAACCCTCTGCAAATTCCAAATTCTAAAATATTTCATTTTATCTTTTCTTATGGATTTTTAAATCATAATTTTTAGACCCTCTATGATACTAATTGAAAGTTTAATAGAGGCTATTAATCCTCGTTGAACTTTCCTTAGGAACACAAAGAGTGGGGGGGAGTGAATTGGTTTTTTAAAAATTTACCTATTTAAACATACTTCATGTTGCAAATCTATTTTTTCATGGCTTATGTTTTGATGATTGACAAACACTGTTTCTCTTGGACTACTTGTTGCTTCTAACTTTTCAGGAATCGAAGATCGGACGATCAAGAGGAAGCCAAGTCCAGAATCGCGTAGGTTTAGGGTTGAGTCAGTCTGTAATTTTATTTTTCACCTTTTGAGTCTACTTGTAATAAATCAAAAAGACTGATGCTAAGTAACCCTTCACACACACACTTGAGAGGCTTAGAAATTCTGTTTTTGCCCACATCGGCCCGGCCGATATTTATATCGTCCGGGACGATCAGCTTAAAACATAAAGTCTAATTAAGGATTCTTAATTAAGGCAGCCGACATTAACATATCGGCCTGGACGATACGTGTATCGGCCAGGATGATAAGCTCAAAATAGAAAGAGATAGCCGCCTTAGACAGTTTAGGCATACTGAATTTTAAATTATCGTCCAGGACGATTCCAGGATCGGCCAGGACGAAATTATCAAATTATGCCTTAATTGATCAGGAAATCAAGAGAGTAATTAAGGATGATTGATACTATCATATCGTCCAGGACGATCGTGAGATCGGCCTGGACGATCAAGCCAAATTTCAATCGGCCAAGACTGTTCCCAGGGCTGTGCTCAGGACGATTTACCTCTTATTTGAACTAATCGGCCAGGACGATCGTGAGATCGGCCTGGACGATCAAGCCAAATTTCAATCGTCCAGGACTGTTCCCAGGGCTGTGCTCTGGCCGATCTTCCTTGATTTGTACTAATCGACCTGGCCGATGTCCATATCGGCCTGGACGATAAAGTCGGCTACTTGCAATTAATGAGCTCCTCTTGAGCTCTTCTATTTAAAGAGCTCTTCTTCAACGTTTTTGAAAGACCTTTGGCTGCTGCCTTGACCTGAGAAGACCTTGAGGAGAGAAAGAGAGAGAGGGAGAGAGAGAGGATCTTGTGAGGGGGAGCTTGTGAGGGTTTCACAAGGGTTGCTCAAGGATCGCTCTGCTTGTCTTTCGTCTGGAGTTTCTCGTCCGTGGAAGGGTCGGTAGAGGTAAAGAGTTTTGCCTTTGGTTGTGGTTCTCTGCCAGCTTCAGGAGGAAGCAAAAGGATGTAGGTTCTCTTCCTTGCCGAGGTGGCAAAAAGGAGTTTCTTGTGAGGGCTTCTCCGCCTAGCTGTGGGGGCTAAAAGAGAGTCACGTTTTGTAGTGCAATACTTGGAGGGTGCCTCCAAAGAGTGGACGTAGGTCGAGTCGACCGAACCACTATAAATCTTGTGTTCTTATTTTTGCTTCCGCACTTTTAAATTCCGCATTTGGTTTGGTGGTGTGATTTGGTTTGTGAATTTATTTCTTTGTCTTAAGAATTTTTAAAATACCAATTCACCCCCCCTCTTGGTTAGCTTGGGACTAAGTTCATAGGGCTTAACATCCCGAACGAACTTTCAAGTGGTATCAGAGCAGGATTCGAAAAATTAAGTTTGAAAACTTTTTGAATTTGATCCATGGCTAACATAGGAAATAGAAACACTACTGAAGGTTATTCGATTACACGACCTCCTCTATTTGACAACTTACCTTTTAATTTTTGGAAAACCCGCATGTCAACGTTTTTACAATCTACTGATTATCGCATGTGGATGCTTATTCAAGAAGGTTATTCTCCACCTTCTCGTGAAATTAATTGTATTAAAACTGAAGTTGCTTTTACTGAATGGACTTTCGATGAAAGTGATTTGGCTCAGTTAAATGCAAAATGTTTGAACTGTTTTTTCTGTGCTTTGAAATCTGAAGATTACATGCGTGTTTCAACTTGCAAAACTGGTAAAGAGATTTGGGATAAATTATGCATCACCTATGAAGGTACTAATGAAGTTAAGCAAACCCGTTTGAACTTTCTCTTGCATGACTACAAACTTTTTTGTATGAAACCTCATGAATCAATTTCTGACATGTACACTAGGTTTACTCAGATTGTTACTTCATTGCATGCACTAGGAAAAGAGCTTTCGAATTATGAAAAAGTTAACAAGATTTTGAGATGCTTGCCTTCGTCTTATGATGCAAAAATAACTGCAATCACTGAATCAAAAGATTTGAATACTTATTCCATTGATAACTTACTTGGCTCACTCATTGCTTACGAGCAAGGTGTGAATCAAAGAAATCTTGATGCAGGTGAGAAGAAAAAGGAGAAAACAATCGCTCTGAAGGCGCACAAATCGGATTCTGAATCTTCTGGGTCTGAAAGCGATGAAGTTGCCTTCATCACAAGGCAATTCAAAAGCTTTCTAAGGAAGAAACATAATCATCATCAAAATTGGAGGAAAGGTAAGGATCACAAATATGTTAACGGATCTTCTGATGTTGTTTGCTTTGAATGCAGGAAACCTGGACATGTGAGAGCCGATTGCCCTACACTTCAAGATCAATCAAGCAAAGAAAAGGAAAAAGGTGAGGAGAAAGCCAAGTCAAGAAAGGACAAGAAGAAGAAAATCCAAAGAGGATTTTGGGCAGAATCTGGTACTGATTCCTCTGAGACTGAACCAGAGGAAGAGACTACGAATTTGTGTTTCATGGGAGAAAATCAAAGTGATGAAGAAGAGGTATGTAAACCAACCTATGATGAATTGTTTGAAATTTGTGAAAAAATTCATGCATCATACAAAAAACTTAAGAAAACTCATGCTAGCCTAAAATTAGAACATTTGAATCTACAAAAAGAGCATGAAGTGTTTCTCAAAGACCATGCAACGATTGATTCAAATCACATGGCTCTTCTTGATGAATTTGATGAGTTAAACAAAAAACATTTGGATTTAATTGATGAACATAATGCATTAAAAGTTTCACACACCTCACTTAGTTTTGATCTTAAGAAATCTAAAGATCTTGAGAAAAATTTGAGGATTGAGATTGATGCCTTAAAGAGAACAAATTTGAGGATTCAAAATGACCGGATGACTTCCACTATTGATCTTAAGCCAAAACCTATGAAGAGGCATTATAACTCAAATCATCTAAGAAATCCCTTTCCTGGAATTAGATGTTTATCATGTGGCATGCTAGGACACATCTCACACACTTGCACCGTTCATCGTAGTACTCATTGGGTGTGGAGACCTAAAATGCATGATTCACAGCATACCTTACCTGCATTACATTCTACTTTTTCTAAGAAGGATCTCAAACCTGTTTGGGTTCCTAAATCTGACTGTTGTTGAGTTTTGCAGGTGTGCTCTCACCAAAGTCCTCGTGGGAGCATAGGATAACTAGACATAAGGAGGCTTGCAGCTCAAAAATTGCTTAAACTCGCTGCTTTATCACTTGCTTGAAACATTAGTTTTGTGTGTTTTTTTTTTTACTTTTCTTCTAGTTTGTATGCTCACTTTGTATTGATTTTAGTTTGCTTTATTTTTCATTTGTTTTGTTTTGTTTTGTTTACTCGCTGCTCTTTAAATTCGGCCTTCCATATGATTAATCCTTTCAAGCTTTTAGATTTTGGAGTTTTTGGAGACAATAATTTAGCTTTTCAAAATTGGTTAAAGGAAGTTTTCTGTTGATGTTTTCCCTCCTTCAGACTTTATTTAGTGGTATGATTTTTCTTCCCTAAAACAAAAGTCTAAACTCGGTTTAACTAATGGCTTGTTAATTAAGATCTTTTTCTTATCTTGCTACATTAATTTATCTTATGTATAATAGCCAAAGTTTTTAGTTATCATTCAAGCTTTTGAAATCTTGTCATTGCATTTATCACATGTTTTTGATTTAGTGTTGTGGATTGTTCTTCCCTATGTTAGAGAGAGAGCCCCTATTCTCTAATATTTGGAAGATATACTCACAACTAAGTTTTTTTAAGGGTATATTAAAGAATTTCTAGCTTGCAAAAGTTAAAAAGGAAAGAGGCCAATGAAGCCAAAATTGAAAAGAATGCTATATACACAAAAGTGTATCAAAGAATCAAAAGATGCTCAAAAGAGCAAATCAAATGACAAGAGGCATAAAATGAGCCCATTAAATGCAAGCTATTCTCTCATTGATAAAACTCTTAAAACTTAGATAATTCATTAATTATGTGATGTTTTCAAAGACTTAATTTCAATTTTCATGATTGAGAAAAACTACTTTGGTTTATTAAATATGAGATATTTTCTTTGTAAACAAGCTTTGAATGGATCTTATTATCCCCATTAGTTATTCTAAGCTGGATTTTTTTTTGTTTTCCAAAAGAATTTTGTACCCTAAAAGATGTCCGATCTAGGGTTAACAGAATCGGATGTTCTACCTTCTACTAATTGAGATTTGTTAAACTTTCTGATCTCTTGGAACTCTAAAAGTTTAACTTTTTGAAAAAGAATTCTCATATGATGCCTCCATAAATACAAAAAAAAAATTAGAAAAATTAAAAATCCAAAAAAAAAAAATATTCATTTTTGATTTTTCATTGTTCCTTTTTATTTTTTTTGTTTTGACTGTTTTTCTTCTCTTTTATTTTTTTTGAGAGTCTTGATCATCAGCCTTCACCTCTTGATTTCAAATTCTTGTCACATCGTCCGGGCCGATACCCTTATCGTCCTGGACGATATGACAAATTCTGTTCAAAATCCATCTGCTGACCTTTTTGTTTGAAAACAATAAACTCATCGTCCTGGACGATTCCATATCGTCCTGGACGATTTGATCGAACTCTTGGTGATAGTCCTGGCTGATAGTATATTTTGTCTGGCCGATGCATTTTATGTGCATCGTCCTGGCCGATACACTGGATCGTCTTGGACGATCCCACGTGTCAGTACGTTTTGATCTTTAAATTCGGCCCCGGACGATCCATTATTGGACCATCGTCCGGGCCGATCCACTGTTCGTCCTGGACGATACACGTGGCAAGCATTTTAAACGTTTTAACTTCGGCCGGTACGATCAATTATTGTGCATCGTCCCGGACGATACACCTAATCGGCCCGGATGATCTGCTTTTTCAACGGTCGTTCGGCCTGACTCCTCGGGCCGATCGCCTGTGTCTATTCGGCCTGGCCGATATCTGATCAGCCCGGCCGATCTGACCGCCTTTTTGACCAATCGGCCTGTACGCAATTATTGTACCCTATCGGCCTGGACGATTTTACGATCGGCTAGGACGATAAGGCCGTTTCTTTAAATTCAGGCCAATTCCAGCCATTTTTCTCACCCTCTTCCTTCAACTCTTTTGTGTTTTCCTGCTACCTCTCTCAGATGGCTGGTGGGAAACGTATTCGTCAGGCATCCGGGAGTTCTTCGAGGGCGACTCTAGACCCTTTCAAGGAGGCAGAAGATCAGGCTGCCTATCATCGCTACAAAGAGAGTAGCATTACACTGTCCCGGATAATCAATCCAGCATATCTCTCATACCCGGTAATGGACCTTTTTGCCCACACCTCTCTTTGTTTTATACTCACTCTCGCCTTCCCTTTCTCTTCCGAACTTCTCGCTGAATTTTTTGCTAACCTACGCATTAACCACACCTTCACAGTCATGACCTCCTATGTGAATCGACGCCCTGTCGAAATCACATATCAGGACTGTGTTGATCTTCTACAGCTATCCACCACTGGGGATAAGCTGCACCAAATAGCCACTGATCCTGATTTTGACTAGTCTACGGCGAATCTCTTCCTTCATCAAACCAATACACATTTCCATGTTGGAGAGACTAGCTCTTTGGTCAAAGATGCTAGGACAATCCAACATGTCCATCGCACATCCATAATCCCAAAAGCCGGGGACCGGATTCACATCACCCCTCTACTGTCCCTCACTACTTTCTACATTATGGCCCAAAGAGAATTCAATACCGCTAATCTACTCTTTCGCTACATCGATCACCTAACTACAATTCGCGACCCAGGCCATAAGAGAAAGCCCAATCTAGCCTTAGGACACATCATTTCCTATGTCCTTGAAACCAAATACAATCTCCAATACCCTAATCATCCTAACCGTCACCCTACCTACTACTCAAACAATTCCTTCACTGCACTTCATAGTACTCGTCTTCACCCAGGAGATGGGGAAGGTCGGGGGGCTAGAGAGGAGGAGGCTCCCGCTCCCGCTCTCGTTCCGAATCCTATCCCTCTCCACCAGCACTCACCCTTTGATCAGTTGATTGAGAGATTTAACCGTTGGGAGACTCGGTTTGACACCTACGTTGTTGCTCAGGAGCAGCAACACTCAGAGGACATTGCCCGCTACGAGTAACACCGCGCTGAGGATTTAGCCCGATTTGACAGTTTCGTTACTCAGCAGCAGCAGCAGCATGACCAGGACATCGCCTGGTTCAATGCTCAGTTCACCTCACTTGCCACCTACTTTCAGCAGCCACCTCCACCACCTCCATCTGATGATCTGGATCCCTCGTTGTTTTAGTCTGTATTTTATGTTGATTGTTTCCTGTTTTTTTAGTGTGCTTGTTAGTCTTTTTCTTGTGTTTCTAGATCCGCTTTTTGTGATGACAAAAGGGGGAGTAGGGTGTAGGAAAAAGCTGTTTGTTCTTGGATTTTGTAACCTTGCGGTGTTTTAATGAATTTTTCCTACTTGTGTTTGCCATCATCAAAAAGGGGGAGATTGTTGCAAATCTATTTTTTCATGACTTATGTTTTGATGATTGACAAACACTGTTTCTCTTGGACTACTTGTTGCTTCTAACTTTTCAGGAATCGAAGATTGGACGATCAAGAGGAAGCCAAGTCCAGGATCGCGTAGGTTTAGGGTTGAGTCAGTCTGTAATTTTATTTTTCACCTTTTGAGTCTACTTGTAATAAATCAAAAAGATTGATGCTAAGTAACCCTTCACACACACACTTGAGAGGCTTAGAAATTCTGTTTTTGCCCACATCGGCCCGGCCGATATTTATATCGTCCGGGACGATCAGCTTAAAACAGAAAGTCTAATTAAGGATTCTTAATTAAAGCAGCCGACATTAACATATCGGCCTGGACGATACGTGTATCGGCCAGGACGATAAGCTCAAAATAGAAAGAGATAGCCGCCTTAGACAGTTTAGGCAAACTTAATTTTAAATTATCGTCCAGGACGATTCCAGGATCGGCCAGGACGAAATTACCAAATTATGCTTTAATTGATCAGGAAATCAAGGGAGTAATTAAGGATGATTGATACGATCATATTGTCCAGGACGATCGTGAGATCGGCCTGGACGATTAAGCCAAATTTCAATCGGCCAGGACTGTTCCCAGGGCTGTGCTCAGGACGATTTACCTCTTATTTGAACTAATCGGCCAGGACGATCGTGAGATCGGCCTGGACGATCAAGCCAAATTTCAATCGTCCAGGACTGTTCCCAGGGCTGTGCTCTGGCCGATCTTCCTTGATTTGTACTAATCGGCCAGGCCGATGTCCATATCGGCCTGGACGATAAAGTCGGCTACTTGCAATTAATGAGCTCCTCTTGAGCTCTTCTATTTAAAGAGCTCTTCTTCAACGTTTTTGAAAAACCTTTGGCTGCTGCCTTGACCTGACCTTGAGGAGAGAAAGAGAGAGAGGGAGAGAGAGAGGATCTTGTGAGGGGGAGCTTGTGAGGGGTTTCACAAGGATTGCTCAAGGATCGCTCTGCTTGTCTTTCGTCTGGAGTTTCTCGTCCGTGGAAGGGTCGGTAGAGGTAAGGAGTTTTGCCTTTGGTTGTGGTTCTCTGCCAGCTTCAGGAGGAAGCAAAAGGAGGTAGGTTCTCTGCCTTGCCGAGGTGGCAAAAAGGAGTTTCTTGTGAGGGCTTCTCCGCCTAGCTGTGGGGGCTAAAGGAGAGTCACGTTTTGTAGTGCAATACTTGGAGGGTGCCTCCAAGGAGTGGACGTAGGTCGAGTCGACCGAACCACTATAAATCTTGTGTTCTTATTTTTGCTTCCGCACTTTTAAATTCCGCATTTGGTTTGGTTGTGTGATTTGGTTTGTGAATTTATTTCTTTGTCTTAAGAATTTTTAAAATACCAATTCACCTCCCCTCTTGGTTAGCTTGGGACTAAGTTCATAGGGCTTAACATCCCGAACGAACTTTCACTTCAAACTAATAATAAGGAAGAACTTAATAATAACCAATGTACCTCTTCCTTAATTTATTTTTTTAAAATATATTAAGGATTTAAAAAAAATATTTATTTTCATTTTTTAATATTTCTTTTTTTAACTAGAGTTAAAATTAAAGCTAATGTGATAACACAACTCTTAGATTTGTAATAATTATAAGTATGCAAGAAAATAAAAAATTAGAAGGTAAAGTTGAAGAAGCACACCATAATTTTATAGTGGTTTGATTAACATTACTTATGTCCACTCCACAGTGTCCTCCTCTCCATGTAATGCAAAAAATCTTTAGTGCTCTTCTTTTTCATATTTATTATCATCAAAATCACAAGCTCTGGATCTTGGATTGCAACACTAAGCACCAAATACCAACTAATGTATCCTAGCTCGAAGGATATCTTTCCTATTTTTTACATGGACAATTCCTCCCACATTCTCTTTCATCAACAATGAGGGCAGAAGCATGTAGAGGAGGAGTAATACTAGTTTTATGAAGATGGGGTGACCTTATATCACCAGCTCTAGCATCAACTCCAGAACCAACTCTAGTACAAACTCGAACACTAGCTCCTACACAGTAGTCCTAGCTCTATAACATAATGGTAGGGAGATTTTACTAACTTGAGACAGTTTAATACCCATTTGTATGAGTGCAATCAATTGTGGGAGCAATTCTAGTAGCAACATGATTAGCTCCAATAGTAGAACTAGTAGTTAGAGCACTAACTTCTGATAGATAGATCCTACTTCAGGGATAAATTTTTATTATTTACTAGTACTTGCATCCATCAACATCAATACCTGATCAGGGGCCTTCTTATTTCTAGTGTGTTGTGTTATAATATTCTTTTATTATTTTAGCTTGTGTATTTATTATTTCATTTTTTCTTTTCAGTTGGTTGTCTCTATAATTTTGAGATGTCAAAAGGGGGAGTAGTATGTTGATTATACTTAGTTTTTTCATGACTTTGTTCATTTTTATTCATTTATTTAGTACTACTTATTTATTACCTTATTTCTCTTAAAAAAATATAAAAATAAAAACAAAAAAGCATAAATACATTTTCCTCTAGTTTTTAAAAAGATTTCATTTAATAAGGGGGAGATTAGGAGAAAGAGAACTAAACTTGAAACTTCAAACTATAATACTTCTCATCTTCAAAAAGAGGGAGATTATTGTAATATGGGATCCTGAGCTTATAATTTTGATGATAACAACTATATTAGATTTTACTTTATTTATCATAGTACCATTATTTTATATTTTTCTTGTGCACACTAAAATTTCAAGTACATCATACACATTGCAACAAAAATCCAAGACTCAAGGCTGGGTAGAATATGTTTTATGTTTGTGAGTCTATATTTTTTATTTATTTATTTTTATATTTCTCGAGTCAAAAGTCTTATAAAATATGCATACTAGCTTATCAACCATATATACACACGTAGGGTGGTGGAAATTTAAAGTTCAAATGTTTTGAAGTTTATATGGTATGATCCAAATCATCCTGTATGATTAGTGATCAGAATATCAATTAAAATGGATAATTGGGTTATTAAATTTTTTTGAATAATGATACTGTACAAACTCTATTGTACAAGATGATCAGTTTAAATTCTTACCCTCGTCGCCAATAAAATTTAGACAAGTAATTTAAATTTTAAATTTAAACTAATCATACTATATGTGTGTAGTTATATGGGACAATATTTAAAATCAAGCCTAAATTAATTCTTTTAATTAGTCAATCAAATCAAGGTTTAATTAATTATTCTGATCTTGTAGTATGATCTGATTGTATTGTATGATTGGCAGAGATGAATTTTGATCATCCTAGGGATTGTCTTGGATGAACCTTAATTTATTGAAGTATTCATACAACATAATCCTAATCATACTAGATAATTGATTGATATATTTTTATCAACCCGGGATCATTTTGGATGAACTTAATGTAAATGTACTTATTATATGGTATGATCCATGATTCGTAATATACAATCAATTTAAGAAATCGTATTAAGACTTATTCATCATATTGAAGGAACTGGGATGTTTGAACTAATATTCTATATGATCTCTTGGTCATATTGTACGAACAGAGTTGGCCAACTTAAATTTTTAGGGTTTTTGAAAGCCTTGTATTTAAACTCTCTTATTAGACTTTCAAAAAGTCTTTGGTTGATGAGAAATTTTTGTGAGAGTGTTTTGAGAAGTTTTGTATTATTGAGAGATTTTGAAAAAATGATAAGGAGAGGGAGAATTTATGTGTGAGGGAAAAGTAGCATGATAGGGAATTTTACACAATTGCTCTAATAAAGCTTCCGCTTAAGTTCGTCCATATGTCTTTATAAATCTTTATGGAAACTTCAAGGAGAAACTTCAAGGAGAAATATTGGTGTACTCTGCTTCTCCATGAGGGTGAAAGGGATTTTAGGTTTTCTGCTTCACCAGGAGAGAAAAATATTTTGGTACTCAATCACATTGAGTTGGGGGAAGATATTTTAAAAGAGCTTCTCCACCTTGTGATTGGGGATGTGTGTAAACTTGTGCCTGTAGGCAAGCAAGGCTTTGTTATAGACTATGTCATGACTGCTTGTGCTTGTCAATATTGAGTGTTACTTTGGTTTTCCTTAATAGGTTAACAATGAAGTCCTACTTAAGTTTTTTTAAGTATATATACAAAATCAACAGTAAACTAATTCAATAGAGTTTCAAACCCACAAATAAGTGTTATGCTTTCTTGCAACAAAACTATTTGTTATTACTTTCATTATATAATTTATCATATTAAAATAAAATTTATATTTTTAGAGTTTTTATCACATGATAAAAATGGTAAAATGGCTGATATAATGTTTAATAAAATGTTTTGGAATGATGAATACAAATATGATATTTTTCCTAATGAGACTATTAATTGCATATATGATTCAGAGCAAGTATATCACTAGATCTCTATTAAGCTTATAAGGGTGAAAAGCTTATCTATGACATCCTACATTTATAATATCTCCCTAAGAACTTAGAATATTTAAATATCATATATCTGGGCATGTTAAAATTTTTTATTAATATTCCTTATTATTCTTGCATTCCTCCATCAAGGCTATACATCACATTAGATTTTACTACATATATGGCTACTATATGTATTAAATAAAGAATGGGAGATAATTTAAACCATGATTAAATCTTTTAAGAATAAGAGTCTTCATTTGTACTTTAATATGCTCTTTACATCATCAATCCAAAATAAGATCTTTAGTTGGATATTGAATAAATGAAAAGCAAATCATTTCCATAATATTCATAGAATAATCAAAGTTTAAGGGAAATAGTGGAATGTTATTATGATGTATGATCAAAGTTTCTCATCTACACTCCTTGTTCCTTAACTTATAGGATTGCTTCAATAAAACATAGATT
Organism: Dendrobium nobile; assembly: GCA_022539455.1. Classification (NCBI taxonomy): domain Eukaryota; kingdom Viridiplantae; phylum Streptophyta; class Magnoliopsida; order Asparagales; family Orchidaceae; genus Dendrobium; species Dendrobium nobile. Next base: position 48,801,645 of record CM039723.1, read on the forward strand.
AAACACTCCAAAATATTGTATCTTATACTTCTCTAACCTCCCTTAAATTTTACTCTAAGAGGGTACTAGAGAAGCATACTAAAAAACACTAAAACATACAATAGTGATTGAACTCTTATACAAATAAAAAAAAAAACATATATTTATAAAAAGCAAAAAAAAGCATATAATAATGCGACACTTAAAGGTGTGGCATTGTGGTGCCTGAAAGTGAACTTGCAGCTCAGTGTTGTTTACTCCAACATGATGCTTATTGAGGTGGAGCAATTATTTAGTGAATAATCACGACCTTTCTCTGAAATAATATGGCCCTTAAAAGTTACAACTTCTACACCACAGCGTTGTTAAATTGGAGTGATGTGATGCCCGCATGGATAAAATGGCAACCATGTAAAAAAATGTATGGCACTATAACATTTTATTTTCTATGAACATGGTGCAACAAAGCTAGCTTTCTAACTTAGAAACAATTTGAATGCTATAGTGTTGCATAAGTTGTCATAATAGTGCCCGCAAATAGAGAGTATGGCACTATAATATCCATAAGTGATGCATTGATAGTGTTAAATAAAGAGTAGTAGCAGTCTTTCCTCTGGCATCATGGTGCTAAATGTTCTTTTGAATTTTTCATTATTTTATAGTTTTTCTTATATAATAATAACTAAAAAAGAATTTTTTGCTAAATTCAAACATAATAAATATTATATAATTTATAATTATCAAATTCTCCCAAGTTAACTCTTTTTATTCCTCAAGCAAATAAAAAATCTACACTTCTAATTAATTTAATAACCAAAGTAAAAATTGATAATTTAAAATTACTAAAGTATAGAATAATACATCATGGAGTAGACGTAATTGAAATGAACAATATTATTATTCTAGTTTTTTAAAAAATCTAATAATTATCCCAACCCATCAACCTTTTCATTACTTATTTTGAACTAAATTATTTTGAATATAATCCTTGACTATTAAATTTTGAATTAAAAATGAAGCTTTAAAGATTAGGTTTATTTATAGATAAGATTGAAATTCATTAGTCCACCATCATCTGTACTAGTTTTTTCTATCTTATCATTTGTAGGTATAAAATTGTAGTTTGACTTTATGCTTTTAACTGATAACAACTTTTAATGTACCCCTCTTTTTCTATATTTTTAGATTTCTTATCATAATTCTTTTCTATTCATTCTCTTAGAGTACATAATTAATATTTTTGAACATTAGTTTTGCTTATAATCTCTTATAATCTTAATGATTTTAATGAAAGGATTTAATAAGATCACTAGTTCTAATTTCAAGTTAATATGATTTCCAATTTTAAATTACTCCTATTTATTCTTTAAACTTAATTATTCATTTTTTTAATTAAAAGGTTAATGTATAAATGTATAACATATAAATTTAAGTTAAGCAAATAATTTGAATGATTTAAGTTGGTTAATTATTAGTTTTTCAATCTATCAGTTTTAATATAGTAATCATCTAAAATATAATTCATGGTTTTATTATTTATTCTAATTTTATATAATTTTTAATTATTTTTTTACTCTAGTTAAATAAAAAATAAAAAAGGGTATATGTTGATGGAAGGCAATATAATAGTGTAAGCTTATGGTGATATAAATCAAACGTAAATGCAAATAAAATTGAAATAAAGTCAATAACAGTTGTTATTCATATGAATGATAAAAAAGGACCAAAATATATGATATGTACAAAACTAAACAACTGATTCTAGATAACTAGTACTTAAGGCATCTCTCTAACACAACAATGCAATGGTTCTTATGGCAATAACAAACATAAAGATGGGTTGCCTCCCAAATAGTGTTAAGTTTATAATCCTTAGCCAGACTTGCCTTGAATTAATAATTTAGTTGAGGTTCATAACTACCACTCCTCAAGTTATTTCCACTAGGATATTATCATTTCTCCTTTGGATAAAATTCAGTATTGCTAGGCAACAATCTAAGAGGCTTACTATTAACTAAAATATTAAGCTAAACTAATTGATTTTTTTTTTATTATTAGTAATAACTTTTCACATTACAATCATGTTAGAGAGAGACTCCGGGATTTTAGAGAGAGGAAGTTTCATCTTTTTGAATTTCTTTTCGATCCTCAATTCCCGGCTACTTTGAATGGTGGCGGAGGTTCACCGGTCATCGGCTGCTGATGACCAGAATACCTCCGTTCTTTACTCTGCGTGGTATCCTGATGCTTTTTTTTATGGAGGATCCAAAAGCAGAGGCATTTCAATTCGGGATGGATTATGCAAACAACATCCTCTAATCATCAAGGAAGGACGCTTTAATTCTTTACATTAATCTTCTTCAGTGGTGGGTAAGGGAAAGGAAGTAATTAAATCCCTAGACAAAGATGTTTTGGCAGTTCAATCATCTCTGATTAAGAATTTATTAACAAGAATGGCTAATGATTTGGAGGCTTCATCCTCAATCGATTTCAAATTAAAGTAAGCAAATTTTTCTCTATTGCTAAAAATGAGGCAAAAAATTAGGTACAATCAGTTCAAATTCTGAAATGGAAATTCAAAAGAAAGTCTAAGTTGTTGATGAAGTTTTGCAAGTGGATAAAGGTATGAAAGTTGTACCAAATACTGACAATAATAACTTTGGTTTAGAGAATGATTGGATTAAAACCAATTATATTAAGTGAATTGTGTGGAGATTGATCCTGATGAGGATGGTGATGCTAACGTGGTTAAATTGAATATGGAGAAGGTATGTGAGAATGTCAAACTTCTTGAAAAATCTCTTGTAGTGAAGGTGTTTGGGAAAGGTGTACCATTTTCTATTTGTAGCATTGAGTTGAGAAGACAATGGAATAGATTTGGCACCTTTCATCTCACATTATTGGGCTTAGATTGGATTTTATGTTCTTTCCAATCTTCTCAAATAATGGAAGAAGTTCTAATTGGAGGTCCATGGTTTGTGGGTGGACATACAATAGGGATGGATAAATGGACACCTCAATTTTCACCATCCTCATTAAAAGGTTTATCCTCTCCAATTTGGGTCTATTTTCCTCATTTGCCATTACATTACTGGGATGAGGTGAACGTTACGAAGATTGTTTTAAAGATAGGAGTTCCATTGTTCCTGGATGGGAAAATGCTAAAATGGGGAAGATGAGAATTTGCAAGAGCATGTGTTCGAATTAATCTTGACTCTAAATTAATTAATGGAGTTTGGATTGATGATTTTTATGGAAAAATTTTTCAAAGAGTAGAGTATGAGAAAATCACATCGTTGTGCTTCAAATGTGGTAAGATAGGTCATATGATTGAAATGTGTATGGATGCTTAGAAAGAAGTTCAAAACAAAATGCATAAGGAAGTATTGAATGAAGGGAATAAAGTTTTGGGGCTAGAAGGTACGGCTAGTGCTTATTCTAACAAATTCTGCCCTTGGATACATGTGAAGTTTAAGAATAAAAGGTTGAATAAGTTTAAGAATCAGATTCAGATTCCTGCAACTCCTCATTCAGTTGGAAAACTTACTCATCATCATATTGAAAAGGCTAATAAATTTGATTTGTTATCTCATGATTCTAAGATTGGGGCTAGAATGGAAGTGGATAGATCAGATATTCCTACTTAGGGTGAGTAGTTTTTTTAAATCCTGTAGAGGTATGCATTGAGGAGACCGATTTACAAAGTATGGCTTGTTGCAAATCTACTTTTTCATAGCTTATATTTTGATGATTGACAAACACTATCTCTCTTGGACTACTTGTTGCTTCTAACTTTTCAGGAATCGAAGATCGGACGATCAAGAGGAAGCCAAGTCCAGGATCGCGTAGGTTTAGGGTTGAGTCAGTCTGTAATTTTATTTTTCACCTTTTGAGTCTACTTGTAATAATAAAAAAGACTGATGCTAAGTAACCCTTCACACACACACTTGAGAGGCTTAGAAATTCTGTTTTTGCCCACATCGGCCCGGCCGATATTTATATCATCCGGGACGATCCGCTTAAAACAGAAAGTATAATTAAGGATTCTTAATTAAGGCAGCCGACATTAACATATCGGCCTGGACGATACGTGTATCGGCCAGGACAATAAGCTCAAAATAGAAAGAGATAGCCGCCTTAGACAGTTTAGGCATACTGAATTTTAAATTATCGTCCAGGACAATTCCAGGATCGGCCAGGACGCAATTACCAAATTATGCCTTAATTGATCAAGAAATCGAGGGAGTAATTAAGGATGATTGATACGATCATATCGGCCAGGACGATCGTGAGATCGGCCTGGACGATCAAGCCAAATTTCAATCGGCCAGGACTGTTCCCAGGGCAGTGCTCAGGATGATTTACCTCTGATTTGAACTAATCGGCCAGGACGATCGTGAGATCGGCCTGGACGATCAAGCCAAATTTCAATCGTCCAGGACTGTTCCCAGGGCTGTGCTCTGGCCGATCTTCCTTGATTTGTACTAATCGGCCAAGCCGATGTCCATATCGGCCGGGACGATAAAGTCGGCTACTTGCAATTAATGAGCTCCTCTTGAGCTCTTCTATTTAAAGAGCTCTTCTTCAACGTTTTGAAGAGACCTTTGGCTGCTGCATTGACCTGAGAAGACCTTGAGGAGAGAAAGAGAGAGAGGGAGAGAGAGAGGATCTTGTGAGGGGGAGCTTGTGAGGGGATTCACAAGGGTTGCTCAAGGATCGCTCTGCTTGTCTTTCATCTGGAGTTTCTCGTCCGTGGAAGGGTCGGTAGAGGTAAGGAGTTTTGCTTTTGGTTGTGGTTCTCTGCCAGCTTCAGGAGGAAGCAAAAGGAGGTAGGTTCTCTGCCTTGCCGGGGTGGCAAAAAGGAGTTTCTTGTGAGGGCTTCTCCGCCTAGCTGTGGGGGCTAAAGGAGAGTCACGTTTTGTAGTGCAATACTTGGAGGGTGCCTCTAAGGAGTGGACGTAGGTCGAGTCGACCGAACCACTATAAATCTTGTGTTCTTATTTTTGCTTCCGCACTTTTAAATTCCGCATTTGGTTTGGTGGTGTGATTTGGTTTGTGAATTTATTTCTTTGTCTCAAGAATTTTTAAAATACCAATTCACCCCCCCTCTTGGTTAGCTTGGGACTAAGTTCATAGGGCTTTACATCCCGAACGAACTTTCAAGTGGTATCAGAGCGGGATTCGAAAAATTAAGTTTGAAAACTTTTTGAATTTGATCCATGGCTAACATAGGAAATAGAAACACTACTGAAGGTTATTCGATTACACGACCTCCTCTATTTGACAACTTACCTTTTGATTTTTGGAAAACCCGCATGTCAACGTTTTTACAATCTACTGATTATCGCATGTGGATGCTTATTCAAGAAGGTTATTCTCCACCTTCTCATGAAATTAATGGTATTAAAACTGAAGTTGCTTTTACTGAATGGACTTTCGATGAACGTGATTTGGCTCAGTTAAATGCAAAATGTTTGAACTGTTTTTTCTGTGCTTTGAAATCTGAAGATTACATGCGTGTTTCAACTTGCAAAACTGGTAAAGAGATTTGGGATAAATTATGCATCACCTATGAAGGTACTAATGAAGTTAAGCAAACCCGTTTGAACTTTCTCTTGCATGACTACGAACTTTTTCGTATGAAACCTCATGAATCGATTTCTGTCATGTACACTAGGTTTACTCAGATTGTTACTTCATTGCATGCACTAGGAAAAGAGCTTTCGAATTATGAAAAAGTTAACAAGATTTTGAGATGCTTGCCTTCGTCTTATGATGCAAAAATAACTGCAATCACTGAATCAAAAGATTTGAATACTTATTCCATTGATAACTTACTTGGCTCACTCATTGCTTACGAGCAAAGTGTGAATCAAAGAAATCTTGATGCAGGTGAGAAGAAAAAGGAGAAAACAATCGCTCTGAAGGCACACAAATCGGATTCTGAATCTTCCGGGTCTGAGAGCGATGAAGTTGCCTTCATCACAAGGCAATTCAAAAGCTTTCTAAGGAAGAAACATAGGCATCATCAAAATTGGAGGAAAGGTAAGGATCACAAATATGTTAAAGGATCTTCTGATGTTGTTTGTTTTGAATGCAGGAAACCTGGACATGTGAGAGCCGATTGCCCTACACTTCAAGATCAATCAAGCAAAGAAAAGGAAAAAAGGTGAGGAGAAAGCCAAGTCAAGGAAGGACAAGAAGAAAATCCAAAGAGGATTTTGGGCAGAATCTGGTACTGATTCCTCTGAGACTGAACCAGAGGAAGAGACTACGAATTTGTGTTTCATGGGAGAAAATCAAAGTGATGAAGAAGAGGTATGTAAACCAACCTATGATGAATTGTTTGAAATTTGTGAAAAAATTCATGCATCATACAAAAAACTTAAGAAAACTCATGCTAGCCTAAAATTAGAACATTCAAATCTACAAAAAGAGCATGAAGTGTTTCTCAAAGACCATGCAACGATTGATTCAAATCACATGGCTCTTCTTGATGAATTTGATGAGTTGAACAAAAAACATTTGGAATTAATTGATGAACATAATGCATTAAAAGTTTCACACACCTCACTTAGTTTTGATCTTAAGAAATCTAAAGATCTTGAGAAAAATTTGAGGATTGAGATTGATGCCTTAAAGAGAACAAATTTGAGGATTCAAAATGATCGGATGACTTCCACTGTTGATCTTAAGCCAAAACCTAGGAAGAGGCATTATAACTCAAATCATCTAAGAAATCCCTTTCCTGGAATTAGATGTTTCTCATGTGACATGCTAGGACACATCTCACACACTTGCACCGTTCATCGTAGTACTCATTGGGTGTGGAGACCTAAAATGCATGATTCACAGCATACCTTACCTGCATTACATTCTACTTTTTCTAAGAAGGATCCCAAACCTGTTTGGGTTCCTAAATCTGACTGTTGTTGAGTTTTGCAGGTGTGCTCTCACCAAAGTCCTCGTGGGAGCATAAGATAACTGGATATAAGGAGGCTTGCAGCTCAAAAAATTGCTTAAACTCGCTGTTTTATCACTTGCTTGAAACATTAGTTTTGTGTGTCTTTTTTACTTTTCTTCTAGTTTGTGTGCTCACTTTGTATTGATTTTAGTTTGCTTTATTTTTTTTGTTTTGTTTTGTTTACTCGCTGCTCTTTAATTTTGGCCTTTCATATGATTAGTCCTTTCAAACTTTTAGTTTTTGGAGACAGTGATTTAGCTTTTCAAAATTGGTTAAAGGGAGTTTTCTGTTGATGTTTTCCCTCCTTCAGACTTTATTTAGTGGTATGATTTTTCTTCTCTAAAACAAAAGTCTAAACTCGGTTTAACCAATGGCTTGTTAATTAAGATCTTTTTCTTATATTGCTACATTAATTTATCTTATGTATAATAGCCAAAGTTTTTAGTTATCATTCAAGCTTTTGAAATCTTGCCATTGCATTTATCACATGTTTTTGATTTAGTGTTGTGGATTGTTCTTCCCTATGTTAGAGAGAGAGCCCCTATTCTCTAATATTTTGAGGATATACTCACAACTAAGTTTTTTTTAAGGGTATATTAAAGAATTTCTAGCTTGCAAAAGTTAAAAAGGAAAGAAGCCAATGAAGCCAAAATTGAAAAGAATGCTATATACACAAAAGTGTATCAAAGAATCAAAAGATGCTCAAAAGAGAAAATCAAATGACAAGAGGCATAAAATGAGCCCACTAAATGCAAGCTATTCTCTCTTTGATAAAACTCTTAAAACTTAGATAATTCATTAATTATGTGATGTTTTCAAAGACTTAATTTCAATTTCCATGATTGAGAAAAATTACTTTGGTTTATTAAATATGAGATATTTTCTTTGTAAACAAGCTTTGAATGGATCTTATTATCCTATTTAGTTATTCTGAGTTGGATTTTTTGTTTTCCAAAAGAATTTTGTACCCTAAAGGATGTCCGATCTAGGGTTAACAGAATCGGATGTTCTACCTTCTTCTGATTGAGATTTGTTAAACTTTCTGATCTCTTGGAACTCTAAAAGTTTAACTTTTTGAAAAAGAATTCTCATATGATGCCTCCATAAATACAAAAAAAAAATTAGAAAAATTAAAATCCAAAAAATATTCATTTTTGATTTTTCCTTGTGTCCCTTTTTTTTTTATTTTTTTTTTGTGTTTTGACTGTTTTTCTTTTGTTTTATTTTTGAGAGTCTTGATCATCAGTCTTCACCTCTTGATTTCAATTTCTAGTCACATCGTCCTGGCCGATACCTGTATCGTCCTGGCCGATATGACAAATTCTATTCAAAATCCACCTGCTGACCTATTTCTGTGCTTGCTATAACTCCTCGTCCCGGACGATTCTATATCGTCCTGGACAATTTGATCGAACTCTGGTGATAGTCCTTGCCGATAGTATATTTCGTCTGGCCGATGCCTTTTATGTGCATCGTTCTGGCCGATACACTGGATCGTCCTAGACGATCCACGTGTCAGCACGTTTTGATCTTTAAATTCGGCCCCGGACGATCCATTATTAGACAATCGGTCAGGCCGATCCACTGTTCGTCCTGAACGATACACGTGGCAAGCATTTTAAACGTTTTAACTTCGGCTGGTACGATCAATTATTGTGCATCGTCCCGGACGATACACCTAATCGGCCCGGACGATCTGCTTTTTCAACGATCGTTCGGCCTGACACCTCGGGCCGATCGCCTGTGTCTATTCGGCCTGGCCGATATCTGATCGGCCCGGCCAATCGGACCGCCTTTTTGACCAATCGGCCTGTACGCAATTATTGTACCCTATCGGCCTGGACGATTCTGCGATCGGCCAGGACGATAGGGCCGTTTCTTTAAATTCAGGCCAATTCCAACCATTTTTCTCACCCTCTTCCTTCAACTCTTTTGTGTTTTCTTGCTACCTCTCTCAAATGGCTGGTGGGAAACGTATTCGTCAGGCATCCGGGAGTTCTTCGAGGGCGACTCTAGACCCTCGATTCAGGGAGGCAGAAGATCAGGCTGCCTATCATCGCTACAAGGAGAGTGGCATCACCCTGTCCCGGATAATCAATCCAGCATATCTCTCATACCCGGTAATGGACCTTTTTGCCCACACCTCTCTTTGTTTTATACTCACTCTCGCCTTCCCTTTCTCTTCCGAACTTCTCGCTGAATTTTTTGCTAACCTACGCATTAACCAAACCTTCACAGTCATGACCTCCTATGTGAATCGACGCCCTGTCGAAATCACATATCAGGACTGTGTTGATCTTCTACAGCTATCCACCACTGGGGATAAACTGCACCAAATAGCCACTGATCCTGATTTTGACTGGTCTACGGTGAATCACTTCCTTCGTCAGACCAATACACATTTCCATGTTGGAGAGACTAGCTCTTTGGTCAAAGATGCTAGGATAATCCAACATGTCCTTCGCACATCCATAATCCCAAAAGCCGGGGACCGGATTCACATCACCCCCCTACTGTCCCTCACTACTTTCTACATTATGGCCCAAAGAGAATTCAATGCTGCTAATCTACTCTTTCGCTACATCGATCACCTAACTACAATTCGCGACCCAGGCCATAAGAGAAAGCCCAATCTAGCCTTAGGACACATCATTGCCTATGTCGTTGAAACCAAATACAATCTCCAATACCCTAATCATCCTAACCTTTACCCTACCTACAACTCAAACAATTCCTTCACTGCACTTCATAGTACTCGTCTTCACCCAGGAGATGGGGAAAGTCGGGGGGCTAGAGAGGAGGAGGCTCCCGCTCCCGCTCCCATTCCAGATCCTGTCCCTCTCCACCAGTACTCACCCTTTGCTCAGTTGATTGAGAGATTTGATCGTTGGGAGACTCGGTTTGACGCCTACGTTGTTGCTCAGGAGCAGCAACACTCAGAGGACATTACCCGCTACGAGCAACACCGCGCTGAGGATTTAGCCCGATTTGACAGTTTCGTTACTCAGCAGCAGCAGCAGCATGACCAGGACATCACCTGGTTCAATGCTCAGTTCACCACACTTGCCACCTACTTTCAGCAGCCACCTCCACCACCTCCATCTGATGATCTGGATCCCTCATTATTTTAGTCTGTATTTTGTGTTGTTTGTTTCATGTCTTTTTTATGTGCTTGATAGTCTTTTTCTTGTGTTTTTAGACCCTCTTTTTGTGATGACAAAAGGGGGAGTAGGGTGTACGAATAAACTGTTTGGTCATGGATTTTGTAACCTTGCGGTGTTTTAATGAATTTTTCTTACTTGTGTTTGCCATCATCAAAAAGGGGGAGATTGTTGCAAATCTACTTTTTCATAGCTTATGTTTTGATGATTGACAAACACTATCTCTCTTGGACTACTTGTTGCTTCTAACTTTTCAGGAATCGAAGATCGGACGATCAAGAGGAAGCCAAGTCCAGGATCGCGTAGGTTTAGGGTTGAGTCAGTCTGTAATTTTATTTTTCACCTTTTGAGTCTACTTGTAATAATAAAAAAGACTGATGCTAAGTAACCCTTCACACACACACACTTGAGAGGCTTAGAAATTCTGTTTTTGCCCACATCGGCCCGGCCGATATTTATATCGTCCGGGACGATCCGCTTAAAACAGAAAGTCTAATTAAGGATTCTTAATTAAGGCAGCCGACATTAACATATCGGCCTGGACGATACGTGTATCGGCCAGGACGATAAACTCAAAATAGAAAGAGATAGCCGCCTTAGACAGTTTAGGCATACTGAATTTTAAATTATCGTCCATGACGATTCCAGGATCGGCCAGGACGCAATTACCAAATTATGCCTTAATTGATCAAGAAATCAAGGGAGTAATTAAGGATGATTGATACGATCATATCGGCCAGGACGATCGTGAGATCGGCCTGGACGATCAAGCCAAATTTCAATCGGCCAGGACTGTTCCCAGGGCTGTGCTCAGGACGATTTACCTCTGATTTGAACTAATCGGCCAGGACGATCGTGAGATCGGCCTGGACGATCAAGCCAAATTTCAATCTTCCAGGACTGTTCCCAGGGCTGTGCTCTGGCCGATCTTCCTTGATTTGTACTAATCGGCCAGGCCGATGTCCATATCGGCCGGGACGATAAAGTCGGCTACTTGCAATTAATGAGCTCCTCTTGAGCTCTTCTATTTAAAGAGCTCTTCTTCAACGTTTTGAAGAAACCTTTGGCTGCTGCCTTGACCTGAGAAGACCTTGAGGAGAGAAAGAGAGAGAGGGAGAGAGAGAGGATCTTGTGAGGGAAAGCTTGCGAGGGGATTCACAAGGGTTGCTCAAGGATCGCTCTGCTTGTCTTTCGTCTGGAGTTTCTCGTCCGTGGAAGGGTCGGTAGAGGTAAGGAGTTTTGCTTTTGGTTGTGGTTCTCTGCCAGCTTCAGGAGGAAGCAAAAGGAGGTAGGTTCTCTGCCTTGCCGGGGTGGCAAAAAGGAGTTTCTTGTGAGGGCTTCTCCGCCTAGCTGTGGGGGCTAAAGGAGAGTCACGTTTTGTAGTGCAATACTTGGAGGGTGCCTCTAAGGAGTGGACGTAGGTCGAGTCGACCGAACCACTATAAATCTTGTGTTCTTATTTTTGCTTCCGCACTTTTAAATTCCGCATTTGGTTTGGTGGTGTGATTTGGTTTGTGAATTTATTTCTTTGTCTCAAGAATTTTTAAAATACCAATTCACCCCCCCTCTTGGTTAGCTTGGGACTAAGTTCATAGGGCTTAACATCCCGAACGAACTTTCATGGCTCATACGGCTCAGGTTTTTGAAGTGGTTGTTATTGATCTAGCAGAAGAAGTTGTTCTAAATTTTGGATTTGGCTGAAGGAATTAATGTTTTAATCCAGCAAGTCGAGCTATCAGTGAATGGAAATATATAATATGTCAAAGAAGATATGGGTGAAAATGATCTTGTTGGAGTGGCGTCTAAAAATAGTTCTGATAAACTGCTATCTAGTATGTCTATTTCTGTGCCTAGTATAGATAATAATAAAGAATGCTTGATTTAAAATGGTAAATTTCAATTACCCTCTAAATCCATTCAGCATAAGAAGAAGTTAAATAAAGATTTTGGGCCAATCAAAAGCAGCCTTAGAGGAAGGAAAATTGGTATATATGGTGTAAGTGATGGTTTCACTTCACCATCTAACACTTAATTATGATTGAATGGTGGAAGGCGCTTTGTATCAAGGGAAATGGGAAGAGTCTTGAAAGAAGAAGGATATCTTGGATGGATATGTTAAGTCATTCCATTGGTATTGTAGTCTTTAAAAGAAACTTTTTTCTTTATAAGACTATAGAGCAGGATGATGGTTAGCTTGAAGGTCATGGCATGGTTTTGATGAAAGTGGTGGAAGTGAAGAGATGGTGGTCTTCAAAGCATGAAGAACATTATTTTCATTTTATATTTTTCTCTTTTATTTGTAGTTTTGGTTATTATTTTTTTAGGTTTAAATCAAGAAATATAGTGTATTTAAAAGATGGGGATAGAATTTGGAATCTTAAGAATCACTCTATTCCTTATTTTTACTTAACTGGGAATTCTGGGATACTAATCAATCTTTTGTGTTGTTTAATTTTTGGTATCCCCTCCACCCCAATTGGTTTAAAATGAAGAGTAGACGATCTTATGTTCTTTATGAAATTTCATATCTTTCAAATATACTTCCTTTTCTTAATTATCCTTTAATAAGGCTTCCTTTCGTAAGTTTTGGAAGGATTGTCATTAGGTTATTTCTCTTCTAGTTTGTAATAGCTTGGTTTTTATTTTAAATGCAATTTGCATCTTTCAAAAAAAAAACTAATTGATTCTTCAAATTTTTAATAGAAGTAGCTTGATTTTTCAATTGAGTTCCTAACCACATCAATATATCTTCTAAAGGTGACTTTTTATTTCCAAATGGATAATTTTGATTTAATCTTGGATGATAAGAAGGACTAGGATTAATAATAAGCTAGTAAGGATTGTTCCAAATTCCTCCTTAATTATTTTTCCTAAATTTCATTCATTATTACAATTAATATTATTTAACCAATCAAAATTTGGATACTTTATCCAACCTAAATTTTATGTGTTAGAGTAAGTATTATTTTATCTTTAAATTAAATTCACATTTTTAATCCCTTTCACACCATTATCGCTAATAGAATTTAAATTTTGATCCTCCAATTTTATAGATGATTCAAATATTGATCCTAAACTGATCCTTATTAGGTTCAATTTTTAAAATTATTGCAATTTGTGTAGTCAAAATTGGCAAAGCATCAAATTCATAAATTCCAACTAATCTCTTAGGATTTATCCTATTAGCTGGCCATTGGAATTTATTAGTAGCCATTTTCTCTATTAATTCATATACTTTCTCAAATAGCTTGGATATTAAAGATTCTAAATTTTTTATATCTATGATTGTTCTAAGAGATCCTACTAATCTATTATAAAAGATTTGAATAACCAACCAATCAGGTAATGCATGATAAGGACATTTCCTAAGTATTTCCTTTAATCTCTCCCAACTTTCATAAATTGCTTCTCCTTCAAACTATGCAAAAGATGTGATATCCTTTCTAATTTTGGTTATCTTTAAAAATTAAAAATATTTAATAAGAAATTTATGAGCCAACTCAATCCAAGTGGTAATAAAGCCTCGTGGGAAAGAATTCAACCACATCTTAGCCTTATCTCTGAGAGAAAGTGAAAATAATTAAAGTCTAATAGCATCATCACTAACACTATTATACCAATATGTTGTGCATATTTCTAAAAAAACTAGCTAAGTATAAATTGGGATCGTTAAAACAAATTTCCCAAAACTGAAAATTTTTAACCATCTGAATTATGGTAGATTTTAATTCAAAATTATTAGCCTAAATAGTAGGTTTTTTAATACTTTGATTAATTTTGTCTACAATAAGATTAGAAAAATCACTTAGTTGTCTAAAATGATCTTAATTTGGTATTGGTTTAAACATTTTTAAAAAAAATTTAGCTTTTTAAAATTTTGAATGGGTCATTTCTATCTCAAAATCAAACAATAAAAGTTCCATTTTAGATATACAAATCATGCAATAATGAATATATAATCACATAAATAAAGATACAAGTAGGTCTAAATATGCATTTATTTTAATAATATAATAAAAATTATGAAAAGCATATTACTTCCTAACAATGGTGCTAAAACCTTGATGGGGGATAAATGTGAACTAGTGTGTGTAGCCAAGCAAGGCTTATTACAGTGTGTAATGAATGCTTATTCTTGTTAATGTTGAGTGAAGCTTAGGTTTTCCTTGATATGTTAATAATGAAATCTCACTGAAATTTACACAAGTATATATAACAAATTAAGTAATAAAGTGATTAAATAGAGTGTCAAACCAATAATATTTTAATTCCTTATTATCAATGTATAATTTATCCTACTAAAATAAAAATAAAGATTTTGAAGTTTCTATCTTTTGATAAAAATAATAAATGATTGATACAATGTTTTTAATAATATTTGTTATTAATGAATGCAAATATCATATTTTTCCTAATAAGTCTCTTAATCATAGATATGATCCAGAGCAAGTGTACCCTTAGATCTCTATTGACCTTGTAAGGGTGAAAGGAATATATGTTGACCTCCTATAACTAGAATATCTCCTTAAGAAAATAAAATATTTAAGTATCATATATCTAGATATGCCAATATTCTATCTTAGTATTCCTGATTACTCTTACATTCTTCCATCAAAACTGTACATCACACTAGTTTATAACTACACATATGGCCACTATATGTAATAAATAAAGAATGATATATAATAAAAAATATCATTAAATCTTTAAATAAATGGAGTCTTCATTAGTACTTTAATATGCTCTTAACATCATCAATCCAATAAAAGAGATTTAGCTAGATATAGAATAAATGATAAGCAAACTCATTTTCATTAAATTCATAGAAGAACATAACTACAAAGGAAATAGTGGAATATTTCACGAAGTAGGATCAAATTTTTCTCATATACACTCCTTCCTTCACCTGTATATTTGCTTCAACAAAATAAAGACTAGTTATATCGTGTACGTCCTTAGTCTCCCTTATATTTTACTTTAAGAGGGTATTAGAGAAGCATATTCAAAAATACTAAAAGTTATATAAGTGATTGAACTCTTTTACAAATAAAAAAGAATATCCATCTATAAAAAAATATAAAAAGGGCATCTAGCGCTTGGCACTTGAGAGTGTTGAATTATTGTGCCTGAAAGTGAAATAGTTCCTAAAAGAAGAAATATTTACTCCTCCATGGTGCTTGATGAGATAGAACATTAATTTAGTAAATAGTCACAACCTTTCACTAAAACAGCATGGCCCATATAAGTTGCAACTACTAAGAACTGATGATGTTGAAATTGGAGCGCTGTTATTCTCGAGTGGGCAAAATGGCACCGAGATGCTGAAATGTATAACTCGTGGTATTCAACATCTTGAGAACCTAAAGCTGCCATGCTAGCTTTCTAATGCAGTGGTGCTTCAAACACTACTATGGTGGATGTTTTGCTGCCACAATGCTTGCAAACAAAGAGCATGGTGTTGCAATGTCCAACAGTGATATCTCGATTGTGATGCCCTATAATCTAATTTGGAAAAACTATTTTTTATTTTTTAAAAAATAATAAATTAAGCTACCTAATTTCTTTTATGAATATTAAAAGCACCATAAATAAAATTATCAAACAAAACATTAATAAATACATATGTATTCAATTCTCAAAAATTATATACACTACTTAGGAACTACAAAATCATGTCATAACTACTATATCCTAAGTATAAAATAATAACTAAAATAAAATATAACAAAACTTAAAAAATACTGATCAGCCTCACACTCTTGATCCTCTACCCTAACTTGAAATCATTTAATCACATATAAAAAGCTAAAAATCCCAATAGGTCACCAAAACCTACAACTAAATTCAAAGCACAATGAATGAGTAATATGCAGGTCAATAGTCAAATCATAGTAGTTACATTCATTTGATCATTAAATCAATACATAAATAGTAAAATTAACATGCATCGTTATTAAAATCTATAAATAGTAAACTACTATGATACAAAAGCCAATAAGTAGTAAACTACTATAAGTATTAAATCAATAAAGTAATCATCATATATGTAATACCAATCAGTATAGAAATTGGATAAAGCATCGAATCAAAATATCAGTAAAGATTGTTGAAATCAAATCAGTATAATAAAATTATATATGAATAAACACATGTTATCCAATTTTTCTTTATCAGTATTAAATTAATATCTTAATCGCATACATAATATATCCTATATATAACTTATTTCATGAATGTATTATGCTTTTTGAATCAATAAATTAGTAATAGTGTTAGTAATAAATTCATATAATAATATGAATAATGCCTCATTAACATTCATTTCAGTAGTCACACTAAATAAGTAGAAATTCTACCTACATGATGTTTTTCAGTATCATCTCAGTGCTAGTAAATTATTGGCTCAGTAAACAAAGTCATCACTTTTTGCTCGTTGGCATATGAACCATCTACTTATAACTTCAAATCAATATATCACATGAATCAGTGGAGGATAATATCAAATCACAGTATTTAAAGGAAAGCTCACCTACCCCTAATCTTGTACAGTTTAATCAATCTCTAACAAATAGGTTTACCAGACTTTACTTATTTTTCCACACTCATATTATTATCACATTACTATAATTACAATAGGGACCAACTATTACTCAATCACATAATCACATTCATTTTTAATGCATTGTAGTAAATAAAGAAAAATTGAGCCTAATTCACAAACTACCAAAATGTCCTAACTATAGACAATAAAAATAATACTAAGCAAAATTTTATATTTTTAGAATTTAACCAATATACTAAATATTACATAAAATAATATTTTAAAGCTTTGATTGAACTAAATCACTTTTTCAAGAAGTCAAAATAATTTTTTTAGTAGGCAAAAAGTGTTGTATTTTAAAATCACTAGGCAAAAAATCTCAAATAAATACTCAAAATGTTCATAATCTCAATATCTATAACATATAAAAAGTTATTCAATGAAAATTTTACCAACACTAAATTATTATCATTTTTTAGATACAAAAATAAAAATTTGATCAAAAAAAATACCAAAAACACAAAAAGTCTAAAATCAAAAATATGGTAAAGGCTCCTTACAACAAGTCCAGTAAATTTCCTAACTAACTCGTTTGACAAAAAAATTGCTCTGTAACCTCTAGATCCCAACATCATTTTCTCTCTCCTCACTTTCTTTTTAAATTTTAGTTTTTGATTTCTCTATTAAGCCAAAATTAATATGAGACTAAGGGCTTAAGGAAGAAATAGTGAGTGCTTTAGATTTTTTATATTAAAAAATTATAATATTTATTTTAATTTTATAGTTTAATAAATTTTTAGTATAAAATTCATATAGATATTTTTGGGGCTTTAAAAATTATTGAAAAATATAAATAAAATAAATCATTTTGTTAAAAAATTCTAATTTGCAAAGCTGTGTTATGACGGTTCCAAAATCTCCACTTGTACTAATTGGTATCAATTTCTTAAGGATTTTAACTAGTACCAAAAAATTATAAAAAAAATGTTATGAAATTAAAATATTATAATATCAATGCTTTGGAAAAAATAGTTTGTGATTTGGACTTAAATTGACTCAAAAAAATTTTTTGAGAGCATTATCATACGGGCAATGCATCAATAATATTGAATATAGCGTAGCGGTAGTATTTCCTCTAGCACCATGGCGCTTAATGAAAGTTCGTTAGGAATGTTAGGCCCCTTATGAATATGCCCAAGGCTAACCAAGAGTGAAGTGAATTGGTATTTTAAAGATCTTTAAATCAAAACTCAAACCAAACCAAAATTCATCACAAAGAAAGCACAATGCGGAAATTAAAAGTGAAAATAATAAAGGAAAGAACACCCCAGATTTATAATGGTTTGATAAAACCTTGACCTACGTCCACTCCCCGGAGGCGCCCTTCGGGTATTGCACTAAACTAAGTGTATCTCCTTTATCCCCCACAACTAGGCGGAGAAGCCCTTACAAAATCACTTCCAACTTCCTCGGTCCGGTGGAGTTGCCGGGTCCTTTGACACCCAAGAGATCTTTTTCTTCTCTGAACTTCCCTCAAGATAAGCCTTGAATCTGACGGTACTAAGGTGCAAGCTCGTCAGAGAAACCGTATGGAATTCCCCTCCACACTCCCTTGAGTCCCCCTCTAAGGATCTTCTTCCTCTCTCAAACTTCACCTTTTCTTCACTCCCTTTCAAGCTCTCTCTCTTTAAGTTTCCCCCAAAAGAACGAAGATACAAAGGCTGCAAAAGATACTTGCAAAGTGCCTTGTCAAATCTTAAATAGAAGAACTCAAAATGAGCTCATTAATACAACTTGCCAACTTTATCATCCAGGCCGATATAAAAATCTGCCTAGCCGATCAGCATAAATTATGCTCAATCAGCCCGATCGGTTAGGGATGATCAAAAGATTTTTGGTTATATCATCCTGGTCGATAGGATATCATCCTGGATGATTAATTTAAATCAGAGGATAATCATCCTGAATATTGCCCTGAAAAGAAGCTAGCTGATGTCAATCATCTCGGCTGATCTTGTAATCGGCCTGGCCGATGTGATCGTGCAAATCACTATTAATTACTTTCCTTAATTAACAGATTAATTTAGGAAAAAATTTCTTGGATCAGCCAGACTGATCCCCGAGATGATGTCCAAAAATAAGTAATTCCTAAATAAATCTAGCAATAGATTCTTTCTATTTTGAGCCTATCGTCCTAGCCGATATAAAATCCTCCATGACAATGTTCTTAATGACGGTTGCCTTAATAAGGATGCCCTAATCAGAGTTTCTATTTTTGAACTGATCGTCCAGGCCTATATAAATATCATTCCGGATGATGTTACCAAAAATAGTAAACTCTAGGGAATAGTCAGAAATTCTTTCAAGGTGTGTGTGTGTAAGATTACATAGCATCAGGAGCCACACCAATTATAAAAGACTCAAGAAAGGAAAAAGGTACAATCTGACTCAGATCTAGTCTACCCAATCTTGAGCTGGTTCTAATTGCAGTCTGATCTTGTGGACCTGAAATGTCAGTAGGTAAGATAGTCGTAGAGAAACAAGAGTGTTTGCTATCATCAAAATAATAATCAATGAAAAAAGATTCCCAACAATCTTCCCCTTTTTGATGATGGCAAATATTACTGGTTGAATTTGCAAAAATGAATCATGTTCTCCTAATCTCCCCCTTACTAAAATAAAACTTTAAAAAAAGGGGAAATCAAAAATTTTTATTATTTTTAATTTTTGAAAGAGAAAAAAAAATATAAATACAACAATACTTTTCTCCCCCTTTGACATTATCAAAAAGAGAAGGGGAACGAAAAAAAAAAAAGAAAAGCTTCCTCATAATTTTATTAAAAAAACTTAGTAAGGAATGGATTGACAACACATAATCTAGTAAAGGTAAGAAATTCAGAAATTGTTAATTCAAGCTCAAGTTCTTTTTAAAGGATAAAAAACTTTTTAATCTAATATCTAAATCAAGGAATAAATTAGAAAAAGAAACACTAATTTTTTCAAAACTCCTTCCATAAAACATTTCTAATAGAAGATTAATGCACGAATTGTTGAATCAGAAATCATAAATTTCAAAGTCAAGTATCGAAAGTATCAAAGGTTTTCTTAAGCTTTAAGAAGTATAAGAATGGTAAGTATTATATTTTGTGTGCTCATTTTATGGCTCTTGTCAATTGGTTGGCGCACTGCGCATCTTTTGATTTTTGATACACTTTGTGTATCTTTTTTTTTTCAATTTGACGTCATTGCTCATCTTTTATTTTTTGACATCATTGGCCACTTTTTTTAATATGCTACCTTTCTGAAATCTTAAAAAAAAAAAAAGTAAACCCATCCTATTGATAAAATGAAATACTTGATTAAGAAAATTATGAGGTAGATTCAACAACTTGTAAAAGATTCCTATGTGATAAATAAAATATAGGGAGATAAAAAAAATTCAGTTTCAAAAATCTAATTTAAAATATGATGAAGATTTTAAATCAAAAGTAGAATAACCTCTTTTAGGAAACAGAGATTGAGAGTCAAAATCATGAGTTTCCTTTCTTTGACTGTTTTTAGAGAAGTCAACTACAACTTACATAAGAATTTCAAGAAAAATAGGAGGTAGATTTTTTATTTTAAAAATTTAATCCTTTTAAAAAAATAGAAAACACTACATAAAAAGAAAAAGTAAAAACAAAATTAAAAATTTAAAGAAGAAGAAAAAGAAAATAAAAGAATGAATGAATGAAAAAAGAATAAATCTAAAACCAAAAACACACAAAAAACACACAAAAAAAGAACAAAACATGCAAACACAAAAAAAAAATAAAGCACACAAACAACAGTTTAAACATCATCTTGCTCCTGGTCGATGATTTAGAAGCTAGGTCTGCTTAGGGGATTTTTTGCTTTTCATTTACTTGCCCTTTCTATAATTTGCTTAGCTTTAGCCTTTTCTCTTCCAAGACGAGTTCTCAAATTAGGGCACTGATTTTTTATATGTCTAGGTTTCCTACATTCAAAGCAAATAATGTCAGAAATAATCTTAACATTCTTACCATTTATACCTTTATTCCACTTGTGTTGATGCTTCTGTTTTAGTGAGCTTTCTAATTTGCTTGATAAGTCATAGCTTTCGTTACCAACTAAACCACTTTTCTCCATGTCTTCAGCTTTTAGTACTATCATTTCACCTGCATCCAAAAGTCTTTAACCCAAATTTTGCTCGTAGGCAATGAGTAAGTCAATCAAATTAGCTATAGAATATTTATTAAAAAATTTTTATTCACAAATAACAACTTTGGCATCAAATTTGTTAAGTAAACAATAAAGAATTTTATTAACTTTTTCAAAATTTGAAAACTCCTTTCCTAAAGCATGTAATGATGTAAAAATTTGAATAAATTTAGTATACATGATTAAGATTGTCTCATAAGATTTCATGCAAAAAAGTTCATAATCATGCATTAAAATATTCAACTTGGATTGCTTGATTTCACTAGTGCCTTCGTATATGGTGTGTAATTTATCCTAAATTTCCTTACCAGTAGTGCACGCGAATACCAACATAAAATCATCAGAATTTAAAGCACAAAAAATAGTTTAAAGATTTTGTATTCAATTGAGCATCGATTCGTTCATCCCTATTCCATTGATTAAAAGAAATATTAGTTTTAATTCCATCTAAAAAATGTGATGGTACAGAATAACCAGTTAAAATCATTTACCACATTCGAAAACCAATTGATTGCAAGAAAGTAGATATGTAAATTTTTCAAAAATCAAAAGTAATATTTTTAAATAAAGGTGATCTGGTGATTGAGTAACCTTCCACAATATTATGATTTCCATAGTTAGCCAAGGATCAAAATTCAAAAAATTTTCAAACTTAGTTTTTATGAATCCCGCTCTGATACCACTTGAAAGTTCGTTAGGGATGTTAGGCCCCTTATGAACTGGCCCAAAACTAACCAAGAGTGAGGTGCATTATTATTTTAAAGATCTTTAAATCAAAACTCAAACCAAACTAAAATTCACCACAAAGAAAGCACAATGCGGAAATTAAATGCAGAAATAATAAAGGAAAGAACACACCAAATTTATAGTGGTTTGGTCAAACCTTGACCTACATCCACTCCCCGGTGGTGCCCTCTGGGTATTGCACTAAACTAAGTGCCTCTCCTTTAGCCCCCGCAGCTAGGCAAAGAAGCCCTTACAAAATCACTTCCATCTTCCCCGGTGTGGCGGAGTAGCCGGGTCCATTAACACCAAAGAGGTCTTCTTCTTCTGTGAACTTTACTCAAGACAAGCCTTGAATTTGATGGTACTAAGGTGCAAGCTCGTCGGAGTAACCGTATGGAATGCCCCTCCACACTCTCTTGAGTCCCCCTCTAAGGATCTTCTCCTTCTCTCAAACTCCACCCTTTCCTCACTCTCTTTCAAGCTCTCTTTTCAAGTTTTCCTTAAAAGAATGAAGCTTCAATGGTTGCCAAAGACACTTACAAAGTGCCTTATCAAAGCTTAAATAGAAGATCTCAAAATAAGCTCATTAATGCAACTTGCCGACTTTATCATCCAGGTTGATATAAATATCGGCCTAGCCGATCAGCGTAAAGTATGCTTAATTAGCCTGGTTGGTTAGGGACGATCAGAAGATTTTTGGTCAAATCGTCCAGGTTGATAAGATATCGTCCTGGACGATTAGTTCAAATTAGAGGAAAATCATCCTCAATATCGCCCTGAAAAGAAGCTGGCCGATGTTAAATCGTCCTGGCCAATCCTGCGATCGGTCAGGCCGATGTGATCGCGCAAATCACCATTAATTATTTTTCTTAATTACCAGATTAATTTAGGAAAATTTATCCTAGATTGGCCAGGCCAATCCTCAGGATGATGTCCAAATATAATTAATTCCGAAATAAATCTAGCGATAAATTCTTTCTATTTTGAGCCTATCGTCCTGACCGATACAAAATTGTCCAAGATGATGTTCTTAATGACAGTTGCCATAATAAGGATGCCCTAATTAGGGTTTCTATTTTTGAACCGATCGTCCAGGCCTATATAAATATCATCCCGAATGATGTTACCAAAATAGTAAACTCTAGGTAACAGTCAGAAATTCTTCCAAGGTGTGTGTATGTAAGATTACTTAGCATTAGGAGCTACACCAATTACAAAAGACTCAAGAAAGGAAAAAGGTATAATCTGACTCAGACCTAGTCTACCCAATCTTGAGTTGGTTCCAATTGCAGTCTGATCTTGTGGACCTGAAATGTCAATAGGTAAGTCAATAGTAGAGAAATAAGAGTGTTTTTTTATCATCAAAATCATAATCAATGAAAACATATTTGCAACACTAAATGTTCCTTTGTAATTTTTACCATTTTTTAGTTTTTCTTGTACAAAAAAAAACTAAAATAACACATTTTTATTGAAATTCAAACTGAATAAGTATTACATAATTTACACTTATCACCTTACTAAGGGGGTAATAGGGGAGTCACTAAAAGTTTTTAAATAGAAAAAATACCTAGCTAAGAATTTATGTACCAACTCTTTCCAAGTGGTTATAGAGCTTAGGGTAAGGAATTCAACCACATCTTAGCTTTACCCCATAGAGAAAATAGGAATAAATGATGTTGAAAACCTATTTCAAACACTAGGATTTTGATGATAACAAATATTATTGTGTATGTTATTAAGAGAGTTACTATTTGCATGTTTTACATTCTTGCAACTTATATAGTTTTGATGATTTCAAATATTATTATTTTATATGTAGTTATCTCCTAACACTTTTTAGAAGACTTGTTTTTTCTCTTGTGTGCACTAACATTTCAGGAAAATTGAACTCCAAACTACTAAAGACTTCAAATCAAATTCAGTATGAGATATCTTGTATTTTGAAGCTTGTAATTTTTGTATGAATTAAGTTTGAGAGGGAGTGATTGTAATTGTGTGAATAAACACACACACACTTGAAGAGATCTTAAAAATTTTGTAATGATCGTACGAGACGAATACAATTCGTACGGGATGATTAGGTCAGTTATCTCCTTCTAAGAGCAATGGAATGAACAGTTTTTGGAGAAATTTTTTTCTAAGTCCTAATCGTCTAGGATGAAATTATTTTCCTCCCCGGACGAGCTAGGCTCTATAATTTTTTTATCCAAACGAAATTATAATCATGCCAGGATGAGCTAGGCTCCATAAAATTTTTGTCTAGACGAAATTTTAATCGTCCCCAGATGAGTTGGGCTCTATAAAATTTTCGTCCATATGACATTTATAATCATGCCTGGACGAGTTACTCTGTATAAAAATTTCATCCAGACAAAATCCTGTTCGTCCCAGGACGATGGAAACTAACTTAAGTAAGTTAGTTACATCCTGTAGTTATTTGGGAACTGACCTATGAAATAATTGTTCGTCCGGACGAACCTAGTTCGTACGGAACGATGATCGTGTACGAACATAGTTCATACAAACATTCATTAGGATCATTTCTGACACTTTAAGTAAAATCATCCAGGATGATCCACGATCGTACGGGACGATCCATTTCGTGTTGACTTGAAAATTTGCAGTTTTTTTATGGTTTTTCTTGTCTCTTCTATATATATTCCAATTTAGACAGCCACCAACTCTTTTTGCTCATTAATCTTCGTGCCTATTAAAAAAAGAGTTAAGGAGAGAGTGTGAGAGAGTATTTGAAGAAGGATTATTGCTACTGAAGCGTGAAGGCTTCACTTGGAGTTTAAAGGAAAGAGTCTTTGCTTTTGAATTGTGATTACTTCACTCTTTTCTTTATTCCTTCTAGATTTTTTGTGAGGAGATCTATCAAGAAGATCCGGTTCTCTGCAGACACTTAGAGAGTATTAATAGACGAATGGTTCTTTGCCCATACTAGGAGAGTGTGAACAGCTGGAGGGTTCTCTGCCCACACTAGGAGAGTGTAAAAGGACTAACGGTACTCTGCCAATATTGGGGATAGTGTAAAAAAATGACGGTTCTCTACCGCACCGAGTAGTGGTGGAAAGAGTTTGTTGTAAAGGCTTCTCCGCCTTGATGTGGGTGCAAAAGGAGAGACACTACTGGTATTAGTGCAATACTCAGAGGGTGCCTCCAAGGAGTGGATGTAGGTTTGGTTTTGACCGAACCACTATAAATCTGGCATCATTATTTTTCCACTATTTTTTTATTTTTTTGATTTACTATTTTATAACTGTGGTTGAAAAACTACTTCTACAAAATTTATTAAAGTTTAATTTCAGTTTAAAATACTCAAAAGAGGGATTAATTATTAAAATACCAATTCACCCCCCTCTTGGTTAACCGTGGGACATAAGCTTAGGCTTATCAACCTAATTCATAGTGAACGAGTTTCAACAAGTGGTATCAGAGCTTTGTTTTAAAATCATAAGTTTAGACTACTTTTTTATTAACGTAGATGGGTACATTTGGAAACTGAAACACACCTGAGGGTTACTCTATAACTAGACCTCCACTATTTGACAATATACCTTTTGATTTTTGAAAAACTCACATGTCTATTTTTTTACAATCACTTGATTATCGTATGTGGATCTTTGTCTAGGAAGGATATACAAAACCAACTAGATTAGTTGACGGAGTAAGAGTTAAAACACCTTTTACAAACTGGACAGTAGAAGAATGTGACTTAGCACAACTAAATGCCAAATGCTTGAATAGTTTCTTTTATACTTTAAAATCAGAAGACTACATGCGGGTTTCCACTTCAAAAGTGGAAAGGATATATGGGATAGACTTTGTATAACATATGAGGGGTTTAATGAGGTTAAGCAATCTTGACTTAATATCTTGTTATATGATTATGAATTATTTCGCATGAAACCTGATGAATCCATTTCTAATATGTACACAAGATTCACACAAATAGTCACCTCTTTACATGCATTAGGTAGGGAGTTAACAAATGCTGAAATGGTTAATAAGATTCTTCATTGCTTACCTACTACATATGATGCTAAAATTACTACAATTACAGAATAAGAATTTAAACATTTACTCTATTGACAATCTTTTTGGTTCGCTTATTGCTTACAAGCAAGGAGTTAGCCAAAGAAAGGTTGATGTAGGTGAACCACGAAGGGAGAAAAACATAGCACTGAATGTGGAAGAGTCTAAGAGTGAACACTCACAACCTGAGGATGAAGATGACATCGCATTGATGACTAGATAATTCAGAAGCTTTTTGAAGATGAAGCAGAAGAAACGCCAGCAGTGAAATAGAGGTAAATTCAATAGAAATGTCAAGGTTTCAAATGAAATTATTTGCTATGAGTGCAGGAAACATGGACATATAAATACGGATTGCCCATAACTCAAAGCGAATCCTAGCAAGGAGAAGGTAGAGCAGAAACCATTTGTGAAGAAGGCCAAGAAAAAGTTCCAACGAGCTTTTTAGGTGGACTCAGCTTCGAACTAGTCAGAAATAGAAAAGAAAGAGGAAGTCACTAATCTATGCTTAATGGCCGATAATCTTGATCAGTCAGATCAAGAAGAGGTATGTGACTTAACTTATAATGAACTTTTTGAAGTTTCTGAACACATGCATGAATCATATAAGAAAATAAAAAAAATGCATGCTAGCCTTAGTTTAGAATTGGAAGAGCTTAAAAAGGAACATGAAATCTTTAGGAAAGATCATGATTTGATTGATAACAATCACATGAAATTACTTGATGAGTTTGATGACTTGAATAAAAATCATGAGAATTTAAAGTCATCCTATGCAGAACTCGAGAAAGATTTTAAGAACTTTAAGGATGAATCAGAGAGCAAATTATATAAAATCAATTATTTAAATCAAATATTGAAAGATATGAATTCATTTTACAAATTAACGATAAAAGTTCTTGAGGATAATAGGATACCCCCTAAACTTGAAGATTTTACTAATCCTATTCTATATCCTAAATTAATCCAAACTCTGAAAAGACAGATGAATGTTAGAAGACTTAGAAAATCATTTCTAGAAGTAAAATGTAATAATTGTGGATTGTTTGGACATATAGCTCACACTTGTACTTTGAAGATGAAAACTAATTTGGTGTGGAGACCTAAGATGTATAAACCTAGACATATCATACATGTATCAGATTATAAATTGCTAAAAGGTGAACCTAAACTTGTTTGGGTTCCCATGTCTAACGTTTGATAATTTTGTAGGGCCGCTCTCACACAAGATCTCGTGAGAGCATATGGTACCTGGACAGCGGATGTTCAAAGCATATGACTGGAGATACTACTCAAATCATAACGCTGGAAGCTATGAGTGGAGGCAATGTTACACTTTGAGATAATACCACAAAGAAGGTGGTTAGATCAGGTAAGATTAAAAATTTTAAGAATTTTTTCATAGACAATGTGTTATTGGTTGAAGGCTTAAAACATAATTTGTTAAGTATAAGTCAGCTTTGTGATAAAGGTTATTGTGTAAAATTTTTCCCTACTAGCTGCATATTAAGCCTAAATGGAAAAGATGTTTTGAATGAAAAAAGGATAAATAATATTTATAAGTTAGATTTGAATTGCATTCAAGCTCCTACTACTTTTTATTTGAAAACTGTATCTGATGAGTCATGGCTTTGGCATAGGAGACTTTGTCATTCTAGCATGAAAAATCTTAGGAGGATTACCCAAAAAAACTTAGTGAGAGGTATACCTAAACTAGACTTTACTAAGGACCACCTTTGTGATGCATGTCAACTAGGAAAGCAAGTGAAGTCCTCTTTTCAGTCCAATAAGGATCTTAGAACTAGTAAACCATTGGAGATTTTGCATATGGATTTTTTTGGACCAGTTAGAACTGTGAATCTAGGAGGGAAGGTATACGAATTTGTGATTGTGGATGATTACTCAAGATTCACATGGGTTAGATTTATATTTCATAAGAGTAAATCATTTGAGGAATTTAAAAATTTTTTGACTTGGATTCAAAGAAAATTAGGGTGTGAAATTATTTCTATACAAAGTGATCATGGAGGAGAATTTGAGAATGATAAATTTGAAGAATTTTGTAAGGAGAAATGACTTGATCACAACTTTTCTGCACCTAAAACCCCTCAGCAGAATGGGGTAGTCAAAAGGAAAAATAGAATATTAATAGAAGCCGCCCAAGCAATGTTGGCAGAATACTCATTTTCTAAATATTTTTGGGCTGAGACGGTTACTACTGCATGTTATGTTCTGAATAGGGTAAATGTGAATCTAAATTAAATAAAACACCCTATGAGTTGCTAAAAGAGAGAACACCAAATTTATCACATTTGCATGTTTTTTGTTGCAAGGTGTTCATTCATAACAATGAAAAATCTGTCTTAGAAAAATTTGATCAAAAATCAGATGAAGGAATTTTTGTTGGATACTCAAATGTTGGAAAATCTTATAGAGTATTCAATAAAAGAACTTTGGTAATTGAGGAGACCACACATGTTGTATTTGATGAATCTGGAAATATGAAAGAGCCAAATGTTGAAGAAGATGAAATTGAGATTAACTCCCAAAATATTGATAAGATGAATTTGGAAAAAAATTTGGAAGAAAATTTAGAAATAGAAAACCCTTTGCCTAGATATTTGAGATTTTCTAAAAACCACCCAAGGGAATCGATTATAGGTGAACCAAGTGAGGGTGTAAGGACTAGGCGTGGATTAAACAAAGAAGTCAATCATTCAGCCTTTATTTCAACAGTAGACCCCACTAATATTGATCAAGCACTTTCTGATGAATTTTAGATTTTGATCATGCAAGAAGAGTTGAATCAATTTGTAAGAAATAAAGTTTGGGAATTAACTACAAGGCCAAAAAAACTACAAGGCCAAAAAATCAAAGTGTAGTTGGAACTAAGTAGGTATTCAAAAATAAAATGAATGACTCAGGAGTAGTCATTAGAAATAAAGCTAGATTAGTTACTAAGGGGTATAATCAAATTGAAGGGATTGATTTTGAGAAAACTTTTTCCCCTGTAGCTAGACCTGAAGCAATTAGGGTTTTGCTAGCCCCTGTAGCTAGCCTAGTGCCTTTTTAAATGGGATAATTCAAGAGGAAGTTTTTGTAGAACAACCTCCAGGTTTTGAAAATTCTAAATACCCAAATCATATTTTCAAGTTGAAAAAGGCATTATATGGATTGAAACAGGCACCTAGAGCTTGGTATGAGAGGTTGAGCACTTTCCTACTTGAAAGATCTTTTGAAAAAGGAAGTGTGGATACAACTCTTTTTTTGAAGAAATGTGGAAAGGATATACTCATTCTTCAAAATTATGTCGTTGATATCATTTTTAGATCTTCAAATAAAAATCTTTGTGATGATTTTTCTAAAATAATGAGTAGTGAATTTGAGATGAGTCTAATGGGAGATTTAAGTTATTTTCTAAGCTTTAGCATTAAGCAAATTGAGGAAGGTACATTTCTTAGTCAATCAAAGTATATTAAGGACATCCTCAATAAAGTATGAAATGGATAATGTTAAACCTGTTAGTATACCAATGAGTTCCTCAATTCAATTGGATAAGGACCCTAAGGGAAAATCTGTTGATCAAAAGAAATTTAGAGGGATAACTGGATCTTTACTTTACTTGACTACTAGCTGACCCGATATCATGTTTAGTGTTTGCTTGTGTGCTAGATTTCAATCAGATCCAAAAGAGTCACATTTGATAGCAGTGAAAAGGATTTTAAGATATCTGTTAGGAACTTAGAACTTAGGAATTTGGTATCCTAAGTTTAGCTCATCATTTGAAAGTATTGGTTATTCAGATTCTGACTTTGCAGGTTGTAGGGTGGATAAAAAAAGCACTTCTGGAACATGTTAATTCATTGGAAATTCTTTAGTCTCTTGGTCCATTAGAAAATAAAATTCTGTAGCCCTATCTACTGCTGAAGCTGAATACATTGCATTAGGAAGTTGTGTGGCACAAGTACTTCTATTGAAACAAGAGTTGATTGATTTAGGATTGACTATAGGCACTATTCTAATTTATTGTGATAACACTAGTGCTATTTGTATTTCTAGAAGTTCTATTCAACATTCAAGAATCAAACACATAGACATAAGCCATCATTTTCTTAAGGGAACATGTATCCAAGGGAGAAATTGAACTCATTCATGTTACAACTGAAAATCAACTTGCAGACATTTTTACAAAACATTTATCCTTTGATACTTTCAGTGCATTAAGAACAAGTCTTGGTGTGATTGATTTAAATGCTTAAATAAAAATGTTTTCTGCAACATTGATGTTTGTTTTCTAGTAAATATTTTTGTGTTCGTTATGAGTTTTTGATCTTATTTTTGTGTGATTTTTTTGGAGTGTTTTATTGTTGTACATGGTGTTTTTTATGTGATTTTTGAATTTTCGTTTTTTTTGTGTGCAAAATCAAAAAAAAAATTAAGTGATAATTGTCCAGGATAAAAAATTTTCATACGGGACGATTCGTGTAATGTGTCAAAGTGTCAGATTTTAAACCATTTGCTTGCAATTTTTAGTGTTTAATAGTCACTTCGTCTGGACGATCGTTATGATGTTGAAAAAATTCCAAGCTAGGAATTTATGTACCAACTCTTTCCAAGTGGTTATAGAGCATAGGGTAAGAAATTCAACCACATCTTAGCTTTACCCCATAGAGAAAATAGGAATAAATGATGTTGAAAACATATTTCAAACACTAGGATTTTGATGATAATAAACATTATTGTGAATGTTGTTAAGAGAGTTGCTATTTGCATGTTTTACATTTTTGCAACTTGTATAGTTTTGATGATTCTAGATATTATTGTTTTATGTGTAGTTATCTCCTAACACTTTTTGGAAGATTTATTTTTGCTCTTGTGTGTACTAACATTTCAGCAAAATCAAACTCCAAATTACTGAAGACTTCAAATCAAATTCAGCATGAGATATCTTGTATTTTGAAGCATGTAATTTTTGTATGAATTAAGTTTGAGAGGGAGTGATTGTAATTGAGTGAATAAACACACACACACTTGAGGAGATCTTAAAAATTTTGTACTGATCATACGGGACAAATACAATTCGTACGGGACGATCAGGTCAGTTATCTCCTTGTAAGAGCAATGGAACAAACAGTTTTTGGAGAAAATTTTTTCTAAGTCCTGATCGTCTAGGAAGAAATTATTTTCATCCCCGGAAGCACTAGGCTCTGTAAAATTTTCATCCAGAAGAAATTATAATCGTGCCAAGACGAGCTAGGCTCTGTAAAATTTTTGTCTAGACAAAATTATAATCGTCCCCAAACGAGTTGGGCTCTATAAAATTTTTGTACATACGACATTTATAATCGTGCCTAGACGAGTTACTCTCTGTAAAAATTTCATCCGGATGAAATCCTGTTCATCCCAGGATGATGAAAACTGACTTAAGTAAGTTGGTTACATCCTGTAGTTATTTGGGAACCGACCTATAAAATAATTGTTCATCCGGACGAACCTAGTTCGTACGGGATGATGATCGTATACGAATATAGTTCGTACAAATATTCATTAGGATCGTTTCTGACAATTTAAGTAAAATTGTCCAGGACGATCCACGATCGTATGGGACGATCCATTTTGTGTTGACTTGAAAATTAATAGTTTTTGGACGGTTTTTCTTATCTCTTCTATATATAGTCCAATTTAGACTGCCACCAAATCTTTTTGCTCATTGATCTTCATGCCTATTAAGAAGAGTCAAGGAGAGAGTGTGAGAGAGTATTTGAAGAAGGATTCTTGCTACTGGAGCGTGAAGGCTTCACTTGGAGTTTAAAGGTAAGAGTCTTTACTTTTGAATTGTGATTACTTCACTCTTTTCTTTCTTCCTTCTAGATTTTTTGAGAGGAGATCTGTCATGAAGATTCGGTTCTCTGCCGACACTTGGAGAGTGTGAATAGACGAAGGGTTCTCTGCCCACACTAGGAGAGTGTGAACAGCCGGAGGATTCTCTGCCCACACTAGGAGAGTATGAACAGCCGAGGGTTCTCTGCCCACACTAGGAGAGTGTAAAAGGATGAACGGTTCTCTGCCAACACTGGGGATAGTGTAAAACAACGACGGTTCTCTACCGTACCAGGTATTGGTGGAAAGAGTTTGTTGTAAAGGCTTCTCCACCTGCTGTGGGTGCAAAAGGAGACACACTATTGGTATTAGTGCAATACTCGGAGGGTGCATCCGGGGAGTGGATGTAGGTCTGGTTTTGACCGAACCACTATAAATATGGTGTCATTATTTTTCCGTTATTTTTTTATTTTTGTGATTTATTGTTTTAAAATTGTGGTTGAAAAACTATTTCTACAAAATTCATTAAAGTTTAATTTTTGTTTAAAATACTCAAAAGAGGGATTAATTTTTAAAATGCCAATTGACCCCCCCCCCTCTTGGTTAGCCATGGGACATAAGCTTAGGCTTAACAACCTAATTCATAGTGAACGAGTTTCAACATATGTTACTATTTTTTCCTATTTTTGCGATATTTTATTTTATTTTTATGTGTACTAACATTTCAGAAAATTAGACCATCGTTCACTTGCAATTCGAATCAGCTCAAGACTGGGTAGACTATGGTTACAATCAATTTTTAATTTATTATGTATTTTCTCATTTCTTGAGTTGCATCATGTAATTTGGTGGATATCATTGCTGTGTAACCTTATACACAAATAGGAGGAGAGATAAAAATATTTTTGAGAGAATATTCTTTTCAAGGAATTCTTACTGTATAATTTTACCTTCATACTGTATGATTATGTTTCATATTGTACATTTTTAATTTGTATTGTATGATCTGTTGTGCTCTATCAAAACCCTAGGCGCAAGAGGTTAAGAAGAATACTAATTTTGTATTGATCATATAGTAGGATTTGGTTCATGTTGTACATCCTAATTAAAATCTTTCTTTATTAATCCCCCTACATCAAGCAATTAAATCATTAATAATTATTGTGATTGATCATACAATTTGATATCGTTTATACTATACGATTATCCATGTATGAAATTGGTCATCACATGGAAAATACCAAATGAAATCTATTATTTTTGTGCCAAACCTTCCCGTCGATGTGAACTCTTGGGGAAGATCAGCCTGTTATCCCTAGAGTAACTTTTATCCGTTGAGCGACGGCCCTTCCACTCGGCACCGTCGGATCACTAAGGCCGACTTTCGTCCCTGCTCGACGGGTGGGTCTTGCAGTCAAGCTCCCTTATGCCCTTGCACTCGAGGGCCAATCTCCGTCCGGCCCGAGGAAACCTTTGCGCGCCTCCGTTACTTTTTGGGAGGCCTACGCCCCATAGAAACTGTCTACAGTACAATATCTACAATACTAGAAAATCACTCATATATGAAGTTGGTCATCCCAAGGATCGTCCTAAATAAACATCAGGAATTTTTACATTTTGTGTTGTATAAAATGTTTTAAAATTAGAATAGTTCATTTGAATAATCTTGCTGGAAAATTCAAAATTAAATTGATCATACCGTACGATAGGTGCATCATATTGAATGAACAGAAGATAAATGTCTTGAAATTTAGGGTTTCTTGAAGCCCACTACTTAATGTTCTCTAACACTCCTATTAAAAATTCTTTAGTTATTGAGACTTCAGGAGAGAGCTTTGAGGGAAAAAAGAAGGAGAGCCTGGTAAGAGAAGAGAGAGAAAATTTGTGAGGTAGTTATGAGGGGATTCACAAGGAAGCTCCAAGAAAAAAATTTTCTTAGTATCTACAAGCATCTGCCTGAATTATCTTTGGCTCCAAAGAAGAAGTTTTTTAGCATATATCATGGTTTTATGATCATCACCATAAGGGTGAAAATATAGCCATGGTTCGTTGACCATCACTTAGAGGGTGAAAAAAGAGTTATGGTTCTCTGACCATCACTAGGATGGTGAAAATAGAGTTGAGGTTCTTTGCTTATAAAAGAGTCATAGTTCTTTACCGCATCAGGGAGGTGAAACAATGTCTGTATAGGCTTCTCCGCCTTATTACGGGAGCAAAAGGAGAGACTACTATTTAGTGTAATACTTGGAGAGGGAGTCTCCAAGTAGTGGATATAGGTCATGTTGACTGAACCACTATAAAATCTAGTGTGTTTATTCCTTTTATACTTTCTATACTTGTAATTTTCATACTTTATTTTCTATGATTATCTGTGTGGTTGATAACTCTGACTTATTTTTTTGCTATAAATTTTATTTTTTTTGTATCCACTATAATAATTTTTGTGTGTGAATTTGAAAACTTTTTAAATAATTTCTTTTTCTCTAAAGAGTTTTTTTTAAATATCAAATTCACTCTCCCTCTTGGTTTGCCTCTGGCTAGTTCTTTAGGGTTTCACAACCCTCACGAACTATCAAGTGGTATTAGATTGGGATTCAAAAATAATGTTTTAGAAAACTTTTAAAATTGTTCAATGGCTAACTTTAGAAATCGTAATACTACAGAAGAATATTTAGTCAAACGACCACCTCTATTTGATAATATACCTTTTGATTTTTAGAAAATTTGCATGTCCACTTTCTCACAATTAGTTGATTATCACATGTGAATTTTAGTTCATGAAGGAAATTATGGTCCCTTTAGATTAATAAATGGAATTTGTTTCAACTCGAACTCATGAGTTTATGCTTTTGATAATAATAACCATTATGGCTCACATCTATGTGTCTACTTGTAGTTGCAATATATATTTATTTGTGTATTTACTAACATTTCAAGAGCACCATGCACCATCCAACGAAAATTCAAGGCTCAAGATTGCATAGAATAAGTTATATTGTAAAGATGGTTATAATATTTATTGATGTATTTTTTAATTTCTTGAGTCCAGTCCTGTAAGGATATATACTAGCTTTGTGACCATGTAAACACACACTCAGGGGGAGTGAGTTTGAGTCAAAACTAGAAGTTTAATTTTGAACTAATTATACAATATGATTTATATCATAGTGTACAATCAACTCATCTTACTAATCATACTGGATAACTTAGATCATCCAAGATGATCAGTTATGATCATGAAAAGTAGCTACCAATCATAATTTAGGCAAGATTTTAAAGTTCATTTTTTGTTCTAATCATCTAGGATGACCTACATCATACTAGATGATCTTTGAAAAATATGCCTAAATTGATCCTATGATTAGACAATCGAATCTACTTAATTTTGATATTATAATTATACTTTACGATTCCCTTCGTGATGTATGACTTCTTATGTATGATTTTGGTCATCCCATGTTTCATCTTGGATGAACTATATTTTAGTTGAACTAATCATATAGGATGATTTCATAATTATACTAGACAATCTGTATAAATACTTGAATTGATCATATAAAAATCCATATGTGATAGTCAAGTGATTGAAGATAGAGAACGTCAAGGATTTTTAGAGATTTCAAATTTGTTTGCGAATCTTCTATCAGGGATGTTGATGGTGGAAGAGGGTTGTTGGTCATCTTCTGAATATAGGAACACCTCATCCTCAGCGTCTGCCATGCGTCCAACTCCGTTCAATACAAAAGGTAGATTTTCTTTCAACGCAGCATGTCTCGCAATTCCTACTTCATGAATACTCCTCTAGTTATTAGAGAAGGTTGTTCTATTTCAAATAGGAAGATTTTTCTTGATGGAGAGAAAGGAAAAGAAGTGATTTCCTTTTTGGATTGTAAGACTTCTTTATCTTTGTCGCATTGTCAAAAATCGGATTCCTTATTGAATGCTGCTTCAATTTTTCCTCCCAAACAAAATGATTTGGAGGCTTCATCTTCGAGATCTAAATTAAAAGTTAATAGTTTGTTGGAGAAAGGGAATGATGTTGATATTAACATTGTTGGCAATGAAAGTGATAAAAATCTTTCTTCAAATTTGCTTGGAGATAACTTATCTCCTGTTTGGGAAAATTCTAATGTGTGGGTCAAAAAACCACATATTAAAATAAATATGAAGGAAATTACTAATGATAATGAGGATGTAAATGTGGTTAAACTTGATATGGAGAAAAAAAGTGCCAATGTTCAAGTTTTAAGGTATTCATTGGTTGTTAAAATTCTTAGCAAGAATTTGCCTTTTTCAATTTGTAGTCTTGAATTAAGACGAAAATGGAGTAGATTTTGGGGCTTTCATATAGCCTCGCATGGATTAGATTGTCTTTCGTGCTCGTTTCAGTCATCTGAAGCTGTGGAGGAAGTCCTTAATGGAGGTCCTTGGTATGTGGGGGGGTTCATCATTGGTATAGACAAATGGTCTCCTATTTTCTCTCCTATTTCTATGGATGGAATTTCTTCACCCATTTGGGTTTGACTTCCTCATTTGCCTCTTCGTTATTGGGATGAAACTAATATTACAAAAATAATTTCTAAAATTGGAAACCCTTTATTACTAGACGGTAACATGTTTAGATGGAGTAGAATAGAATTTGCTAAAGCTTGTGTTCAGATTTAATTGAATACAAAGCTACCTTGTGGAGTTTGGATTGAAGGTTTGAGTGGAAAATTTTTTCAAAAAATTGAATATGAGAATCTATCAGCTCTATGTTTCAACTGTGGAAGGATTGGACATAAAGTTTCTGTGTGTCCTAATGTCTCACATATTCTGAATCTTTCTGATAAGGATGTCGCAAAGAAATTGGCTCATGTTGATGAAACTTCATATGGCTCATGGATTCTTGTGAAGTTAAAGAATAAGAAGAGGCAACAAGTGTTTTTGGATGGTGTGAAGAAATATGATTGTCATACTGGTAAAAAAGCTAACATGATTAATGAGGAGGATTCAGTTTTGCATGGTAAGATTCCTGAAGAAGATAAGGAGGAACTTGTTATCTTATTTGATCAGATTATATCATATTGGGGAAAACTAATATGTTTAATGTATTATCTCATAAGGAAAATGGTATTGAAGATGCTAAAATATTAGAAGTCAATAATGCTGAAGTTGTTGACAAGGAAGATTCTAATAAAAGTCTAAATTTGGAATCTAAATTTAAATCTGTCAGAATTTCAGAAGATTTTTAGATTGGGTTTTCAACAGAAAATAATGATAATTGCTCGAAAAATTCAGAGGATGTGGCTGCTGCACAATCTGACAAAATTTCAGAAGCTATTCAGATTGGAATTTCAATTGAAGATGAGAACAACTTGGTAGAAAATCTGGAAGGAAAAAACTTAAATAGAATCGAGGAGGTTGCTGCTGTTGTTTCTTCCAAAAATAATATTGTTTTAGATGAAACTTTCAATGATATTGAAAGTTTTAGTGGAGATGTTTTTGATGTTGAACGTGAAGTTGCTACTCTAACGTCTCCTATTAATTCAAATTTTAAAAAAGCAAAGATTTTGAAGGATAAAGTTCTTATCCTTTTGGTAATAAGGAAGGAAAATCTTCAAACTCTAAGCATAAGTTGTTTAAAGAACTTCAATCTTTAGGTCCAATGGAAGATATTCCTAAAACAAGGAATGCTGATTTTAGAATTAGGAAGATATTCCTAAAAGAAGGAATGCTCATGTGCAGCAACATTAGACTCAAAACGTGCCTCCCACCAGTCAAATTGCCCCACCAACTGATCTAGCTAAGAGTGCTGGTGAAGCGGAGCATGTGCAGGAACAGGTGCGGGAGCTGCCTCCTCCTCAGCTCCCTCAACTTCCTCATGCCCCATGTGGAGATGAGTACTATGAAAAACATATAAGGTGTTACGACTCATGCTCATAAGTTTTATGTTTTTGATGATAACAAATATCTTTATATCTCATATAATTTTTCATTCTATATTTGTTAATGAGTATACTAATATTTCAAGAATATCATGCAACATCAAACAAAGAATCAGAGTTCAAGATTGGGTTGAATAATGTTATGTTATAAAGGGTCTGTAATATTCATTAATGTAATTTTGATTTCTTAAATTAAGTCCTGTAAGGGACTATACTTGCTTGGTTGACCATGCAAACACATACTCAGGAGAGTGAGATCTAGTCAATACCAGAAGTTCAAGCTTTGAACTAATTGTACTGGATAATATAGATCATCTAAGATGATCAGCTCAGTAAATTAATCATGCTTGACAATTTTGGATCATCCAGGATGATTCGTTAAGACCTTGGAAAAGAGCCATCAATGATAATTTAGGCAAGGATTTAAGTTTTAAATTTTGTTCAAATCATTCCGGATGATCTAGATCGTCCTAGACAATCAATATAAATCATGCCTAAATTGATCATGTGATTAATTATGGTTAAATTTTTTAATCGGATTATCCTAGACAATCTATATATCATACAGGATGATGTTTGATAACATACTTGATTTTTTTAAAATCGTTCAAGATGAAATACTATAATTTCTCTTCTAATCATCTCGGATGATCCACAATATTATCCTGGATGATCTATATAAATTTAAACTAATCATCCTAGACTATCATAATATCATCTGGGACTATCAGGTCAAATTTGCACATTGTACTAGATGATCCTGAGATCATCCAGAATAATTTTTGGCATCGAAATTGAGTTTTTAGGATTTTTTGAAGCCCTCTTTTTAAGCGCATCGTACGGGATAATCCTGAGATCATCCTGGATGATATTTGGCATCAAAATTAAGTTTTTAGAATTTTCTGAAGCACTCTTTTTAGACACATCGTACAGAACGATCCTGCGATCATCCTGGATGATTTTTGCCACCAAGATTAATTTTTAGGGTTTTTTAAAGCCCTCTATTTAGGCTTTTTCAAGGCACTTGATAATTGTCTTTGGCAGCCATTGAAACTTTATTCTTCTGGAGGAAACTTGAAGAGAGAACTTAAAAGGGAGAGAAGAAAGGGTGGAGTACTTTAAGAGTAGGAGAAGATCCTTATAGGGGGTTTCAAGGGAGTATGAAGGGGGTTTCACACGGTTGCTCCGACAAGCTCGCACCTTAGTACCATCGAATTCATGGTTCGTCTTGAGGGAGATTTTGGAAAGAAGAAGATCTCTTTAGTGCCAAAGGACCTAGCTACTCCGCCGCACCGTAAAAAGTGGAAGTGATTTTTTAAGGGCTTCTTCATCTAGATATGGAGGGTAAAGGAGAGTCATTGAGATTAGTGCAATACTCGGAGTGTGCCTTCAAGGAGTGGATGTAAGTCAAGATTTGACCGAACCACTATAAATTTAGTGTGTTCTTTCCTTTATTATTTCTGCACTTTATTTTTATTACGATTAGCTGCTTAGGTGAAATCTCTGATTAATCCTTTTATTATTAATTTATTTTATTTCTGCTACAAAATATAAAAAGATCTTTCTTTTTGTTAAAGAAGTTTTTAAATATAAAATTCACACTCCCTCTTAGTTAGCCTCGGGACTAGTTCATAAGGGCTTAACATCCCTAACGAACTTTCAAGTGGTATCAGAGTGGGATTCATAAAATTAAGTTTGAAAACTTTTTGAATTTTGATAAATGGCTACTTTTTATAATTGTAATATTACAGAAAGTTATTCAATAACCCGACCACCTTTATTTAATAATATTACTTTTGATTTTTAGAATATTTGCATGTCTATTTTCTTATAATTAATTGATTATCGAATGTGGCATATGATTCTAACTGGTTGTTCTATGTCGTCACGTATTTTAGATGGAATTAAAATTGATATTCCTTTTGATCAATGGAATAGGGAAGAACAAATCAATGCTCAATTAAATGCTAAATTGTTAAACTATTTTTTCTATACTTTAAATTTTGAAGATTGTATATTAGTATTCATATGCACTACTAGTAAGGAAATTTAGGATGAATTACACACTATATACAAAAACACTAGTGAAATCAAGCAATTCATGTTGAATATTTTAATGCATGATTATGAACTATTTTGCATGAAACCTTATGAGATGATCTTAGACATAAATACTAGGTTTATTCAAATTATGACAATAATGTATGCTTTAGGTAAAGAATATACAAACTTTAAAAAAGATAGTAAAATTATACGTTGTCTACTTGATAAGTTTGATGACAAAGTTATTGTTATTTGTGAATCAAAAAATTTGAATAAATATTTTATTTATAATTTGATTAGCTCACTCATTATCTATGAGCAAAGTTTGGGTCAAAGACTTTTAGATGCAGGTGAAATGATAGTGCTAAAAGTTAAAGACATGGAGAAAAGTGACTTAGTAGATGATGAAAGTAATGAGTTAACAAATAAATTGGATAGTTTACTAAAGCACAAGCATAAGCATCAACAAAAGTAGAACAAAGATAAAAATTATAAGAATGTTAAGTTTTATTCTAATGTTATATGCTTCGGATGTAGGAAACCTGAACATATGAAAAATCAGTGCCCTAACATGAGAACTCTTTTTGCAAAGAAAAAAGGTAAAGCAAAGCAAATTATAAAATGGGTGAATAAAGAAAGCAAAAAATCTCCTGGGTAGACCTAGCTTCTGAATCATTAGATTAGAAGCAAGATGATGTTTAAACCCTTGTTTGTATGTTTATTTGTTTATGTATGCATGTTTTTGTTCGTTGTGTTTTTGTTTATTTTATGTATTTTTATTTATTTTATGTGTTTTCTTTCGATTTTGTTTTTCATCATTTATGTTACTGCTTTAAAATTTTAAATTAGTTTTTATACTTAGTTTTGTAAAGTTTTCTCTGATCAACACATATCACCTTTTTTTTTAATTTTGTACACACTTTAGAAAATCAAATCATTTTTTTCTAAAATGAAAAACCTACCTCTTATTTTTTCTTAAATTCTAAGGTAAGTTGTGGTTGATCTCTCTAAAAATAGTATCAAGATGTAAATTTCTTATTTTAAGAATATTTGATTTTTTTTTCTTTACCAGAGCAGGGATCATTTTATTTTTTATTGTTTGTGCCCCTCTTTTTAATAATATTAAAGGGCGAGAATGTACTGTTATTTTTATATTTATTTTAGTAATTTATTTTATTTTACTTATTTTATTTTAAAATAAAATAAAAATTAAAAAAAGGAAAGTTTTATTTGTTAAATTTTTATCTTAGTGAGGGGGAGTTTAGGAGAAAAGACTTTTAGTTTGTAACTTCACTAATAATATTTGCCATCATAAAAAAGAGGGAGATTGTTGTGACTCAAGCTCATGAGTTTTTTTTTTTTTGATGATAATAAATAGCCTTATATTTTATAGTATTTTTCATTATATATTTATTTGTGTGTTGTTGGTGGAATTTTGAAAATATGTTTTGAAAATATTGGTTTTCTTTGGGAGCTTTAAAATTGAGATTTAATTCTAATTCTAAAATCGAATCATCCCGTTAGAAAAATTATATCACCCCGAAGGACGAACATAAAATTTCATAACGGCGTTCAGATTTAGAATTATGAAATTCATCTTGAATATTATGACCGGATGCTGAAGAGAACTTCATATGGCCCCGAAGGGTCAAAATGAGGTTCAACTGAATATCCAGCTACAACATTCAAGAAGTATGATCGTCGCATTCACATCCAAAGCCTTATCGAAGAAGGATGTATCTCCCCAAAGGGAAATGACACCATTCCACGATAATTCTTCTAATGCAACGACGACGGTCATTCTTTAACTTTTCCCAAAGAAATCTAGTGAAGTTTTAAAATCAATTTTAAAATCAGGTGTGTGGGGTTCCAAATCTCCTACGAGTGCAAGCCCTCGTAGTTAATTACATCGTAGGGAGACAAAGTCTCCTACGAAAACTCTCGATTAAAATAATGGCAAAATTTTGTTAGAATTTCTAGGAGTGATATCAAAGTGTGAATAGAATTATTGGAAAATCAAAAGGGAATGGATCAAGATTGAGCAGTTATTAACGGAGTCAAAGGATGAGAGGTAGGGGACACTTTGAGATTCCAGAACCATCCGGAAGTGTCCCAACTTAATCTAAGTGTTAGGTTTTATGTTTTGGATCGAAATGAAGCTTTAATTAGAGTTGAGCATTTTATTAGAAATTTGGGACTATATTCCCGAAATTTGGGGTCTTATAATCAAAGATCTGCCCCGGATCCTAAATCTATTTTGGACACTGGATCACAGTCGTCCGATCCTAACTAATGCAGTGCAAGGTCTGGACTTACCCCGGCCTGGATTGGGGAGCCAGCTAACCACCTAATCGGTTTAAAAGAGATGAATCCGGTCTTTTATGAAAGAGTGGTGGGGACGTTGTAATTAAAGTTTTGGGGAGGCGGGGCCGACATCTAGAGATTTTCCTAATTGGCCCCTTGGACTTATGTTGGGTGCTAAAATGCTAAGGACTATGAAATTAAAATTTTGACTCTTTAATTTGTATCTAATGCAATGCATGCTGGTTAATAACCTCAAATCAAATATGCTTGAAATTTTTTTAAAAACAGGCTTATAAAATAATTTTTTAGAAGACTGGACTTCCCCAGGTCCGGCACCTCGTCCTCATAGGTCAGACTATCCGGACTCTACCCGCAGGCGGGGAAGGGTCTAAAACAAGGAAAGAAGAATGCAAAAATATGCATGCGACCCCAGGGTCGATCCCCGGCTAATTCCCTAGATTCGTTATCTTTCTATGTTATTTAGACTCACTAAAATTTTAGACTTTTAAAATTATGAGTAGAAAAGTTTCACACCCTCACGAGCCTCACGTATCCAGGCGAAAACAAAGAGCGGCATGCAATCGCCAAAAAACTAGTAAAAACAAATAATCCTAAAGGCAATCAAATCATCACATCAAATACAAATTAATTAATAAATGTCCATAGGCAGAATTGCCTTGCTTATTACAAACCAGAATATTACAGAAAGTAAAGTGGCCGGGCACCACTGACAACAACCCGAATTCTAAGCCTAGTAATGACGCAAGTTATTTTGAGTGGGATACTCTCAATCTTCAAATCTTCGAATCTTCAATTTCATTCTTCTTTGGACTCCTTTTCTTCAATCTTCTTGGAATCTTCGTAGTAGATTACCCAAATGGATAAGAGGGCACTTCCCTCTAAGGGGAAGGCCACTCCTTCCTCTTTGGGTAAGGAAGAGGTATGATCCAAATTTGGATTTCCAGATGGAAAAGGAGTGTTCCCCAAAGGGGTATCCTTTCCTCTTTGGAATCCAAGCTTTGGATCTATGTATCCCAAACTCAAACTTAACTTTCACAACACTTAACAATTATACAAATTACATTTATATCGAAATAAAAGATCTAGACTCACCTGCAGGGTTATCCTAAGCAATTAATATATATAAAGCAGTTATTCCCAAGCAGTTGTATATGAGCAAAAAAAAAAAAGTAAACACACTGGCCACGCTCTTTTTATGATTTGGGGGCTTTAGCAGCTGAAGCACCTGTGCAAAGAGTTTATAATATTTATGCATTTTTTTTATTTGCCCCCCTTTTTTTATTGCCCTGCATGAGCGCGGCCACCTGCAGAAAACTATGTCAACATCCAGATCGTACCTAACCTAAGGGTAATCTAGTCGCCAAACACATCAATCCATCCACAGAGTACAGAAAAAGTAAGCAGACACAGCAAAGCAATTTCATCCACAACATGCAGTGAAAACTACGAAAAATCCGGCACACAGCAGTAAAGTAAACACCGGCCTAACCTAGATCTAGAGTTGGTTGTCCTAGCACATCATCTAAAGTGTGTGAGAAAGGTCGTGTGGCTGGGATAGATTCTAAAGTAGGTGATTAGTTAAAGTTGTCTAAAAGTTTGAGTTTGTTAAGGCTTAGGAGGGAATTTAGATTAAAATTCAAGTATTAATAAATTAGGAATTTTAATTAAATATATTTTAAAAGTTAATTGATTACTACCTTTGTTTCACACCGAGGCCGTGAAGTTTATTTCACCTTCCTTGGGGCTAAGCTAATAGCCTCGTAGGCCTGGGTTACCCAGTAGCAATCGGGGTTGATTAAGTTATTTAAATTGGTTGGAATTAAAAAAAAGTGGGTTAATACAAAAATGAGTTAATTACTAATTTTTAAAGTTGATTAATTTAAGTTTGCCATTAATTGATTCGTGGTGTTGTGCCACCAGGCTCGAGGAACCAGCCTCCTTAGGACACTTAGCCCCGCAGCCCGGAGTAGTCCAGCCGATAAACCAAATTAATGTAATTGAATTAGAGACTTTTAAAATGTTAAATAATTAAAAAAAATTAATCCATTTTAAGGTTTGACACCCTTTAGAATCCATTCGTAGCGTTGTGCCACCAGGCTCGAGGAACCAGCCTCCTTAGGACACTTAGCCCCGCAGCCCGGAGTAGTCCAGCCAATAAACTTCAACTTTAGGGTGGTTGTTGTGTTTTAAAGGATT
This sequence comes from Dendrobium nobile, assembly GCA_022539455.1. Taxonomy (NCBI): domain Eukaryota; kingdom Viridiplantae; phylum Streptophyta; class Magnoliopsida; order Asparagales; family Orchidaceae; genus Dendrobium; species Dendrobium nobile. The sequence continues at coordinate 48,845,589 of CM039723.1, forward strand.
TGTTAAGTGTTTTGGACATTAAACCAATATTTTCTGAATTTTAGAATGGTTTGAGCCTTATGAATTTTAGAATATTTTAATAATTTAATTAAGGGGTCAAAATTTGAATTCTTTTTATTAAGCTCAAATTCTAGAAAGTTTGTATTTTATCAAAATACTATGCCTAATTATGAGTTGTTAGACATGTGGTACATTCAATTTTGAGTTTTCTATCAAAAGTTATGATTTTTAGAAGTTTGGATATTTATGAAAATTTTCAATTATTCCAATTAAAGACTATTCTAGTGATTTGGGCCTAAATGGATCTCAAACTCCTTGAAATCTCTCCCAAAGATCAGAGGTGATCCAAGGGGAGATTATCAAGCATTAAATTAATTCTTGGGATTTTTAATGATTATTAATTAATTAATATTAATTAAACACTGAATTTTACTTAAAATTAAATTAAGACTTAATCTGATGCCCAATCAAGGGGCTTTTAATTCTCATGGGTTAAGGGTTCAACACTGATTAATATGAAGTATTAAACTTAAATTTTGGATTTAAAAGGGATTTATTAGAATTTAATTAAGGCTAGGGGGGGCAATTCTAGCAAGGGCAAGCTATGGCTCCTAATTGGTGAACCAAATGGACTCCAAATCTGATGAAATTTGGACCATGGGGTCACATGATCCCAAGGCCTGAACACACCAAATTTGGGCTCAATTGGAATACTCTAAGGTGGCTAACTAAGCCACCTAAGGTGAGCTCTAAGTCACCTTCAAAAAATCCTAGGGAGCTATCCTAAGGTTGGATTGGGGCAAAGTCAGTGGCCCTAAACTCCATATCCTAAGCATAATCAACACACAAAAAACCAGATCCTAATTCTCATTGGATAGGCTTAAATCCCAATTTGAATTTAAGGGTCAACCCATGACCCTTAAACTCAAAATTGGGGGAAAGTGCCCTTAGACCTTTAAAACAGGGGAGACAAAATTTGGACATGTCAAAGACATGCCCAAATTCAATCTCCCAAAGTTCCATGCCCTGGAGACTTAACTACAAACAGTAATTGCATAAATTGAAATAATACCATTAATGAAATTAAACTTAACACGCATGTAATTAGGGCCTGGAACCATAGGGCTTTTGAAGATCTCCCTGAGACCTTTCCAATGAGCCTAAGAACACCTAATTTGGTCAAGTGTGCAGGGAGATATGGATTTTTGAAGTTCCCTTGATTTTCTGGAATTATTAATCCAGCCATTATACAGTCAGCCGCGCTTTACACGCGGCGCGTCCCGATTGGCTGGGCAATCATTGGCGCTGACTGGGTAACGGTCGGATTAATCGTAGCCGTCGGATGGCGGATCGAACGGCTGGGATTAAACACGCTCCGGGACCGCGGGATCTAATCCGAGCCGTTGATCGAAATCAACGGCTGGGATTTCGTCTTCAACCTCCGCCTTTGCCCGAAGCCGTGAACATTCTCCGGCGTGATCCGAGCAATCGCACCGGCGAACTTCGACGAAATTTCACAGGAAGGATCAGGGGGGTGGAAACCTTCAATCCAACGGTGGAAATCCGTTGGGGTGAAGGTTTCCTTCACACTTGACCGGACTACCTAGCTAGGGAGCTCGAGATGAAGGAATTACCGCAGAGAAAGTCTCAACGAATGAGCTTCTCTATCTGGGAGCTTCAGGAGACGAAGGCGAGCAGGTTTCCTTCAGAGGCCGCGACTGGAGAACGGCTGGAGGTATGACTTCGAGCGGGACGCCGAAGCCTTTCGCCGGAGTTCGCTCGAAACGATGGAAGGGACGGTCTGGGAGCTCGAAGACAGGTGCTGGGAGATCGAGGAAGCTCTGGGGAACCGTTCGAAAACTCTGGGATCGTCTCGCGAGCCTTGGGGAGCACCACCCTATTCAGCCTCCTCCCGCGAGCTCGGACGGCCAGGATTGAAGTGGAGGAGGTCGCGGATTGATGCCAAGTGGAAAGGGGCACCATTCCAGAGAGCTCGTGAGCCTCAAGCCGGCGAGCCACAGCCTTTGGAAGGCTTTCGGTCTGGGGGGACCACCGGAGCTTGCTCTCCATTGGCTCCGACCGCCGCCGGCCATGGTCTGGGTCGGATTGACCAGGGAAGGCCGATGGGGACATGCTAGAGCCAATTGTGGAGTCAAATTGGCCTGGGGAAGCTGGGATCGATCTGGTGGCTCGGTTGGGCTCGGACCTGCTTGGTTTGAGTCGAATTGAGCCCGATTCAGGTCAGACCAGACCCTGGGTTTGGTATGGGAGGCAGGTCTGGGTCTGGTGCACCCAATGCACGTGGCAATTGGGTCCAATTTGATCTGTGTCAAAGGTTGGCTCGGGTCCAAGTGTTTTTTGGCTACTTTTGGTTAGCCTAACTATTGACCCAAGCTAGCCCAAGGCATGGGCTGGCTGGAGGAGGTGTATTGGACCTAGGGCCACCTATGGGAGGTGTTGGCCAGGTTCAATTGGATTTAGGTTGAGAGTTGGCCCAATCCCAAGTGCTATTAGGCACTTTGGGCTAGCCTAACTCTTGACCTAAATGAGCCCAAGGATTGGGCTGGTCAAGGAAGGTGTATTGGGTCAATGGGAACCCAATGGCACCTTGATTTGGATTCAATTTGATTAAGATCAAAAGATGGCTCAAGGGAGGTCTCTCTTGGGCCACTTGGGTCAAGCCATAAGGCTAACCCAAGTAGGCCCAAGGCTTGGGTGACCAAGAGGGGTCTCTTGGGTACCCAAGGGTTCATCCCATACATTCAAAGGACTTGGAATGGAGTAGATTCAAAATTTTGAAAGGGGAGGGGTGTATGAGTCCATGGGTCAAACTTGGTTGACTTGGTCAACCAGGTTGACCCAAGGTCTGGATTTGAGTTCAACAAGTTGAGTTTGATATTTGAAATTCATTGGAAATGGTTTCAAAGAGTTTGGAATTGATTTGAATTGAAATAGCCATTTGAAATCTCATAAGGGTATTTTAGTCAATTTTGGCCCATTGGTCAACTAGAGCCAAAAATGATTCTGAAAGATGCAGTTTACTGCTCAATGGGTTAAAATCAAGAGTCTGGAAGTGATTGGAAGCTTGGATAAGGGTTCCAAGGTCAAGATCTCAAAGGGGTTAGGTTCAATGGCATAGGCTGTAAATATTTGAAGGTTTTACAGCCTTTGGATTTTAATTCAGATTCTGGGGTTAGAGACCTCAAAATGAGCTAAAAGTTGGAGAGTAACCTCTAGAGACATGTCTTATCACTTTACAAGTGATAGACCTTGAATCAGAGACCATTTGAGTGGGTTTTGAAATGTTTGAAAAATCTCTAAAAAGGGTCTTTAGGACAAGGCCTTAAGGCTTTAGATTTGAGTCTGGATTTCTGGATTTGGAATGGATTTCAAGTGTGAATGATTAATATTGAAGTATCCAAATCATTAACAATCATGTTGTGACTGTTAATGGATGGATAAGGTCAAAGCTAGATTAAAGGTGGGATCAAAGTCTAGGTTGAAATTTGGATTCTCAAGTGGATTGAGTCAAAGTTTGGATATGTTTGAAACTTGAATTAATTTGGATTTGAATTGAATGAAGTTTGAGATTTGAATTGATCAAGGGCTGAATCAAATTGAAGCTGGAGTTGATCAAGGGTAGGAATTGATTTGAGGTTGAGGTTGATCAAGGATGTGGATTGGTTTGAAGTTGGAGTGATCCTAAGGTATAGAAGAATTCTAAGATTCAGGATTTAAGGGAATCCTAGGCTCTAGAATAGGCTCTAAGGTCTTGGATCTAGAAGGATCCTAAGGTCTAGAGTGGATCCTAGGGTCTAGGATTAAATCTGGGTTCTGGATGGGTCTTAGTGGCCTCATACAAAAATGAGGTCAACATGTGTATACTAACATTTCAGGAATATAATGCAACATCAAACAAAGAATCAGAGCTCAAGATTAGGTTGAATAATGTTATGTTATAAAGGGTCTATAAAATTCATTGATGTAATTTTGATTTCTTAAATCAAGTTCGATAAGGGAGTATGCTTGCTTGGTGACCATGCACACACACACTCAGGGGAGTGAGATCTAGTCAATACCAAAAGTTTAAGCTTTGAACTAATTGTACTAGATAATTTAGATCATCTAAGATGATTAGTTCAATGAATTAATCATATTTAATGATTTTGGATCATCTAGGATGATTTGTTATGATCTTGGAAAAGAGTTGCCAATGATAATTTATACAAGGATTTAAGTTTTAAATTTTGTTCTAAACATCCCAGACAATCTAGATCATCCCAGATGATTAATACAAATTATGTCTAAATTGATCATGTGATTAGGGGATTAATTATGGTTAAATTTTTTAATCTGGTCGTCCTGGATGATTTATATATTATACAGGATGATGTTTGCTGATATACTGGATTTTTTCAAATCGTTCAAGATGAAATACCATAATTTCTCTTCTAATCATCCTGGATGATCCACAATATTATCCTGGATGATCTATATAAATTTGCACTGATTGTCCTAGACTATCCTAATATAATTCATGACTATCAGGTCAAATTCTACACATAGTATTGGACGATCCTGAGATCATCCAGGATAATTTTTGGCGCCGTAATTGAGTTTGTTGGGTTCTTTTAAGCCCTCTTTTTAAGTGCATTATACGAGATGATCCTGTGGTCATCATGTATGATATTTGGCACTAAAATTGAGTTCTTAGGGTTTTCGGAAGCGCTCTTTTTAGGCACATCGTATAGAAGACAATTTTTGCCATCAAGATTAAATTTTAGGATTTTTTAAAGCCATCTATTTAAGCTTTGTCAAGACACTTGATAATTGTCTTTGGCGGCCATTGAAGCTTCATTGTTATGGAGGAAACTTGAAAAGAGAATTTGAAAGGGAGAGAAAAGGGTGGAGTTTGAGAGAGGGAGAAGATCCTTGGAGGCAGTTTCAAGGGAGTGTGGAGGAGGTTTCATACGATCGCTTCGATAAGCTTGCACCTTAGTACAATCAAATTCAATGTTCATCTTGAAAGAATTTTTGGGAAGAAGAAGATCTCTTTGGTGTCAAAAGACTCGGCTACTCCACCGCACCGGGGAAGGTGGAAGTGATTTTATAAGGGCTTCTCTACCTAGCTGTGGGGGCAAAAGGAGAGTCACTGAGTTTAGTTCGATACTCAGAAGATGCCTCCGAGGAGTGGATGTAGGTCAAGATTTGATCGAACCATTATAAATCTGGTGTGTTCTTTCCTTTATTATTTCTATACTTTATTTTTATTACGATTAACTGCTTAGATAAATCTCTGATTAATCTTTTTATTATTGATTTATTTTATTTCCACTGCAAAATATAAAAAGATCTTTCTTTTAGTTAAAGAAGCTTTTTAAATATCAAATTCACCCCACCCCCCCCCCCCCCCCCCTCTTGGTTAGCCTCGAGACTAGTTCATAAGGACATAACATCTCTAACATACTTTCAGAAGGAGTATTTTGAGTAGAAGGCAGGCTGAAAGTTTGGAGGGGTAGGATATTGAATATTGTATTTGAATTCTAGGATAAAGGTAATGATGTGTTCTAAGGAAAGATTGTGTTTCCTCCTATATCATGGATCTTGAATGCTAGTTAGATTATCAATATATCAAAAAATCAGATCATAGGCATTAAACTCATGATGGGCCATAATGTAGAAAGTGGTGATCAAAAGAAGTAGAGTGATATGAATATAATCACCATCTTTTGGAAGAATTGAGGTATGAAGGACATGATGGATTGTCCTAGCATCTTTAAGTAAGCTGCTAGACTCTCCAATATGATAAGAAACATTGGTATTCCTTAGAAAGTGATTGGTTGGGGCCCATTCATAGTCGGGATATTGACATAGGATGTGGAGTTTATTTTCTGTGGTGGATAATTACAAAAGCTCTTGACAGTCCTGATATATGATTTCAACATGACATCTATTCACATAGGACTAGAGGACAGTGAAAGAGGAATTGGTGCAAAGGCTAGTAAAAAATTTAAAAAGTAACTCTAAATTAAAAAGGAATGGTAAGAGTAAGGAGGAAAGTGAGAGTAGTGTGAGCAAATAAATCAAGAATATGTGTGGGTTGACAGTTCGGGATACAGTGATCCCGCCCATCTTCTACCTCTGATAAGCAGCTTGATCGGCCACCTCAATGAAACGAGGGTCCAGATTTGGCCTTGAGAAGCTTCTAGAAGGCATGCGAGACCTTTTTCCACCAGCCATAATAAAAAAATAAGGAAATAGGAAGTGCAAGACGGATAAAAGGAGAGTGTGTTAGAAAATATATTCAGAATCCTCAAATTTTAAAGGATCGGACCGATCGTCCAGGACAATCGCATTATCATCCAAGACAATTGAGTGTAATAATTGTGTCCGAGATGATTGGTCAAAAAGGCAATAAAGTTATCTAGGATGATCAGATATCGTCTAGGATGATAAGAGATAGGCGATCATCCCAAGGAGACATTCCAGAAGACCGTTAAAAAAGAAGATCATCCGGGACAATTATGTGGATTGTCCAGGATGATCTATAATAATTTATCGTGCCAGTCGAATTAAAGTCATGTGCCGAATTTTTCCATGTGGATCATTTAGGATGAACAGGTGGATCATCTAGGATGATCACCAATAATTGAGCAAAAATTGTGAAAATCATCTTGGATAAGAAGGATCATCTAGGATGGTCATAAATGATTGAAGCAAAAGATGATCAGATTGTCCAAGATGATAATGCATCGTCTAGGATAATTAGAAGCAGAAGAGTCAAATCAACCGTAAGATAGAATTTCAAGAGTGGATTAAACAGATCATCCGGGACAATGTGACAAAAAGTTTAAAACTAAAGGGTGGATGAAAATGATCAAAGAAGGCCCAAAAACATGTAAATCAACTATAAAAAATAAAAATAAAATACGAAAAAAGACACTAAAAATGTCAAAAGGAACAAAAAAAATAAAGTTTTTTTTAATCAAAGCGCGAATATGATAAATTCTCCATATGATTGAATTAAAAATTTATAAGTATCAATGAGTTAAGATCGTCAAAATTTTAAAAATGATAGAACAACCGATCTTGCTAGCCCTAGCTCGAATTTTTTTCAGGGCGGACTGTCTTTGAAAACAAAGATCTAAATTAGAAAAATTAATTGGATAAGAAAAAGAGATCAATTCGAAACTTAGTTCCAGAAAAATATTTTATAAAATAATAAATTAAAGTAATTAGTCATGATCATGAATTCGGAAATCAAGTCTTTCAAAAATATCAAGTGACACATGAATTCTTTTAAGATTTAAAAGTTTAAAAGATAGGAGAGCTTGCTTTTGGTGGGCACATTTTATGCCTCTTGTCAATTGATTGGCTCACTTTGCGTATCTTTTTATTTTTGTTACACTTTGTGTATATTTTTCAATTTGGCATCATTGCGCATATTTTGATTTGGCGTCATTGGCCACTTTTTTTTTGCAAGCTAGATCTCTTTTTTAAAACTCTTAAATATTCTCTGTTGTAATTATATCTTCCAAATATTAGAGAAGAAAAACTCACTTTCTAATATAAGGAAGAATGAATCACAAAATATAATAAAAAATTATATGATAAATCCAATGACAAGATTATAAAAAATATGAAGGTAATATAAAGACTTTGAACATTATATATATAAGATAAATTACTGAAGCAAAATTGAAAAGATCTCAATAGTAAAGTCCAGTTGTTAATTTAAGATAGATTTTTGTTTAGAAAAAATTACACCACTAAAAGAAGTTAGAGGAAGGAAAACACTCAACAGTGTTTCTCCTATTAACAGAGGGATGTCAAACATTGATTAATAATTTTTAAAAATAAAAACACGGTAAAAGATATCAGTTCAGTAGTGATTAAAAAAGAAAAAAAATAAAATATATGAAAGAAAATAAAATAACAGAAGTGAAAAAATAAACAACAAACAACTTATAAAATTCAGAAATCAGTAAAAAATCAAGTTCATGTATTTATGTTAATCACACCCAATCTGATCCTTAAAGTGTTGAATGTGTCATAGGCCAGTGGTTTAGTAAAGATGTCAGCTAGTTTATTCTTAGTTGCCACATGGTGTAACTCAATATCTCCTTTGGTCATATGGTCTCTAATAAAAAGATGCCTTATGTTAATGTGCTTAGTCCTTCAATATTGAATAGGATTTTTAGAAATGCAGATGGCAATAGTGTTGTCATAAAGGATTGAGATTGTGCCTACAGGTAATCCTAAATCCAGAATTTGCTGTTTTAACCAAAGGATTTGGGCCACACAACTCCCTAAAGCAATGTAATCAACTTCAGTAGTAAAACTTGCAACAGAGTTTTGCTTTCTACTAGACTAAGAAACTAAAGACTATTATATGAATTAGCAAGTCTCAGAAGTGCTCTTTCTATCTATCCTACATCCTGTAAAATCAAAATCATAATATCCAATAATCTCAAAAGAAGTGATGTGTCTAAGATACTAGATTCTTAAGTTTTAAGTCCCTAAGAGATATCTAAGAATTCTCTTAACTACAGTCATATGGGTTTCTTTAGTTTAGCTTTAAATCTAGCATAGAGACAAACACTAAATATTATATCATGTCATCTAGCATCCAGGTAAAGTAAAGATTAAATCATCCCTCTATACTTCTTTTGATCAACAGATTTTTTATTTGGGTCCTTAACCAACTGACCATTGGAGCTCATTAGAGTATTAATTGGCTTATCTTTATCCATTTCATATTAATTCTTCAAGATGTCCTTTATGTACTTTGATTGATTTAGAAAGGTTCCATCATCCAATTATCTTATGCTACAACCTAAAAAAATATGACAACTCTCCCATCATACTCATCTCAAATTTCTTACTCATTATTTTAGAAAAATCATCACATAGCCTTTTATCAAAAGATCAAAAAAGTATATCATCGATATAGATCTAAATAAAAAGTAATTTATCTCCTACTTTCCTCAGAAAAATAGTGGTGTCTACGCTCCCCTTAACAAACTCTCTCTCTAGTAAGAATATGTTAAGCCTTTCATAACAAGCTCTATGTGTCTACTTTAATCCATATAAGATCTTCTTTAATTTAAAAATATGATTTGGAAATTTGAAACTCTCAAAACATGGGTGTTGCTCTACAAACACATCTTTTTTTATTACCCCATTTAAAAAAATACTCTTAATATCCATTTGGAAAAGCTTAAATCCCTTATAACAGGCAAAGATTAGTATCACTATAATGACTTCCAATCTAGCTATAGCGGCAAAGGTCTCTTCAAAATCAATCTCTTCAATTTGGTTGCACCCCTTAGCCACCAATCCTACCTTATTCCTAACCACCACACCAGAATCATTCATCTTATTCCTAAAGACCCATTTGGTTCCAACTACACTGTGTCCCTTTAATATTTCTACAAGCTCCCAAACATCATTCCTGACAAATTGGTTTAACTCCTCTTGCATGGCTAAGATCCAAAACTCATTAGATAGGGATTGATTGATGTTGGTGGGTTTAATCATTGAGATAAATACATAGTGGTTTACTTTATTCCTAAGTCCATGTCTAGTTCTAATACCTTCAAAAGTCTCTTGTGATCAATTCTTTAGGGTGACTCGAAGAGTATCTCCAATCTCTAGGAAAGGTGTGTGTAGGTTCAACCCTTTCCTCCAGATCTATATTTTCTACTCCTTGGATAGTCTCACCTACTCCTTCAGTGTTTTGAGGCTCTACCCTCTTCTCCAAATTTTTAACTCCTTGGATAATCTCTCCACCTTCATCTTCATCCTCAACTCTAGACTTCTTAGGATCAAATTCATAAAACACAATATGAGTACTCTCCTCGACCACCAATGTCCTATTATTAATCACTCTAAAAGATTTCCCCACACTAGAATATCCTAAGAACACTCCATCAGATTTTGAGTCAAATTTTCCTAAGTGTGACTTTCCATTATTAAGAATAAAAACTTTATAGCCAAAGACAGAGGTGGAAATGGTTGGGTGTCCTACCCTTAAGGATCTCATAGGGTGTCTTATCAAGTTTAGCTCTAACATTCACCCTATTCAAAACATAACAAGCTATGTTTATCGCTTCAGCTCAAAAGTACTTTGGAAGTGAATACTCAGCAAGTATGGCTCTAACAGCTTTAACTAAGGTCCGATTTTTCCTTTCAGCTACCCCATTCTGTTGAGAGATCCTAGGAGCTGAGAAGTTGTGACTAATCCCCTTATCCTCATAGAAGTCTCTAAATCTTTTATTTTTAAACTCTCCCCCATGATCACTATGAATGGTCAAGGTCTCACAGCCTAGCTTTTTTTTAATTTAAGTGAAGAATGATCTAAACTCATCAAAAGACTCATTCTTATATGACAGAAATCAAATCCAAGTAAACTTCGAGTAGTCATCAATAATCACAAAATTATAGATTTTCTCCCCTAAGCTGGCAGTACTAATGGATCCATACAAATCCATGTGAAGGAATTTTAAAGGTCTAGAGGTGTTAATGTCTCTAATGGAGTGGAAAGAGGATTGGACTTACTTCCCTAGTTGGCAGGCATCATAAAGGTGGTCTTTGGTGAACTTAAACTTAGGGACACCTCTAACTAGGTCCTTTTGGGTCACTCTTCTAAGGGCTTTCATACTAGCATGACATAACCTCCTATGTTATAACCATGAATCATCAGTAGTAGTTTTTAAGCAAAATAAAGTAGTACATTTAATATTATTTAAGTCAAGTATGTAAATATTATTGATTCATTTTTCCTGCAAAATGTTGGTGTTATTTAAGCTGATAATAAAAGTATTGGCAAAAAAAATTATGATAAGGCCCTTGGCACAAAGCTGAATGATGATGAGCAAGTTGTGTTTCAGTCTATCTACAAGCAAAATATTTTTATCAAAAGATTCTTGGAGTTTTCAATTATACCTGCACCCACCACTTTCTTGATGGTGTTGTCTCCAAGAGTAACCTTGCCTCCAGCCCTGGCCTCCAGCAAAATGAATTGATTAGCATCTCCAGTCACGTATCGTGAGCATCCACTATCCAGGTACAACATGCTCTTACTAGGCCTTTTATGAGAGCAGGCCTACAAAATTATCAAAAGTCATATTTAAGAACTCAAACAAGTTTGGGTCTCTTCTTATGGAAAGAAGAATACAATATATGTGTGTTATGTTGTGAATCATACAATTTGGGTCTCCACACCCAATATGTACTATGGTAAATAATGCAAATATGTGAGATATGTCCTAACATGCCACATGAAAAACATCTAACACTAGAAAAAGGATTTACTAATCTACTCGGGTGGTGATGCTTCCTTTTATGTGATGCACGTAATGTTATTTTATTTTCAAATGCTTTGAGATTTTCTAATTTCTTAAACTCTTTTTCTAATTCAGTATGAGATGACTTTAAGAAATCATGTGCATCAGATAATTCAATATGCTTTTTATTTAATGTTTTAAACTCATCAAGTAATGACAAGTGATTGCTATCGATTATAGAATGATCTTTAAGTAAAATTTCATGCTCTTTTTACAAATTTAAAAACTCCAATTTCAAACTAGCATGTGATTTCTTAAGTTTCTTATATGATGCATGTATTTTTTTAGAAACTTCAAATAACTGTTCGTAGGTTAGTTTATATTCCTCTTCTTAGTCAGATTGATCAAGATGATCGTCCGCCATCAAGCACAAGTTTGTAGTATCCTCTTTAGCTTCAATCTCAGAGCAATCAGATGTAGAATTCGCTCAGAATGCTTTTTGGAACTGCTTCTTATCCTTATCTTTTCTGAACTTCAGTTTCTCCTCACCCTTCTCCCTGCTAGGATGAGCCTTAAGTGTAGGACAATCAGCTTTAACGTGTCCTAGCATCCTGCATTCAAAACATATCATATCATTAGAACTCTTAAAATTTTTGTTATACTTAACTTTATTCCACTTCTGATAGTTCTTATACTTCTTCCTTAAAAAGCTTTTGAATTGCTTCTTGATTAAGTCAATATCATCGCTTTTAGACCCAGAAGAGTCAGTGTCTGTGTCGTTGGCCTTTAGTGTCATAGTTTTTTCCTTCTTTTTCTCACCTGCATCAAGATTTCTTTGATTCACTCATTGCTCATAAGCAATGAGCGATCCAAGTAAGTTATCAATCGAATAAGTATTCAAATCTTTGGATTCAATAATTGCAGTAATCTTAACATCAAAGGAAGAGAGCAAGCATCTCAAAATTTTATTAACCTTTTCATAATTCATGAGTTCTCTTCCTAATGCATACAGTGGGATGATATTTGAGTAAATCTAGTATACATGTCAGCAATTAATTCATTTGGTTTCATACGAAAAAGTTTGTAGTCATGCAATACAATATTCAGCCTAGATTGTTTAACTTTGTTGGTTCATTCATAAGTGATACATAATTTATCCCAAATTTATTTTCTAGTATTATAAATTAAAACATACATGTAATATTCAGATTTTAAAGCATAAAAAAGCAGTTTAATCATTTTATATTGAGTTGAGCTAAATCCCTATCATCAAGAATCCATTCAGTGAAAGGAAGGGGAGTAGTAATGCCATTAATTTTACTAGAGAGAGGTGAATAACCTTCTTTAGCAAACATCCACATGTGATAGTCAATTAATTGTAAAAATGTAGACATACGAGTTTTCCAAAAATCAAAATTACTATTATCAAATAAAGGTGGTCGGGTAATAGAATATCATTCCGCAGTATTATGATTACCGAAGTTAGTCATGTATCAAAATTGAAAAGTTTTCAAAAACTCAATTTTATAAATCCCGCTCTTATACCACTTGAGAGTTCGTTAGGGATATTAAGCTCTTATGAACTAGCCCAAGGCTAACCAAGAATGGGGGTGAATTGGTATTTTAAAAATTTCTTGATCAAAACACAAACTCGAACAAAAGTTTACCATAAAAAAAATTAAAGTGCATAAATTAAATATGAAAAAATAAAGAACATAGAAATTTATAATGGTTCGATCTGTTGAAACTTGTTCAATATGAATTAGGTTGTTATACCTAAGCTTATGTCCCAGTGACTAACCAAGAGGGGGGGTGAATTGGTAATTAAAAAATTATCCCTCTTTTTAAATTTTTAAACCAAGAATGACTTTAGTGAATTTTTGTAGAAAATATTTTTCAACCATAAATTAAAAAGTAAATACAAAAGCAGCAAAAAATAAAAAGACACAAGATTTATAGTGGTTCGGTCAAACACGACCTACATCCACTCCCCGAAGGTACCTTCCGAGTATTGCACTAATACCACTAGTGACTCTCCTTTTGCACCCACAACAAGGCAGAGAAGCCTTTAAAAAACTCTCTTCCACCACTACCCGGTGTGGTAGAGAATCATCGTCCTTTTATACTCTCCAAGTGTTGGCAGAGAACTGGCCATCCTTTCACTCTCCAAGTGTGAGCAGAGAATCCTTCGTCCTTTCACACTCTCTAAGTGTGGGCAGAGAACCCTTCGGCAGTTCTCACTCTCCAAGTGTAAGTAGGGAACCCTTCGGTAGTTCACACTCTCCAAGTGTAGGTGAGAACCCTTTGGTTGTTCACATTCTCCAAGTGTCGGCAGAGAATCGGATCTCCTTGATAAATCTTCTTATAAGAAATCTAGAAAGATGAGAGAAAAGAGTGAAGTAATCACAAATCACAATTGGAGATTCTTACCTTTGAGTACCAAGTGAATCATTCACACTCCAGTAGTAAGAATCCTCCTTCAAACACTCTCTCACACTCTCTCCTTCACTCTCCCTTCAGTTGACACGAAGATCAGTAGGCAAAAAGAATACAAGATAGTTTTAAGTGGATTTTATGTAGGAAAGACACAAAAAACTGTCCAAAAATTGTTGACTTTCAAGTCTGTATACAGTCGATCATCCAGGATGATTGTCAGATATCCTATACAATTAGTGTTAAAACAGTTGCATATGAACCCAATGTATATTAGTACAAACTGACTTCATACTCCTTAATCGTCCCATACAAAATATGTTCGTCCTGAGATGAACAGTTATATCAAGGGTTCGTTCTGACGAAACTGCAATGTTAGTCCACACAAGAGCAAAAACAATTCTTCCAAAAAGTGTTAGGAGAATATAATACTTAAAATAATAATATTTAGAATCATCAAAATTATGCAAGTTGCAAGAATGTAAAACATGCAAATAGCAACTCTCTTAACACTGTCAACTTGACCTACATCCACTCCTTAGAGGCACCCTTCGAGTATTACTCTAAATTCAGTTACTCTCTTTTTGCTCCCACAGCAAGGTGGAGAAGCCTTTAAAAACCTCCATTATATTGACACTAGTGAGGCAAAGAACCCGACTCTTTTTTCTTCCTCCTGAAGCAGGTAGAGAACCTTGATCGATTGCTATATTATACCTCTCTCGAACCTCCAAGGAAGCAGGGACAATAATTGAAGAAGATGACTTAGATCCTTGCTTGGAGCAATCTTTGTTAAACCTCTCATAAACTCCCCATCACAAGACCCCCTCTCTCTCCCTCTCCTCTAGGCTCTCTCAGGTCAAGACGGTATCAAAGGATACACTCTTGGATAAAATAAGAGGTCTTATATATAATAGCTTTGGAATAGCTCTTAATTGCAACAAGCCAATATTATCATCCAGGATGATATGAAGATCGTCCTATACAATCAGTATAAATTTAGCTCAATTAGTCAAGATAATTTTGGATGATCAGAAGAAAATTTATTCATATCATCTATGACGATAGTATATCATCCTATATGATTAGTATAATTCATCAAATATCATCCAGACCATCGCCATGGATAGGAGTCTGGACGATGAAAATGTAACTTGATCAGATAGGATAATATTGCAATCGTCTAGGATGATTAATTCAAAACATCACAGATCATCCAGAACATCACCCTGAATGGATATCTCGATGATGAAATATTGACCAGATTGTCTGAGCAGATCTCACAATCATCTAGGATGATTAGTTCAAAATAACACAGATCGTCTAGAAAATCGCCCTAAATAGAATAAGGCTGATATTTGATTATCCATGAAGAATTAAGGTTTTGTTAACTGATTGTCCAAGTCGATCTTGAGATCGTCTAGGATGATATGATCGAGTAATCAAACCTTAATTACTTTTCTTAATTACCAGATTAATTTAGGCATAATTATACTTCACTCGATCTAGCGATTGATTCTTTTTTATTTGAACCTATTATCCAGGATGATGATAAGATCATCTGGGATGATGTACATAATGATGGATGCCTATCTTAGAATGCCCTAATTAGAGTTTTTATTTTTAACTGATCATCCAAGATGATTTTTGGATCATCCAGGATGATGTGATAAAAAATAGAGAACTCTAAAATAATTAAAAATTTTCCCTCAAGTATGTGTGTGCAATGATACTTTGCAATAGGACCCACATTGATATAATTGACTCAAGAAAAGGAAAAAAATTATAAAGTGACTCAGTCCTAGTCTACCCAATCTTGAGATGGCTTGAGCTGCACTTGATCTTGTGGACCTAAAACATTAGTAGGCAAGCCAGACATAAAAAAACAAGAATATTTATTATCATCAAAATTTTGTTCTTCGAAATCAAATTCGTAATAATAATAAATAAGGGCAATCAATTAGTACTCGTGCCACATACAATCACATCACATCAGAAAAATAGAAAAAGTAAACACCTGCCCTAATCCTAGAGCTCGAAGTGGTGCCCTAGTAAAAAATTCTATGTGTATGGTAGGCTTATGTGGCTTTGGATAGGTCATATATAGGATAATTAGTTTAAGTTGCCTAAGGTTAGAGTTTATTGTAGGCCAAAAAAAGGAAATTTTAATTAAAGTTTAAATATTAATGGATCGGGGTCTATTTTAGTTAATTTAGTTTATGGGTCCATTCTAATGCTTAAGGTAGTAATCTTGGAAGTTTAAATTATATTAGATAATTTTGAAAGATTCAGGGTTCTCCGTTTGATGGGCTAAGGGGGTCCAAAAGGCTACTACTAGAAATAGGCTAGGTTTGGGGGTCCTAGTATTTAAGTTAAATATTAAGCCTTATAAGGAGTGGTTACGCTTTGAGTTTGCTGAATTTGGAGTTTTCTAGGCCATGTTATGAATTTCAGAAATTTTGATCAATTAAAGAACTATCGAAATTCTTTAATTAGAGATATTTTAGGGGTTTTGATCCAAATCAGCTCCAAGCTAATTGGAATCACCCCCAAAGATCCGAAATGACCTAAGAAGTTGTTCCCAAGTTTTTGAAAAATTTTGGAATTTTTAATAATTTTTAAATAATTAATAAGGGAAAAAAGGTAATTTTAATCAAAATTAAATTAAGGATCAAATTGAAGTCTAACTAAAGGGCTCGAATTATCTAAGGTTAAGGGCTAAATTCTGGAGAGTTCATGATATTATGGGAAATTTTCAGAGTTAAAATGGATTTATTAAAATTTTTTGGAGTTATCGGGGCATAATTAACTGATTGAATTAAGGTTTATTAATTAAGGAGTCTAAAGGCTCCTAAAAATTCCTAGAAAATTTTGGGAAGTTTAAGATGTCAGTAAGTTTTATGTCAGTAAGATGTCTTAGCTCCTAGAATTTTTTTAAGTTCACTTGACGGGTCCTTAATTATTGTCCTTAGGACGTCGCTATGTTGAATGTGTTTAAAATAAGTGATCAAGACTAACCCTTATGGAAACATGCAAGGAGTGCATAAAAATAGTAAACACACTAATCCTAAAATATAGGAGAGCCTAAGCTAAGTACTCGTGCATCCTACACTTGTAAAAGATAATAAAAGAAAAGATAAACCACACATTACGATCTAAATAGTGGATGATTGAAACTCAACCTCCACCACGAATATTATTCATAAACATGATCAATGTTTAAAAATCCATAAAAGGATCTCTTTAAAGTAAGGTATTTAATAATATATGTATAATTTTAAAATAGTTTAAAACACACATATATTAAATATATAAAATTAAAAATAAGGTAAATCAGAATATTTTAAGAAAACTATATACATAAATATATGAGAGATCTACTAGTAACCCAAAGATGTTTCAAAAAGAATTTTAAAATAATTTTAAAATTTTAAAATAATTAAGATATGAATTATTTAAGTGATATTTAAATAACCAACTAATTAAATAATACAGGAATATGACATAAAAATAATTTTTGACATCTACAAATATTTCTAAATTAAAATACATATTTTTTCTAAAGAGAATGAGGTATTATAAGCAAAAAAACCAATTTAAAACATAAAAGATATGAATTTTTGAAGTTTAATAAGATAAAAGGATTTTAAAAATAATTGAACATAATAATTATTTAAAAACTAATCATTAAATCAAACTAAATTAATTATTTGAAGTTTGTATATTATTTAAAATAATTTTATTAAATAAAATAATTTAATTTTAATTTAATTAGATAGTAATTTAAATATTTAGATATATATAATTAATAAAAGAAAATGAAATTCTTTAAAAAAATAACATATTCTAATTAGTAATTTTAATTTAAAACTAAATAATAAAATTAAATAAGTTTTTGAAATAAAATAATAATTTAATAGAAATAATAATAAATTTTAAAATAATTTAAAAGAGAATAATAATTAAAAAAAGATAACAATAAGTAATAGTAATAATAATAAAATTAATAAGAATAATAATTAAAAGAATAATTTAAATAATAATAATAATACTAATTATGATAGGTAATAATACTGATAATTATAATAATAATAATAATAATAACAATAATAATAACTTTAAAATAATAATCATAATAATTTTAAAATATCAATAAAAATAATAATTTTAAAATAATAAGTAAAATGATAATAATTTTAAGATGTTAATAATAATTATTTAAAATAATAAAGATAACTTTAAATAAGGTTAATTAAATAATAATAATAATAATAATCATAATCATAATAATAATCATAATAAAAGTAATAATAATAATAATATGATTAACACACTTTTTTTTTAATATTATTATATATATTATTTTTTATTACTTAAATATAATTTTAAAGTAATTATTAAAATAAACTAATAAAAAAACTTTTTAAGATAATTATAATAATTAAAAAAATAGAAATTAAAACGACGACGGTCAGGTGACGTGGTAGCTCGGGATTGGATCCTAGGATCGTGGCGATGACTACCATAGTGGCGGCGGGTGCTGTCCACGCGTCACTCCGGGATTGGATCAGTAGTCTCGGGCAATGATTGCCGACAGCGGCAATCATGAGCAATGATTACACCATGATTAAACCACAAAATGTGGCTTCATTAACCACGTTAGTCGAGGTTGGTGACCATCCGATCCAATACATTTTCAGATCAACAGACGAGATTACACCAAACGGAGGAACTAACCTCGGGATCTAGCTCTATGATTGATCCAAACCGCTGAATGATGGATTCTTAACCATTGATCAGAAGATCAACAATCTAAATTTCTCCATGGAATACGTAGAACCGAACTGGAGCCCTAACACATTTTTTGTCTCATTCTCACAAATGACACGATAAAATTTGATGAAATTTTAAACTTAGATACTATATATGAAGATCATTCATAGGGAGGAAAAAACAAATTCTAAAATGCGGTGTGCAATGAGTTATTTAAATCTAAGTGTCCTATACTAGGGTTTGTGATTTTGCCTAATCCACACAGTGAATTTAGGATATCTTGGGCTTGTTGCACTTCTAGACTATCCATGTATAATTTCTTAGTTGATCTCGAGCTTCAAAACGCCTTCGATTGAACAAAAATAGTCTTGGAATTGGCTAGAGATCTCACCAACGACGTTTGATCAGCGTATTTTGATTGGGGAAGGTGAAACAAGTCTAAGGGAGCTCACATATGAGAGTTCTTAGGTTAAGAGACTCTAGGGTGAAAGCAAAAGCAAGAGAGCCTTCTAGGAACCCTAAAGAAGGTATTTAAAAGATCAAGGCTTTTAATCCACAGCTAGGATTCATCCTAGGGTTAATTAGGAGGGAATTGAGGTGGTTTAGCTGTGGTTTTGAATTAGGGATCAATAGGAATGAATTTAATGCAATAAACAGATCTAAATTAACTTAAATAGGTCAATTAGACCTAAGGAAGACTTGGGTTAACTAAGTCAAGGTTTGACTTGGTCAACCTAGTCAAACAAATCCAAAGGGGTGAGGGTTTGAGCTCAAGATGGCTTGGGATATGTTTGAAATCAAATTAAATCCATTTGGGCTAATTGGGTCAACCTATGTTGACCTGGTCAACCAAGTTGACCCAGGGCATGGGTCAGGGCCTAGTGGGTTAGGTCTGACCCACTGAGTCCAAAGGAGGTGAGAATTGAGCCTGATAAGGAGTATATTTTATTTAAAATCAAGAGAAAGAACATTTGGCAATTTGAGTCAACCCGAGATGACCTGGTCAACCAAGTTGACCCAAGACCCGGGTCTGGGCTCAACAAACTTAGTTTGACCTAAGAAATTGAATAGGAGAGGTCTTGGGGCTGAGCTTGGTCAATTTAACCAAGTCAACCTCTTTTACTAAGAGCTTGGGGGAAAATAAGGTCAAAAAATGGACCCCCAATAAGAGTGGCAAACAAACTAGTGAACCGCTCGTGTTGGCGTTGATCAAATGTGTAGGAGAGGTAGAATAAAGGACACAAGCAAAAGGTTACAAAAGAGGTGGAAAAGTGACGAGGTTCTCTCCTAGCCCTACCCTATATCATGAGGACAGAGCCGAGGAAAGAACCAAAGCAAAGTAGCAAAGTATAAGATCAACGATCACTAAATAAGTAATAGGGTCCTCTCTTGACCTTACCCTATAGAAAGGACAAAGCTGAGGAAAGAATAAAGAGTATAGTAGACAAATGTCACCAAATGTTAAATAAGTAGTGGGGTCCTTTCCTGACCTTACCCTATAGCAAGGGCAGAGCTAAGGAATAAACCAAAGCGAAGTAGTAAAGGATCACCAAAAGGTGAAAAGGTTATGGGATTCTCTCCTAGTATTACCCTACAGTATGGGCAGAGCCTAGAAGAGAACCAAGAGAAAAGTAATAAAGCAAAAGATCACAAAATGGTGATCAGGTAGTGAGATCTTCTCTAAGCCTTACCCTATAACAAGGGCAGAGCCAAGGGGTGAATAAAAGTAGGGATCACCGAAAGGTAAAAAAGTAAAGGAATTCTCCCTTATCCTTACCCTATAGCAAGGGCAGAGCCAAGGGGAGAACAAAAGCAAGGATCACCAAAAGGTGAAAAGTATAAGAATTCTCTCCAAGCCTTACCTTATAACAAGGGTAGATCCGAGGTTAGAACAAAAGTAAGGATCACCAAAAGGTAAAAAAGTAAAGAATTTCTCCACTAGCCTTATTCTATAGCAAGGGTAGAGCCAAGAGAAGAACAAAAGAATAAAGTAGTAAAGAAAACCAACTATCTACTTGATTTTATCAAAACAGTAAGATAGAAGGCAAGAAAGGTGTGGTGAGAAATGCCTCCCAGGGACTCTATCAGGCTCTCTCAACCTAGGAAGCTTTAACACCTACTTAACCAGTTTAGTGTAGCAGATGAGGAAGAGCTAAATAGTCCACTTGATCCTTTCGAATCATTTAGTAAAGAGTCAGGGTTTGACGCTTGCCTGATCACAACAAGATATCAGAAAAAAAAGGTGGTGAGGAATGCCTCCCAGGGACTCTGTCGGGCTCTCTCAACCAAGGAAGCTTCAACACCTGCCTAACCAATTTGGCATAGTAGATGAGGAAGGGATCAATACCCACTTGATCCTTTTGAACCAGTGAGTAACGAGTTAGGGTCTGATGCATGCCTGATCACAACATGACATCAGAAAAGAAAAAGGGTGATGAGGAATGCCTCCTAGGGACTTTGTCGGGCTCTCTCAACCAAGAAAGCTTCAACACATGCCTAACCAATTCAGCACAGCATCTGAGGAAGGGCTTAATACCAACTTGATCCTTTCGAACCAGTGAGTAACGAGTTAGGGTCTGACACCTATCTGATCACGACAGGACATTAGAAAAAAAAAAAAAAAAAAAGGGCAATGAGAATTGCATCCTAGTGACTCTATCGGGCTCTCTCAACTAATTAAGCTTAAACACCTGCCTAAGCAGTTTGGTGCTGTAGATGAAGAAGGGCTCATTACCCACATAATTCTTTCGAATCAGTGAGTAAAGAGACAGGGTCTGACGCCTGCCTGATCACAACAGAACATTAAAAAAGAAAAAGAGCTTTGAGGAATGCCTCCCAATGACTCTATTGGGCTCTCTCAACCAAGGAAGCTTTAATACCTGCCTAACCAGTTCGGTGCAGCAGAGAGAAAGGTCTTAATACCCACTAGATCCTTTCGAACTAGTGAGTAAAGAGTCAGGGTCTAACGCATGTCTAATCATAATAGGATATCAAAAAAGAAAAAATGGGTGATGAGGAATGCCTCCTAAGGATTCTGTCGGGCTCATCAACCAAATAAGCTTCAATACCTGCCTAACCAATTTGGTGCAGCAGATGAGGAAGGGGTCAATACCCACTTGTTCTTTTTGAACCCATGAGTAAAAAGTCAGGGTGGTGGCGTATGCCTACTAGGGACTCTTTCAAGCACCCCACTAGATAAGTAACCAATCTACCTGCCTGACCATATCAAAACAGCAGAGTAGAAGGTGAAAGTCACCTCAACACCAATCTCAAATTGATCTATATAGGGATGTGGGGAAAAAAGTAAAAGTAATTATACAAATTTTAAGGAAACAAGTACTCTTATACTTCCTAAATTGACTTTTAGATACCACGTGGTAGATAACAAACCGTCGTGGTCATAGGTATCTAAATGTCAGCGTAATTTCATAAGCAACTTTATCACCAAAATAACTTGAAAAAGGGGAATTTAAGCTCTTAGAGAATAAAGTCGAGTTCCACGTGTGATAAGGGAAACCAGATTTGCTTAACCTAGATCTTCCTCTCTTCTTTATTATCACATCAAAATAATGGAAGAGTAGAGAGAGGAGAAAGATTGGGCTCTTATAGAGTAAAACTGGGTTCCATCAGTGACTAGGGAAATCAGTTTAGCTCAACTGAGAGCTTCCTCTCTCCTTTTATATTAAATATTTTTTTATATATATTTACAATCAATGACTGGAACACAAAGAGAGGGAAGTAGGATTGGCTTTGGTAACCTAAGCCATGTCTGTCATATGAATAAAATTAAAAGGAAGAAATTATATATGCTCAAGTAAAGAATTATAATATTGGCTTAAATAACCTAGGCCACATTCGTTAAACAAATGAAAATATGGAGCATAGTCATAATGAAATTTGATAGGAGAAAGTAATTATCAAAAGGATAGTGGATCAACATCACCACACCTAACTAACGTAGGTGAGCATGAACCCAATATCTCATCTCAAAAAAGGTTTGAATTATATGTTTTGATATCCCATATCACACTTGGGGGTGACAAGCAAAATTGGTTAGTACAGACATAAGAACTAATATCCCTATGGCATATTCTTCAAGGAAGACCTTTTACTATTCATAACAAACATTGTGTGGTAGAGGAAAAATCGTAGCGGTCATACAGACTGCCAAAAAGTAAGAGAGATCCTTTAAAGAGGTACATATACAGAGGGATATTTACAGGAGGTAGGGGAATCCTCCTGTAATGTGAAAAACTTAGGCATAATATTTTTTTAAGTACTGCCCGTTGATGTTAAAATGGGGTGAATGCCATTTACATAAATAAGTAGGTAAGAACAACCTTCGTAGACTTGCTCTACAATGAAAGGGCCTTCCCAAATAGGCTTGAACTTACCACTTTGCTGCCGTTGTGAAATGACTACACAAAATAAGAACCAAGTCGTCAACCCGAAATGCACGGGTTTGAATAAGGCAATCATGTGCTCTATGAGCTTGGTATAACTTGAGATTCTGATAAGCTTGTAAACAAAGATCTTCTAAACCATCAGCTCTTCCAACCATAGTCAGGCATTATCTTCATGAGAAAGATTATGACTAACTACCATACATAATGAGGGGAGCTCGACCTCAAGTAGGAGGACTACTTCACCCCCAAAAGCCAAAGTATATGAGGTAGATTGAGTAGGAGTATGATATGTAATACTATATGCCCATAATGCCTCAGGTAACTTATCATGCCACTCTCATTTATTTTCAATAAGGATTTTTCTTATTAGTTGCACGAGAGTTTTATTAAATGCCTTTGCCAGACCATTGGCTTTAAGATAGTACATCGAGGAGTATCACCAATTAATATTATAGCGGTGGGCAAATTTAGCAATCTTAGTACTTTTTAACGACGGACCATTATTAAAAATGATACGGCATAGAACACCAAAGCGATAAATAATGTTATAAAAAAATGCATCACATCTTCTAATTTAATTTCCTAGAGGGGGATATCTTCCGCCCACATGGAGAAGAAATTAGTGGCAGCTAAAATAAACTTATGACCCTTAAAGGAAGGAGGGTCGATAGGACCCACTACATCCGTGCCCCAACCTTCAAAAAGCCAAGAAGAGATAGTAAGGTGTAATTAATTAGGAGTTTAGTGAATCACCGTGCTATGAATCTGGCACTGGTGGTACTTTTCAGCATGCTCCATATAATGATGGATCATAGTTGGCCAATAATAACCAAGACGTTTAATTTTGACCTTCATTTTTTGGTCTGAACTGATGAGCACCACAAAGCCCTTCGTGTATCATCCCATGAACTTACGAGCCCCTTCGTTGTTAAGGCAACGTAACCACATTTGGTCGAAAGAGCATTGATGCATGGTATTATTTATATAAGTGAATCATAAAGATCTCTTTCTAATCTGAGTAACAAGAGAGCGATTGTCCGGAAGCCTACCATACTTCAGATACTCAACAAAAGGATCTCTCCAATATGACTCTTCCTTGATTGCAAACACTGTGAGGGTCTAATTGGGAGAAGAAAAGTCTGCAGGGCATAGGGCTTGATGATACTGGATAACGATAGACGATGAGTTATTAATGGGGTCAGCAATTACTTTGCTAACTTGACCAATGCATCTACTTTACCATTTATAGATCGAGAGATCTTAGCCAAAGTTACCTCAAGGATTAAGCACAAGAGTTCCATTACTTTATTGTGATAAGGCAAGAGCTCAGGCTTAAATACTTGAAGACCCCTGCTACTTGATTTATAACTAGTTGGGAGTCTCCAAAGATTTTCAGCCGTAACTCTAATCCCAAAATCAGAGCTTTGTACTCAGTTTCATTAATAGTACAAGATTCTGATAGACTATAGAAGTAACTAAGAGTGTGACCTTTAGGGGATACAAAAATAAGGCTCAAACCTATCATAATTATGGGAGTTTTATTTGGATATAAAGCCTTAATGGATGATACACCATCAAAGTAGATCTCCCAAGTAGGGGACTCTTATTTATCCACACTCATGATTAATTCATTAGGTAGATCATCATTGAGTGGAGAATTTGTAGGGATAAAGTGAGCAGCCAAAAAGTTAGCTAGAGTTTATCCTTTACAGCCACTAAGGAACAAAAGTAATATCAAATTGTAGTAAGATCATAGACCATCATGCTAGATAACCTGAAAAGGTCGAATGAGTCATCAAATACTACAAGGGGTTGACTCGAGAGATCAAGTTAACCTTATGTGAAAGCATATAATACCTAAGCTTATTACCGTGAAGATCAATGCTAAACATTACTTTTCCATCGCTGGGTACTTAAGCTCTGCAGGTATCAATCGTCTGTTGAGGTAGTATAAGGCATTATCCTTGCCTTCCTCATTCTCTTTTGCCAAAAGTGCACCAAAAGACTCATCCAAGGCCATAGTATAAATGATTAATGGCCTACCTAGAATGGGGGCAGCTAAAATTGGGGGTTCATCAAGTATTGCTTTATACTTTCAAAGGCCTCTTGACAATTCTTATCCCAATGGAAACGGGCATCTTTCTTCACTATAACAGTGAAGGGATGACACCTACCAGAAAGATTGGAGATAAATCTTTGTAAGAAAGCAAGTTTACCCTGAAAGAATCTAAACTAGGTAAGACTTTTATGGAGTTTTAAATCCACTATGGATTTGATCATAGAAGGGTCTATCTCAATGTCACGATAGCAAACTATAAACCTTAAGAACTTTCTTGCACTAACTCCAAATGCGCATTGCAAATGATTCATCATTAAATCAAATTTATATAGGCATTTAAAAATGATTCATAGATCTCGAATGTGATCTCTATGAACCTTACTTTTGACCACCAAATCATCCACATAGCATTCAACTTACTTGTATATCATCTCATCGAAGATAACAATCATAGCATGTTGATAGGTGGCCCCAGCATTCTTGAGACCGAAAGTCATAACCTTATAACAAAATACACTTATAGGTGTACAAAATGCAGTGAACTTCTCATTCTTAGGGTCCTTCTTTATCTAATTATAACCAGATAAACCAATAATGAATGAGAAAATGCTATTGGTTGATGTTATATCCACCATAAGCTCAGGGATAGGAAGGAAAAAATCATTTTTAGGATATGCCTTATTTAAATCACATAAGTCGATACAGACACTTATCTGTCCGCTCTTCTTCCAAACAAGAATGATGTTGGTAAGCCAGGTAGAGTACTTCTCTTTCCTAATGAATCCAGCTTCTATAAGCTTCTTAGTTTTGGTGATCACCTGTTGTTCAATCTCTAACCTCATCCTACGAGGTGACTACTTAATAAGGACTGCATCAGGCTTAATGGCCAACTTATAGACTGCTACCTCTTGGTTTAGCCCGGACATTTCAATATAATTCCAGGCAAAGCAATCTTTAAACTCTGATATCAATTGGATATAATCTTGAGCCTCTAAATCAGACAATAAAGCACTATGAAAAATATGCCTAGGATCTGACTCAGTGCCTAAGTTTGCCTCACATAGTTCATCCACTATGGAAGTAGTATCATCTTTGAACTCTCTTGGAGCATCAAGGATCCTATATTTATCATCATCCGAATCTTCTTCATCAACAAAAGAAATAATCAAATAATAATGAGAGATAATAATAATATTAGCATGAGT
The DNA here is from genome assembly GCA_022539455.1 of Dendrobium nobile. Lineage (NCBI taxonomy): Eukaryota > Viridiplantae > Streptophyta > Magnoliopsida > Asparagales > Orchidaceae > Dendrobium > Dendrobium nobile. Next base: position 48,871,750 of record CM039723.1, read on the forward strand.
AGACTAACATTCTCCCATATAACCCACACATTCTAGGTTTATAGGAAAATCAGTTCACCAAGCCGAGCTTGATGTAGAGCTTGTTTATTAGACTAAGTCGAAGTAACAACACCCCGCTCTATGTAGCCCTATAGAATAGTGGAAAAGTAATGAGGGGCACTCATAACCTCTATATCCATAGCGGTCTCCTCTAGACCCTAACTCCTAAGACCTAGTGGGACACCTATACTATAGGATAAAGAGGCACAATCCTTAGACCGAGCTGGCCCAAATGTCTCGTACAGTGGAGGTATAAGGCATTCACTAGTCTTTAGTGAACTATCTTCACTAGTGGAAGGAGTGTTAGAAGGTCTTTGACAAGAATCCTCAACTCTCATTCTACTCATTTAATGGGGAATATATTGTCCACTAGCAGTCTAATGTCAAAAATCTTCTTCCTCATTTGAGCTACTATCAAGAACTAATCCACTCTCAGGTATCAAATACCTACGTGGATAACCAACAAAATTCAGGGGTGATGGAGGGACTAAATGATGAAGGACATCAATTATTTCATCATCCGAAGAGTCAAACTTGACAGTTAAAGTGGAAGTGTAAAGATATGGGAGAGGAGGAGTACGAGTGTCTTAGTTCTACAACTCACTAGTCGACCATCTGCCTCTACCTCTACCTCATCCTCCCCTACCTCTACTAGGGAGAACATTGTGCCTAACTACAAATTGAAAAGGAGCTCTATCAGAATATGCAGTGAAAATATTTGCCTCAATACTAACTTGTAATGGACCCTATACTAGATATTGCATAGGACCCTATATAGGTGGCTGCGTAGGACCCTATATAATATTAGTGGGTATCACTAGTGATTGGGCAAGGAGAGGTCTACGAGTCTTTCGAGATATATAATACTCAACATCATCATAAATAGAGACCTCATACATGGAAAATGGTTGAGTATCTCCAAGAATGGTATACTCAATATCATTCCTCATATACTTCAAACATTGGTGCAAGGTAGAGGGCATCATTCCATACTCATGGAGTCAAGGCCTTTTTAGGAGAGCCATATATGAAGTATCAGCCTCAATGACATGAAACTTTATCTCAGTTAAAAAATTTTCAAACTTCAAAGGCAGGGTAATAGACAATAGAGCATGTTGACCTTGGTTATTGAAGCCTTTCAACATAATCTTGTGGAAGTGAGCTTAAAGTGACCTAGGGAGAAGCCCTTTAAATTTTTATAGGTAAGAATATTTACTAAAGCCCTTTGGTCAATGAGGACCCTGTACAACACATAACCATTGACTTCAACAGTGACATATAAGGGACAGTTGTACTTAGAAGTCCTTAAGAGAAGGTCACGATTAAAAAAGGTAATGTATGGCATCTCTTCAAGTGTCATGCATCCCCAACAAAATCAGAAGTAAAGAATGCTTGATAGGACTCTGGTTCAAGTAGAACTTTTACTAGTGTCTCTCTCAAGTCAGGGGATATCATTAAAGCATCATAGACGCTAAAAAGAGAAGAAATTTTTCTTAGATAAGCCAACACTTTACAGTAGACCTCTAGCTGAGGGCCTTTCCCTTTCTCCTTAGATTGCTCTTAGGAGGAAGGGGGTAGGATCATCCTGCTAAGTAACAATATTTTTATCTTTTTCTTTTGTATTTTTAGTCATCCAAGGTGGAAGGACCTTCCCTGAGCGCAAGTGAACTTTCTGTATCAAGTCATCCTCAGTAAGAGATTCACATTGCTCTAAGGTAGTGGCTTGTGTTGACTTTAAGGAGAGTGCCTGTTGGTGGAATTTTGAAAAGATGTTTTGAAAAGATACTAGTTTTCTTTGGGGATTCCAAAATTAAGGTTAAGCTCTAACTCTAAGGTCGAATCAACTCGCTAGAAGGAATATATTATCCTGGGGGAAAAATATAAACTTTCATAACGGTGTTCAGACTCAGAACTATATGAACTCATCTTGAATATTATAATCGGGTCTAAAGAGAACCTTATATGGCCCCGATGGGACAAAACAGGGTTCAGCTGAATACCCAACTTACAATACTCAAGAAGTATGATCGTCGTATTTACATCCAAAGCCTTATCGAAGAAAGATGTATCTCTCCAAAGAGAAATGACACTGTTCTACGATAATTCTCCTAATGCAACGACGACGATCGTTCTTTAAGTTTTCCCAAAGAAATCTAGTGGAATTTTAAAATCAATTTTAAAATCAGGTGTATGTGGTTCCAAACTTCCTACGAGCGCAAGCCCTCGTAGTTAATTACATCGTAGGGAGACAAAAATCTCCTACGAAAACTCCCGATTAAAATGATGGCAGAATTTTGTTAGAGTTTCTAAGAATGATATCAAAGTCTGAATAGAATTATTGGAAAAATCAAAAGGGAATGGAGCAAGATTGAGCAGTTATTAGCAGATTCAAAGGAAGAGGGGTAGGGGATACTTTGAGATTCCAGAACCATCCGGAAGTGTCCCAACCTAATCTAAGTGTTGGGCTTTATGTTTTAGGATTGAAAGAAAATTTTAATTAGAGTTGAGTATTTTATTAGAAATTTGGGACTATATTCCCGAAATTTGGGGACTTATAATCAAAAATCTGCCCCGGATCCTAAGTCTAATTTGGACACTGGACCACAGTCATCCGAACCTAACTAATGCAGTGCAAGGTCTGGACTTACCCCGGCCTGGATTGGGGAGCCAGCTAACCACCTAGTCGATTTAAAATAGATGAGTCCGGTCTTTTATGCAAGAGTGGTAGGGACGTTGTAATTAAAGTTTTGGAGGGTCGGGGCCGACATCTAGAGATTTTCCTAATTGGCCCCTTTGACATATGTTGGGCGCAAAAATGCTAAACTGATGCGATTAAAATTTTGACTCTTTTAGTTTGTATCTAATGCAATGCATGCTAGTTAACAACTTCCAATCAAGTATGCTTGAAATTTTAAAAACAGGTTTATAAAATAGTTTTTTAGAAGACTGGACTTCCCCAGGTCCGGCACCTCGTCCTCATAGGTCAGACTATCCGGACTCTACCCGCAGGCGGGGAAGGGTCTAAAGCAAGGAAAGAGTAATGCAAAAATATGTATGCGACCCCGGGGGCGATCCCCGGCTAATTCCCTAGATTCGTTATCTTTCTATGTTGTTTAGACTCACTAAAATTTTAGACTTTTAAAATTATGAGTAGAAAAGTTTCACACCCTCACGAGCCTCACGTGTCCAGGCGAAAACAAAGAGCGGCATGCAATCGCCAAAAAAAACTAGTAAAAACAAGTAATCCTAGAGGCAATCAAATCATCACATCAAATATAAATTAATTAATAAATGTCCATAGGCAAAGTTGTCTTGCTTATTACAAACCAGAATATTACAGAAAGTAAAGTGGCTGGGCACCACTGACAACAACCCGGGTTCTAAATCTAGTAATGACGCAAGTTATTTTGAGTGGGATACTCTCAATCTTCAAATCTTCACATCTTTAATCTTGTTCTTCTTTGGACTCCTTTTCTTCAATCTTCTTGGAATCTTCGTAGTGGATTACCCAAATGGATAAGAGGGCATTTCCCTCAAAGGGGAAGGCCACTCTTTCCTCTTTGGGTAAGGGAGAGGAATGATCCAAATTTGGATTTCCAAATGGAAAAGGAGTGTTCCCCAAAGGGGTATCATTTCCTCTTTGGAATCCAAGCTTTGGATCTATGTATCCCAACTCAAAATGAACTTTCACAACACTTGACACTTACACAAATTACATTTATTTTAAATCAAAATCTAGACTCACCTGCAAGGTTATCCTAAGCAGTTAATATATAAAAAGCAGTTATTCCCAAGCAGTTATATATGAGCAGGAAAAAGAAAAAAAAAAAAAAGTAAACACACTGGCCACGCTCTTTTTATGATTTGGGGGCTTTAGCAGCTGAAGCACCTGTGCAAAGAGTTTATAATATTTATGCATTTTTTTATGATTTGCCCCCTTTTTATATTGCCCTGCATGAGCGCGGCCACCTGCAGAAAACTGTGTCAACATCCAGATCGTACCTAACCTAAGGGTAATCTAGTCGCCAAACACATCAATCCATCCACAGAGTACAAAAAAAAATAAGCAGACACAACAAAGCAATTTCATCCACAACATGCAGTGAAGACTACGAAAAGTCCGGCACACAGCAGTAAAGTAAACACCGGCCTAACCTAGATCTAGAGTTGGTTGTCCTAGCACAACATCTAAAGTGTGTGTGAAAGGTAGTGTGGCAGGGGTATATCCTAAGTTGGGCGATTAATTAAAGTTATCTAAAAGTCTGAGTTTGTTAAGGCTTAATAGGGGGATTTCAATTAAAGTTTAAGTATTAATAGATTAAGAATTTTAATTAAATATATTTTAAAAGTTAATTGATTACTACCTTTGTTTCACACCGAGGCCGTGAAGTTTATTTCACCTTCCTTGGGGCTAAGCTAATAGCCTCGTAGGCCTGGGTTACCCAGTAGCAATCGGGGTTGATTAAGTTACTTTAAGTTTGTTGTAATTAAGAGACGTGAATTAATATTAGGAAGGGTTTCTTGCTGATTTTTAAAATTGATTAGTTTAAGTTTGCCATTAATCGATTCGTGGCGTTGTGCCACCAGGCTCGAGGAACCAGCCTCCTTAGGACACTTAGCCCCGCAGCCCGGAGTAGTCCAGCCGATAAACCAAATTAATGTAATTAAGTTAGAGGTTTTAAAAGGTTAGATAATTAATAATTAATCTATTCTTAAGGCTTAACACCCCTTGGAATCCATTCGTGGCGTTGTGCCACCAGGCTCGAGGAACCAGCCTCCTTAGGACACTTAGCCCCGCAGCCCGGAGTAGTCCAGCCAATAAACTTTATCTTCGGGATGGTTGTTGTGTTTTAAAAGGTTTGTTGAATGTTTTAAACATCAAGTTAACATTTTCTGGAGTTTTGGAATAATTGTGAATTTTACGAATTTTTGAATATTTTAATCATTCAATAAAGAGGTGAAAAATTGACTATTTTGATTAAGTTCAAATTCTGGAATGTTTGTATTTTATTAAAATACTACACCTCACTACGATCAGTTAGAAGGTAGGTACGTTGAAATCGGATTTTTCTACATTTTATTACGAAGGTTTGAAGTTTTGAACTAGTTTTGACTACGGTTTGACCAATTTGTTGACTTTTAAAATATTGCAGATTTCTGGAGTTTAACATTTTTAATAAATATTAGACATTATTAGGAGTTGAATGCAAGTGAGTTTGGTCAATTTGGATTTTTCTTGAATTAGTTACAAAGGTTTGAAATTTGAGGTATTTAATGAATTTTAAAAAAAAAGCTTAATTAGAGAGCCTTTTTGGGATTTCGCTCCAAATGAGTTCCTAACTCCTTGAAAACACCTCCAAAGGTCAGGAATGACCTAAGGAGGGATCAACAAGTGTTTGGGAAGTTTTTGGGATTTTTAATTATTATTAACTAATTAATATTAGTTAAAAGTGGGTTTTTAGTTAAAATTAAATTAATTACAGAATTGCTGCCAAATTAAGGAGCCTTCAATTTTCATGGATTAAGGGTTTGATTCAGGTCAGTTAGAGGGTTTATATGTATTTTTTGGAGTTAAAATGGATTTATTACATTTTTTAGAAGGTTTTGGGGCTTAATTAAGGGTATAAACTTAGGAAATTTGATTAAGGGTCCTAATGACTTTTAAATTCAGTGAAAAATTCCTCTAAGGACTGAGGATGTCACTAAGTTCAAGTGTTCAAAGTTTCAAGTCAAGGGGAAATGAACCCTAATTATTGAGATTTTTCTAGGTTTTCTATAGAAATCCTTAATTATTGTCCTTAATGACACTAAGTTTAATGGGCTCAAATCAATGTATTGTCTAACCCTTAAACAAAGCATGAATAAGCACATGAAATGACACAATCAAGTCCTTAAAACTAGGAGAGCCTAGGCTAAGTGGTGTGTGCACAACCTAAGCATGCAAAGATCAATTTTATCTCATTAATATAATTAGATTATGATTAATGAATAATTAGAATATAATCATCCATTAATCATCTTCCCCCATATATTCCATTCATATATTCAACCTATACTCAAAATTCCAAAGGAGATCTCTCAAACTCTTGATGATCTAAATATATGCAATATATAATATTTTAAAGTAAATTTTAAAATATGTACATAAATATATAAATACATATACATATAAATATATATATTTTAAGATGGAATGATTGAAAATACTAAAAAAAAAAGGTTTAAGGATTGAGAGACCCCACTGACCCTAGAATTATATGAGATCAATTTCTCTTTAAAATATAAAATAATTATTATAATATTTAATTCAATATTAATAAATTATTAAAATAGTCATACAATTCAAATTAATGTCAAAACTTACTTAGATGGCTTTGAAAATTTTTCTGGAAGTCAGCCATATATCCCTGAATATTCATACTAAATTTCAAAAAAAAATATTTTATATATATTTAATTAAAAATAAAAAAGGATTTTCTGTATTTCTTAAATTACTAATAAAATAATAGTCAAAATAGATTGATTTTATTTTTAAAATAAACTAGACAAAATTCTAAACAGTTTGATATATTATACCTATTTTTTGGCTTTGTATTTAATTTACTATGACTTTTTTAAAGTTTCTGCAATTAAAACAAATTAAAGAAACACATTTCCTTAATTAAACGGCGGCGGTCAGACACGCGGCACGCGCGGATTCGCGGGATCGAAACCGCGTGACGGCGGGGACACGCGTCGGCCGCGGGCCGCTTCACGCGGTTTTCACTTAACCACGTCAGCGGCTGGCGGTAGCCGTTGGATTGATCGCGGGTTCGATCTAACGGCTGAGATCGCATTCCGCTGTTCGATCTCAGCGGGGAAGATCAGACGGAGGAGGTTCGATCCCGCTGTTCCAAACGGACGGCCCTGATCCCGCCGATCAACCGATCGAACTTTACACCGAATACACGGGCGAACCAAGGCGCGGAACGACTCGATCTAGACCGTTGATCTCACGATCAACGGTCTAGAAAACGTACATCTGCAGCGAACTACAGATGACGCCCTAGAATCCGTTTTTTGGTTCGTTCTCTCGATCGGATGGACCAAATCGCTTGAAATTTTAAACTTAGGAAGTATATATGAACAGAATCGATGGGGAATGATTATCTCAGCCTTAAACAACTTATACATCAAGCTAATTAAGTCTATCTAATGTGAACTAGATCTAAGGTTTTCAGAGATTTTTACCGTTGGATCTTGGAAATTTCTGGATTGATGAGCTTGTAGACTGTCCAAGTGAAGATCCCCAGCACAAAAACGGGCTCGAACGCGCCTGGATCGGCTGCCACGAGCTTGGGACGGTCTAGGTGGTGAACTCACCGGAAAACTCGCCGCCGGTGACGTGCAACCACTTGGACTTTGTAATGGGGAGGTAGAGGAAACTCTAAGGATCCAAAACGAACAGAGAGCTCGCTCTGGGAGGCTAGGGTGAGTGGGAGAAAGTGCTTTGATCCAACACCCTCAAAAGTCACCTTTTCCCCTATTCAAACGGCCTGGGCTGGATTGGATGGCTGGGATCTACTCCTGGACTCTCCAGATGATGCCACCTGTCCCTGGGAAAGCTGGAAGGCTGCGGAAAGGGCTGGACATGCCTCATTCCCATTGGGTGGACTTGGGATGAGTGGGGGGGACCATTGCCACTTAAGGCTAAACCAAGGGCTGAGCTCGGTTATGGGGCCTATTAGAGAGCCTTAGGGCACTAATAGGTCGGCCTTGGGGAGTTAAATCAGGGGAAAAGGGATAAAAGGCTGATTAAGACCTTTTAAAAGGGTCTAAATCCTTGGTTTGACTAAATTGACCAGTCAACTGGTCAAGGGAGGCTGAGGTGGCATGGGGGAGGTCAAGGCTACAGTTTGGAGAGGCTCCAAACCTAATCTCACACTCTTTGAGGTCAAATAGGAGGTTTGACCAATTCAAAGAGGTGCTTAAGGCTTTTGTTGACTTGGTTTGACCAGTCAACCAGGTCAAAACTGGTGATGTGGCATTTGGAGAAGTGAGGGTTGTTTAGAGTAATTCAATCAAGGGTCAAAGGTCAAAGTTAGGGCTTAGTAGGAATGGGAGCTGAAAGTTCGATGGGGATGTTAGGCCCTCTTGAACTTAATCCCAAGCTAATTAAAGAGAGAGGTGAATTGGAAAACTTTAAAACCAAAACACAATCCAAATCACCATAATCAAAGTGCGGAAATTAAAATAAATGCGGAAGCGATAATAAGAAAAGAACACACCGGATTTATAGTGGTTCGGTCAAACCTTGACCTACGTCCACTCCTTGGAGGCACCCTCCAAGTATTGCACTACAAAAGTGTCTCTCCTTTAGCCCCCACGGCTAGGCGGAGAAGCCCTTACAAAATCACTTCCACCTTCCCCGGTGCGGCGGAGTCGCCGGGTCCTTTGACACCAAAGAGACTTCTTCTTTGGTGAACTTACCTCGAGACAAGCCTTGAATCCGACGGTATTCAGGTGCGAGCTTGCCGGAGCAACCGTGTGGATCCCCCTCCACACTCCCTTGAGTCCCCCCTCACAGGATCTTCTCCCTCTCTCAAACTCCACCCTTTCCTCACTCCCTTTCAAGCTTTCTCTTCAAGTTTCCCCCCCACAAGAACGAAGCTACAATGGCTGCCAAAGACACTTACAAAGTGCCTTGCCATAGCTTAAATAGAGGCTCTCAAAACGAGCTCATTAATGCAAGTTGCCGACATTATCGTCCAGGCCGATAGGCATATCGTCCTGGCCGATTGGTTCAATTTCAGCTCATTAGCCCGGGACGATCTGGGACGATCAGAAGGAAATTGGTTATATCGTCCTGGCCGATCTCACGATCGTCCGGGCCGATTAGTTTAAAACCAACTCTATCGTCCTGATCACAGCCCTGGGAACAGTCCTGGCCGATTGGAATTTGGTCTTGATCGTCCAGGCCGATCTCACGATCGTCCTGAACGATATGATCGTATCAATCAGCTTTTAATTCCTTCCAAATAAAACCAGATCAATTTAGGCATGATTGAGTTAGATCGTCCCGGACGATAGGATTATCGTCCTGGCCGATTTCCTAAAATAAAGAATACCTAAACTGATTATGGCGGCTGATTTCTTTCTGAATTGAGCATATCGTCCTGGCCGATACAAGTATCGTCCAGGCCGATAAGAGACGGCTGCCTTAATGAGGATGCCCTAAATTAGGGTTTCTGGTGTTAGACCGATCGGCCAGGCCGATAGGACTATCGTCCAGGCCGATGTTACCAAAACCAGAAATCCTAATGGGAGCATCATGAAAACTTCTATGTTACAAAGCAACAGGTCCCACACCCAATACAATTGACTCAAGAAAGGAAAAGATTACAAACTGACACAGACCTAGTCTACCCAATCTTGAGCTGGTTCTGAATTGCAGTCTTGATCGTGTGGTCCTGAAACGTTAGTATATAAGGCAATCGTATAAAAAAAAGGAAATGTTTGCTATCATCAAAATCATGAACCATAGATCCGTAACAGGAGCAAACACCACCAAGCTTTGACCTAAAATTGAGGGTTGAGTTAGTCAAACCAGGTTGGGTTGAGCTCAAAATTGGTTTAGAAATGTTCAAGGTATTGAATGGAATGATTTCAAGGGTTTGGAGATATTGACATAGTTAAATGGGTCAAAAAAAAAAATAATTCATTTGAACTCTTAAGGGTTCATTGGGTCAAACCCTGTTGACTGGGTCAACCAGGTTGACCCAAGGGGTGGGTCATAGCTGGATAAATTTGAAATGGTATTTGAAAATCATTGGAGGTGGTCCCTAGGTCTGGGGAGGTCAAATTGGTCAACATCCCTTTTTGAGCCCTTAAGGGCTTGTTTGGTCAACCTAGGTTGACTTGGTCAACCAGGTTGACCCAGGGTCTGGGTTCGGGCTCAACAGGTTTGAAATGATACTTTAAAGTTAATGGAAGTGGTTAGATGACTTAGAGAGGTCATTTGGGTCAAAACACATGTTTGGACCCTTAAAGGGCCTCTTGGGTCAAATCAGTTGACTTAGTCAACCAGGTTGACTCAAGGGTTGGAAATAGGTTCAAAAGATTTGAAATGACATTTGAAATTTGTCAAAGGTGGTTGCATCCAATTTGGAGTTCATTTGGTTTGAAATCCCTATTTGAGCCCCATAGGGGTATTTTGGTCAATTCTGACCTATTGGTCAACTATGGTCAAAAATGGGTCTGAAAAAATGCAGTTTACTGCTCAATGGGTTAAAATCAAGGGTCTGGAAGTAATTGGAGGCTTGGGTAAGGGTTCCAAGGTCAAGATCCCAAAGGGGTTAGGTTCAGTGGCATGGGCTGTAAATATTTGAATGTTTCACAGCCTTTGGATTTTAATTCAAATTCTGGGGTTAAAGACCTCAGAATGGGCTCAAAATTGGAGGGTAGCCTCTAGAGACATATCTTATCACTTTGTGAGTGATAGACCCTGAATCAGAGGCCATTAGACTGGATTTTGGGATGTTTAAAAATTCTCTGAAAAGGGTCTTTAGGACAAGGCCTTAAGGCTTTAGATTTGAGTCTGGATTTCTGGATTTGGAATGGATTTCAAGTTTGAATGATTAATATTGAAGTATCCAAATCATTAACAATCATGCTGTGACTGTTAATGGATGGATAAAGTCAAAGCTAGATTAAAGGTGGGATCAAAGTCTAGGTTGAAATTTGGATTCTCAAGTGGATTGAGTCAAAGTTTGGATATGTTTGAAACTTGAATTAATTTGGATTTGAATTGAATGAAGTTTGAGATTTGAATTGATCAAGGGCTGAATCAAGTTGAAGCTGGAGTTGATCAAGGGTAGGAATTGATTTGAGGTTGAGGTCGATCAAGGATGTGGATTGATTTGAAGTTGGAGTGATCCTAGGATCTAGAGGAGTTCTAAGATCTAGGATTTAAGGGAATCCTAGGCTCTAGAGTAGGCCCTAAGGTCTGGCTCTAGGAAAGGATCTTAAGGTCTAGAGTGGATCCTAGGATCTAGAATTAATTTGGAGTTTGGAAGGGCCTTAGTGACCTCATACCAAAAATGAGGTCAACAGTGCCTGAAGTGGGTTCTCATATTCATCTTCTAAATCCATATAACAACCACCCTCTAGAATGATAAAGATTGGTTCATCTTCGTACTCATACTCATCTTCACATATAGGATCATTTATATTACAAGTAGTATATAAAATATGAAAAGAATGAGTATTAGAAGAAGTAGAAATAAAAATAGGACAAGAGACCAAAAGTAGTTAGAATCACCTTCTTCTATTATTTCATCATCAATCAAAAGGAGAACAAAGTCCTTCAGCATAAGAGCTAGAAGGAACCCTATCTTCCTTTCTGAAGTTACAACAAATTTTTCTTTTTTATATATCTTTTTAGTACATAAAGTAGAAGAAGAAATATGCTCAATAGGCACTACATTAAAAGAAGAAGGAGAAAATGATGCTGTCGTAGTAATTGGAGTGGCAACTATTAACTCAACTTGAGGATGCCTCCTCTCAACTGCCTCTAAATTCTGAACTGCCTGGTTGATCATCTTCATCATCTTTTGAGAGAGTGCTAGTTGCCACTCTCCCTCATAACCTCTAGGTGACCTACTACTACTGCCTTGACTGTCACTATCGTAGGAACTAGAAATCATTTGAACTGTCTAAGTGGTCTTGCCCTAGGGCTTCATTAGGTCACTTCCTGTAGATGTATCTTTCCACTGGCCATAAGTCTCTTAACCTTATCCTTGAAAACCTAGTAGTCCTCCAAAGCATGCCTAACATATATGTGAAAGGGATAATAAAGTGGGTGGTCTGTCTATCCCTCCTCCTCCACTCTATCATTTTTTGGAAATGTTAAGATATTCTTCTTATTGAGGAATTTAAAGATCTTTTTCACACTTTCTCTTTTAAATAGATATTCCTTATTAAGCTTCCCCTGTATGTACTACTAGCTCTTTGAAGTCCTATGAAAGGGTCTGGACTGTGCTACTGACTGACCGGGTAAGTCCGACTGCTGTGGTGGTGTTGAACTTACTATGAGCCTCTTGCCCTTATCTGGTGTCCCATAAGTATTGTGTACCTCCCCTTTCTTGGGAAGAGGTGTCCTTGAAGACTCCTACCGCTAAGATCTGCATAAGGGATGACTCTCAATATTATGAGAGACTGCATCAGGTATGATGTTCTTTAAACTAATGACCTTCATTAACAACTTCTAGAAGGTTTTGATATTGAAACCCTTCAAGTAGGGTGCTATGGGACCATCAATATTCTTTAACAAAATCTTCATTATATGTTGCTCCTGTAACCGAGGCTCACACTATAGGCTAAGGTCTTTTATCTGACTATATAATCTGGAAGACTCTCTCGAGGATACTATCTAGCCACAACTAACTCGCCAACTATGACCTGGTGCTCAACACTGACAAACCTCTAAACTAAAAAGCTACTCTAACTATGTGAAGGTGCAAACTGAGTTATTGGGGAGGTCAGCATACCAGGCAAAGGCCACCCCAACTAAGCTGCTAACAAAGAGCCTCAACATCAGAGCATCGTTCCCCTAATGTTGCAACACACAGCCCAATACTGAGCCATGTGTTCCCTCGGGTCCCCAAACTTATCAAAAACTCTTAAATGTGGAGGAATGAAGCCAGGAGGGTAGGGCTCCCTCTTGTACTTAATCGGGTAGGGTCTCCCTCTACTAACAACCTCTCCAGACTTGACAATTTAGAAGCTTTTAAGGAAAAAGCAAAAGAATCACAAGCAATGAAGAAAATGTAAGAATTATAGAAATTCTAAAGCTTCTAATGATATTGTGTGTTATGAATGCAGGAAACCTGGTCATATTAAAATTGATTGGCCAAATCTTAAATGTCACTAAAGCAAGGAGAATGTTAAATAAAAAGCAAAGTCCTATAAAAGAAAGTGAATATCTCAGAAAGCCTTTTAGACGACTCTGCTTTAGATTCATCTAGAATAGAAATAGAATAGGAGGTGAAAAATCTATGTTTAATGGCAAACAACTATCTTGATCACTTAGATCAAAATGAGGAATATAAACTTTCATATGATGAATTACTTGTTGTTTCAGAAGAGATTCATGATTCTTATAGGAAACTAAAAAAGAAGCACGTTAGCTTAAAAATTGAATTCTTAGTACTTAAAAAAAATGAAATTCTTAAAAAAGATGATTATGATGTTGATAAGGATCATATGGCTTTACTGGATGAGTTTAATGAATTGAATAAGAAATATTCTACTTTATCTAAAATATATAATTCTTTGAAAGCATTACATTTTTATTTAGAAAAACATTTAAAGAGTTTGAAGCATGTGTTAACATTTTAGATCTTAGTGAGTTTTCTTTAAAAATTAAAATATTTTCCCTTAAAAGTGCTAATGAAATATTGTTAGAAAAAGTAAAGGCTTTTTAAAATAAACATGTACGTAACCACTCACCATTTCATGCATCTCATAAACCTAGGAATATGAATCATAACTATCATAGGTTAGTTAACCCTTTTTCTGATGTTAGATATTATTCATGTGGCATATTAGGACACATTAGTCATACTTGCACCATTCACCATAGACACACTTTGTATAGAGACCAAAGTTGCATCAAACATAGCATGGCATATATTTTGATGATTTATCAAAATTCAAGATGGGACACAAACTCACTTGGGCTTCCAAAAAGGTTCTTCCATGATCTTTTATTTAAATAGCTCTCACTTGAAATCAACCATTCATGAGCTTTTCAACATATGTGTTTTTATCTTGTATTTTTCATGATTTATTTTTATTCATATTTTTATTCTTTTGGTTTTATTGATAACTTTCTTTATGATTGTGTCATAATCATAATACAAACCATCTTAGTGAACCTCATACTCTTTACTGTAAAAAAACAAATTTTCATCCTCAATAATAATATACAAACCACATTCATATTGGATGATTTGCACAATACTACTTTGATAACATTTCTTGTCTAGTTGAACGATCCAGATTGTATATATCATTGACCATCGTATTGTATAAACACCTCTTCGTACCAACGATCCATGTGTCAATTCATATTAGGATGAATTCATTTTAATAGGTATGACATTTATTATTAATCATACCATATGAACACCTGTTCATACAATATGAACCTTTTTATCAAAAGTCGTATAACTTGACTCCTTGGGATGAGCTCCATGTCTTTAATCATCTCATACGAAGTCTGATCATACTATACGATTAGACATCTTTTTGACTGATCATCTAGACGAAATAATTGCATGTGATCATCCCGATGATCACACGATCATATGGTATGATTTACTAAATATATATTCAAATAACCTAATTCCTTAAAGTTTTTCACACAACTTTCTAATCCTTCCTTCTTGCAATCTTAACCTTTATAATGGCCGGTGGTGGAAAGCACATTCGACAAATCGAGGGTGCTTCCTCCTCTTGCAACCCTACTAATGATTGCTTTCTATTAGCTTATGATGAAGCTGCCTTCAAAAGTACAAAGAAGCCAAGATCACACCGTCTAGGCTTCTTAATAAATAGGCCATTAGCTTTCCGATAATAAATCTCTTTAATTCCACTACGCTTCAATTTCTTCTAACTTTATCCTATCCCTTCCACTCTGAAATCATTTTTGAGTTTTTAACAAACCTTAGGATTAGTGGTGATGCTACTATAATGACTTCTCGTGCATGTTGTCAGAAGGTGGAAATCACCAAAGAAGACATAATAGTACATATTCAGCTAAACACCCAAGGAAATAGACCCCTTGTCATGGCCTCTAGATCTAACTAGAGTGATGTGAATCTCTTACTTTAAAATGCTGCCTTGAACTACCACCAACTCTTGGTATACACTCTAAATCAAAATACCAGAGTTATCCAGCACGTTCTGAGAACATATATCATTCCTAAAGCTCAATATCTAATAAACATTACTCCCCAACTGTTAGTTGTCATTTACTTTGTAATGTCAAACACCCAAATGGATGAAGCTCAAATGCTAATTATTTACATTCAAAACCTCACTTCTATTTGACTCCCAGCTACTAGGAGAAAGTAAAACACCACTCTAGGACATGTGATTGGGTATATCTTGAATAAAAAAATAACATCACATATCCTGCTCCTCCTGTCAATACTCCAATCTTCTTTTTAGATGCCTCATTCTGAATGCTCTTTCATAGGGATCAGGAGCCAGAAGACCCGCTATTTATTGAAGATGGAGAAGCAGCTGATCCTACACCAGCTTCACCTCCTCTCCACTACCCATACAAGGAGTTAATTCAACAATTTAATAAACTTGAGGCTCACTTGGATTAATAGCAAACTTAACATGATAGTGGTAAGGGAGCAATTTGGAAATATCCAACAATAGTTCACCCATATCCAGTAGTAGTATGACAACTTTAGTTAGTTCTTCCAACCACCTCTACAGCCACCTTCTAATCAGGATCCACATCTCTATTAGTTTTTTCATCTTGTACTTTTCTTTTTTTTGTCTATGTTTTTCTTTTGTGTTTTTTTGTTTTATGTCTACATTGCATTTTTCTTTCCAACACTTCTTACGTTGTTATCCTTTTAAATTAAAAAAAATATATATTTTACTTTATGTTTATTTCTTCACTTCCATGTGGTATTTCTTTTTCTTTTTAGTTGGTTCTGTGCTCTTAGATCTCTTTTATGTGCTTTTTACTTGAGAAATCTGTAGTGAAAGAAAAATGTGCTTCTGTTGATAGTACTATATGACATGGATCATATTGTATGATTGTACTCGTACTATACAAATTGGATCGTACTATAAGAATAAATACTTTACAATGCTCTTTGTTGTTTGTAATAAACATACTTCTATTCTGATTTAAAAGTTTAATAAGTAATTACTGGCATTATTAAAACTTGAAGAATAAACAAATATTATGAATTTTTATATCCCTTCTTATTTCCTTTGCATGATAATTCCTTGTGTGAACTTGAAATCTAAATCAAATTGGAGTTGAGAAAGTTGAAATGAAAACTCTTTCATTCTACTGCATTTTCTATATCATGAATATATTCAGCAATTTGATAAGTGAGATTCCTTATTTTTCATTAATCAGACTATTTTTCCTATTATAAATGTCGGGTTTACTTTCTAGATTATTCCTCCCTATATAATTGAGTGAGTTACTCTTCTCTTCTATTAGGAAGATAATCTTTAAAATTAAGATTCTTAAATATTAATAAAGATACAATTTGTATCAAAATTAAATAAGATAGAAAATGAGCCCAAATTCAAAAGATGAACAATGATGCCAAAAATAAAAGATGCATTAAGTGTATAAAAAATAAAAGATTTACAACGCACGCCAAAAGTTGATAATAGAGGCACAAAATGAACCCAATTTAAATTAGCTTCACTTTCTACTAAATCATTAAATCTTAGAAAATTTCAATGTTCAAAATTTGTTTTATACATGATTTTGAAAATCTTAGTTCTTCATTCATCACTTTTACAGTAATATTCTATTCAATATTTTTCATGCTAGCAATTTGAAAATTTTAAGTTTTCCTATCTAATTGTAATTCTTGAATTAGATTTTTATTTAAACAAAATATTTTATCCTATGAAGATGTTAAGCTGGATATGCAAATTTTAGAATCCAAATTCTTAGGTTGCAATAAAGTCAACACTTATCTTTTTTATTTTGTAAGAGTAAGGTTATTATATTATGAAAACACACTCGACAGTTTTCAAGTTTGTGATTTTTTTTTTACCTTATGTTGTTAATCATTTTGAATCTGTTTGTTTTATGCATTTTTTATTTCTATTTTTTTCATCATTTTATTTTTTCTCTTTTTTATGTCAAAAGAGGAGTAGTATTTTTTGCTTATTGTTGTTGTTAGTATTTTGTTGTGTGTTGTTGTTATTTCTATATTATTTAAAATAAAAAAGAGAAAAATATTTTATACTCCTTTTCCTTATAATTATTTTTCATCTAATCGGGAGTTTAGAGGAAAGCAACATTTTATAAATCCAAAAATAACAATGTTTGTCATCATAAAAAAGGGGGAGATTATTGCAAACCTATTTCAAAACACTATGATTTTGATGATAACAAACTTATTATGTCTGTTACTACTTTCTCCTATTTCTATGTTATTTTATTTTATATTTGTGTGTACTAACATTTCAAAAAATTAGACCATTGTTCACTTACAATTCTGATTAACTCAAGACTAGGTGAACTTGAGTTATAGTCAATTTTTATTTTATTATGTATTTTTTTCTTTCTTGAGTTGTATCATATAATTGGATGAATATCATTGATGAGTATCCTTTCACACACATAAGGAAGAGATAAAAATATTTTTGAGAGAGCCTTCTTTTTAAGGAATTCGAACTGTTCGATTTTGATTCTGTACTATACGATTTTAATTTGTATTGTATAATTTGTTATGCTCTGTCAAACCCTAGCCACCAGAGGTTAAGAAAGATACTAATTTTATATTGATCTTATAATATAATTTGGTTCGTATTGTACGCCTTAGTTAAAATCTATCTTAATTAATCTCCCGATATCAGGCAATCCCATAAATAATTATTGTGATTGATCGTACTATATGATATTGTTCGTACGATATGATTACCCATATATGAAATTGGTCATCCCATGGATCATACTAAATGAAATCCATAATTTTTGTATTGATCGTACCATATGATGTCTACAGTGCTGGATGATTACCCATGTACGAAGTTGGCCATTTCAAGGATCATCCCAAAAGAACATAAGGAATTTCTACAGATCATACGATATGATGTTTCTATTGTACAATACAATGTCTTATAAAAATTGAATAGTTCATCTAAAGAATCTTGTTGGATGAGTCTAAATAGAACTGATCGTACCATACAATATGTGTATCATACCATACAAATAGAAGACATATATCTTAAAAATTAGTGTTTCTTGAAGCACACTACTTAAAGTTTTCTAAAACTCCTAATAGAATATCTTTGGCCGTTGAGACTTCATGGGAGATCCTTGAGGGAGAAAAGAAAGAGAGCTTTGTGAGAGAAGCGAGGGAGATTTTCTGAGGGAGAATTTATGAGGGGATTCAGAAGGATGCTCCAAGCAAAAATCTTGTCTAGTATCTATAAGTGTCTGCTTAGATTCTCTATGACTCCAGAGAAGAAGTTTTTTTAGCAAATATGGTAGTTCTCTGACCATCACCAAGTGGGTAAAAATAGAGTTATGGTTCTTTGACCATCACCCAGAGGGTGAAAATAAAGTTGTGATTCTCTAACCATCACCAGAAGGGCAAAAATAGAGTTGAGGTTCTCTGCCTGTAAAAGAGTCATGATTCTCTCCTACACTGAGGAGGTGAAACAACATATGTACAACCTTCTCCACCTTGCTGTGGGAGCAAAAGGAGAGTCACTACTATTTATTATCATAGTTGGAGATGGAGTCTCCAAGAAGTGGACATAATTCAGGTTGACCAAACCACTATAAATTCTAGTGTGTTTATTCCATTTATTATTTCTGCTCTTTTAATTTCTATAATTTAGTTTATGTGATTATCTGTGTGGTTGATAACTCTGATTAATTTCATTATTATGAAATTTACTTTTTTCGTATCTACTATATCGATTATCGTGTGTAGGTTTGAAAAGATTTTAAGGAATTCATTTTTCTCTAAAGAATTTTTAAAATATCCAATTTATCCCGCCTCTTAGTTAGCCTCGGACTAGTTCTTTAGGGTTTCATAACCCTCACAAACTTTCACAATCACCACCACCACCATTGGTCACCACCATCTATCATTAGCTATCGCTACTTACCACAACCCACCACTGGCCATCGATCCCTATCGCCACTCATCAATCACCACCACCCGCCACCACAGGCCACCACTGACGCCACCCACGACTACAGAAAAACCCACTATTGTCGGCGGACAGAATGCACCTGTAATATTAATATTTTGATAAAAACATCAAGTTTCCATTGTATTTCTGTCAAATTTACATACGATGGTAATTTACGCATCAAAATTTTTTTCATGATATAGAAAATTTGGTCGACCACTAGCCTACACCACCACTGCCGGTTACTACCACCTGTAGCCGACCATTACCACTCATTGCCAACCACAACCACTTGAGGGCCATCTCCACCACAATCATCATCGCGCGTTGTCATAATCTTTAGACTTTACATTACATTCATTTTACTTTAAACTAACAAATAAAAAATATTCATGTGCATTTATTTTACACTCATTCAAACAATAACAACAACATTAAGCCTTTATCCCACTACGTGGGGTCGGCTACATGAATCCTTTTTCTCCATTGTGTCCAATTAAAAATCAAATTCTCATTTAAATATAATAAAGAAAGACTATTTCTAATATTTTCTAACCAAGTCTTTTTAAGTATGCCTCTACCTTTCTTAACATAAGTCAAATCTAATATCTCTACTTTCCTAACTTGGTCATCGGAATGGTGTCGTTTTATGTGACCAAACCATCTAAGGCGACTCTCTCTAAACTTATCTTCTATTGGAGCTACTCTAACCTTTTATGTATATGATCATTTCGTTTCCTATCTCTAAGGGTAAAGCCACTCATCCACATGAGCATCCTCATCTTTGCCACACTTTAACTTAGTATTATGCTTCTCTTTTAATGGCCAATATTCAGCATCATAAAGCATTACAGGCCTCACCACCATCCTATACAATTTTCCCTTAAGTTTGAGGGGTACTTTTTTATCACACAACAAGCCTGGTGCATTCCTCCACTTCAACCATCCAACTTGAATTTTGCTGATAATATCCTCATATATTTCACCATCTCTTTGAACAATAAATCCAAGATATCTAAAACATGACTCTTATTAATGATTTGATTGCCCAAAGTCAAAATCCCTTCACTAGGTCTATTACTACTAAAATTACACTCCATATATTCCATTTTAGATCTACTCAACCAAAAACCTTTAGACTCTATGGTTGACCTCCATAATTAAAATTTACCTTCAACTCTCTCTCTAGTCTTATCAACAAGAAGAATAGCATCAGCAAAAAGCATACCCTAAGGTATATCCTGTTGCAAATGTCTAGTGAGAACATCCATGAATAAAGTAAAAAGATATGGGCTTAAGGCTGATCCTTGATGTAACCCAACCGAAATAGGGAAATACTTAGTCAAACCACCTTGTGTTTGAACACAAGTAATACCACATACATATCTTTAATGATTTGAATATAAGTGTTATTAACTCCTTCCTTTTCAAGAACTCCCCATAACATTTCTCTTAGAACTTTATCATATGCTTTTTCTAAATCAATAAATATTATATGTAGATCCTCCTTATTTTCTCTATATTTTTTCATCAAACCTCTTAATAAATGTATGGCTTCCATAGTCGACCTACCTGGCATTAATCCAAATTGATTTTGAGAAACATTAGTATCACGTCGCAACCTATGCTCCATAACTCGCTCCCATAATTTTAAAGTATAACATATTAACTTAATTCCTCTATAATTCGTATAATCTTGTGCATCATCTTTATTCTTAAAAATAGGAATTTACACACTCATTCTCCACTCATCTGACATCTTTTTAGTCTTCAAAATAATATTAAATGTTTAGTAAGTCAAGAAATTCCTTCATCTCCTAAGCATTTCCACACCTCTATTGGAATATCATCAGGTTCCACCCTTTATTTTTCTTAAAGCCTCTTTAAGTTCAATTTTACTAATATGCCGATAAAAATAAAAATCTTTATTTTCATTGAGGGTGCTAAGGTCACTACAATCAATCATGTTTTCACATTTTTCATTAAAAAATTTAGCAAAAGAACTCATCCATCTTTATTGAATATCATCTTCTAAAAAAAAGTACATTACACTCATTCAAACTGTTGCGTCTTGGAATATTCACGGTGGTAGAGAAATATATAGTTTAATGTTATAGCATTGTACGAAGATCCAGCACACAATCAAATAAGAGAGGGGGTGAAACATTCATAAGAGACACCAGAGTTTTTACGTGGAAAACCTCTGAAAAGGGGGAAAAACCACGGGGCCTGGCCCAGTTTGAATGAATACACTAGTATTTGCAGTCGATTACAAATGAGGCCCTTCCTTTGGAGAAGGCCTTGTATTGATGTAGCAAATATACATCATATATATTGCATTACATGGTAGGAGTTACATATACATGTTTGTTTAGTCGAAAGGACCGTAGTCGATAGGAGACCGGGGTCAAAAAGACCGTTGCCTATTGATGGAGGCCGGAAGGACCATAGTAAGCGACGGAGGTCGAAAGGACCATAGTCGGTAGTATTCTGGGAGAACTGTGGGCATCAGGTAGTGGCCTGGTCGAGCTCAAGGCCTCAAATAGTGGTCCGGCGGAAGTCTGGGCCTCATGTGATGTTCTAGTGGAGCACACGGCCTTTGATGATGATCTGGCAAAGACAAGGGCCTCTGGCATAGGGGAGGGCCTCTGGCGAAGGTGAAGGCCGCTGGTAAAAGTGAAGGCCTCTAGCGAAGGTTAGGACCTCTAGAGAAGGTGAGGGCCTCTGGAGAAGGTGAGGGCCTCAGATGAAGACGTCAGGCTTGAACGTCAGACCTTGAGCAGAACGTTGGGCCTTCAGCAGAACGTCAGGCCTTGAGCAGAACGTTGGGCCTTCAGCAGAACGTCGGGCCTTCAGCAGAACGTCGGGCCTTCAGTAGAACGTTGGGCCTGAACGTCGGGCTTGAACGTCTGGCCTTGAGGTGGTGGTGCGGTGAAACTTCGGCGGTGGTCCGGCGAGGATCAGAAAGTGGTCCGGCGGTGGTCCGGCGAGGTTCTGACGGTGGTCGAGGAGGAGCTTCTTCCTTCTCTTCCTTCTCCTCTTCCTTCTCTTCCCCTCTTTTCTTCTTGCTTGGACCCTCCTTTGTGAAGAATGAGGGCTCTATTTATAGTTTTTCTGGAGTGGCATAGCTTGTAAATAGGTGTGAGATCATGGGCGAATAGGGAGTGGTTTGAATGGACGGCCGATATTAAACCCTTCAATCGTGCACCGACATTTGGAGGTCTTAATGATATCAGAATTTCACGATCTTTGGATCGTTGGATTCGTCTCGTCGAGTCGCTCGATTCGAGTATAAGCTCGTTAAAATCGGAGACCGTTTGGTAACTCAAATTGTGGTTTGAACCTTCCAACAGCACTTCGGGTCCTTGATTGGGACCCATTTGGACTCAGATTGGGTCAAATTTGGTGTCGTTGGGTTTGTATTTCCGAGACGCTCAGTTTGACTATAAGCTCGCTAAAATCAAAGTTCAGATGCTCCCGAATTTAATTTTTGAAGTTTCCAACTAGCTTTTTGCCTCGAGATTCGTGCCAGATCAAGATAATTTTTTGACCATATATCACAAACAATACTAAAATATTTTTTATTCACTGTTTCTTTTTTACATTGCATTCATTTTATTTACAGTACATTAATTTTATACTACAATCTTTTTTTTTTTAATAAATGAATGCATTATAAAAGAGAAATGGTGTATAAAAAAAATTCTTTGAGTTAACCTCATATAGTTTTAAATAAATAATTACAAAATTTGAGTAAATATTCTATGTCTACATAATAATTTTTATATAGAGAAATAAAAGAAAAAAAATATAAACGATATCTTATTTATAGCTCTATTAAACTCTTTTTATTTTTATTATATATTAAATAATATCTATTATATCATTATTTTTTTTGGCCACTTGGGGGAAGTAGTCCTAAGTAGGGCGGCGAATAAGTGACTAATCTTGACAAGGACACCATTCACCTCCGTCAAGTAACGGAACGGAAAAGTCAACTATTCAGAGCAAGTTCATTTGCGACGCTGTCGTACTGTTTGTTTATTCTACATTTTTACTCATAGCCGAATTTAACGAAACTTTGAGATCCGCCTCACGGACACCAGAGCGAACATTAGCGGCCGGCGATTAGTAAAAAGTATCTGATCTGTGCTTAGAAAGGGTAAGATTACATCGATCTGTTTCTTTCTCGTACGACGTATCCCCTTCCTCCGGCGTTTGAGTTCATATACCACCGTTCTTTTGGTTTCTCTCGTTTTCTTCCTCATTCGAACTAGGATTTTGCTAGCATTTATCTGCTTAGGATTTGAGATTAGAATACTCATTTAAGAGTTTCTGATAGAGATCTATGAGTCTGTCGGGGGAGTCGTCTTGGTATCTTCAATTTGCTTCGGTGCGTAAGCTTATGTTTTAGGGAATCCTTGTGCGAGCTTGGTTTTCAGGGGAAAGCTCTCACTTTTGCTATATCGTGCCGCCTGGATTGTGCAGGCATGGAGCTCTTATCTGGTAACTTTATGAAACTTTCCTAATTTTTTAAGTGATGGGTGTTCTCTTTCTCAAATTTTCTTGATCTGGTTTTTATATTTTATACATGCTTTCTGTAACTTGCCTGCTTCTGAAGTACTTTTATGGTAATATCGTTTAGATCAGTTACTAAAATGTTTGAGAAGGTTACTCGATTACTGAGCTGTCGGATTATTGAGTCTTGTGAGTCAATAACTATATGGATCCCTCGTGTAACACTCGATAAGTCAACGTGATGATGAAAGATAATTCAGGGACCAACACCAGCTCGTTGGGATAATGCTAATGATGATGATTATATATCAGATTATGAGGATCTGTACCTCCATCGGAAATTTAATTTGTTTTGTCTGCCAGAAAAAGAAAGAAAATCTATCGTTTGATATTATTTTTCTTTTTTAGTTTTAATCAGTATTATTTCTAATTTTTTGTCTTAATTGAAGTTCGGTTTAGGTAAATCTGTATAGTTATATCTTGTATGAACAAGTTTATTACAATCGTAGGAAATTTTAGATGGTTGAAAAATAGAAGAAATAAGATTTTTCGAGAGCAGTCTTTCTATCAGTATTTTAATTAACTGTTATTTTTTCATTGATCATTATGTAATCTTGCTGTGATCAGCATAATATACTTAGACCAATGCCATAACAATTGACCACTATTGATCCAATAAACAATCTAAGCCAAACATGCTGCAAAGGTGCAGTATCATGCATCATTATTGGGCGTTTTGGTTATGTTGAACTATCTTTGGTCAATGGCTGCCAGAATTTCTGCATATACCTGCAGAAGTTGGTTGAACAATTAGATGGTCTATGCATTTGTGCCATCAGGTTCAGCATAGAAAGTGGTGGCCTCTCCTAACACTTTTTGATAGATACATCGTGAGAGTTGAATCCTTGCCCTTTAAAGGCCTCCAAAAGTACTAATCTACTATTGCTTCTATTGGCTCTCTGTGATTCTCACTAAAAAGTAATTTATCAAAAAGAAAGATGAAAGTCAAAGCTAAACAGTGCAAAAAGATGGCCCCCTTTGTAATAGCAAACTCAAGTTTAGTTAATATAAACTGGTGCTCATGCCTGTGTTTGCAACAAGGAATCTCTTAAGATTCAACTTACTAGGTATTCAATTTGTTAAGAGTGATGCAATGTAGGTGGGAGTTGATATATTATGTATTCTTCATACATATGGTAGATTATTTAGACACGGCCTTATGGCAAGTGCAGGTGAAATTTCATTTCATCACCTATTCTTTCATTTGTTCTTTCTATGTATGCTTGAATCTTTGGTCTAATTAGTATGAACGTAGCTATTTTGGTGCAAAATAAACTGATTCATGGAATTAAGCACATGAATTACCAAAAATTAGCATTTTGGAGCTTGTTCTTTCTTGTCTTTTGCAATCGAATTTGTATGGAAGATATTTTCTTAGCAGCATTTACTGGATGGCATCTAGGTTGTTCACTCTATGTCTTCATTTACAAGCAATTCAATTTCTAAGTTCCTCATCACTTGAATTTTCTTGTTTTCTAAGATTCCTTTACAATAAATTTTTCTTTTCTAGGGGGCCAATTTGAGATCAATATTGAAGTATATAATTTTTCCTCATATAAAGATATCAATATATTCATTTGAATTATTGCCCTTCACTTGGCTGAGACCTATTACCATGATTAAGTCCGTGCTCTTCATGATAATGCTGCAGAATTATTTTTTAAAAAGACGAATGAGTATATTCCTATGTTTTAATTATACAATTGTAAAATATATATCAATTATTTGTTGAGCATTAAGAAGCATGAAAAAGAAAACATTTGTTCTTTACGCTGTAGATAGGAGGAGACTTGTACATGGAAGGAAAGTATTATGATGCTACAATGGCATAATTTTATGCTTGTAAACTTAATATTTTTGGTTTTGTTTTCATTCCCTTGTGTACGCTGTCAGTTTCTAGATTTTTGGTATGCAATCAAATGCAGTTCTCATATTTCCAATATTCTATCTAGAATTACACGCTACTGAGAAGTGTCTTATATGAAAAGCCAGAAATTCTTAATGGAAATAGTGTACTCTACCTTAAGTTTGCTCAAGAGGGAACCTTTTTGAAAAATCTCTTATGATGTATTAGGTAACATATGTTTTTAATTAAAGAATATGTATTATATGAAAAATTATTTAAAAAGAATATTTATGTTTTTCATTTATTTTAAGATACTTTCTTATAGGCTGTTAACAATTCAATACTTGATTTAAGATCAACTCAAAGTTATTTGATTTGATCTCATATTGAGCAAAGCCTTGTTATAAGCTAGCGTGATTCCATTTTTTGAGCAATCTTCAATTTGCTAAGTCAAAATTAAAATGACAAATTAGTAAATTGAATAAATAAAATTATTTTTAAATAAGAATTTTTTAAATCTTTAATTATTTTTGTAACACATTATAGTTAGATAAACTTTTTAATAATTGTGAGATATTTTTTCTAATTGATTATTTATAAACTAAGAAAAGACATAAATAAAATTTGAACATCCTGTATAAGTTATATTGGATATATTCAACATATTGAAAAGAGCTCATTTTGAAATTGAGCTCTCAACTTTTGTTAAGCTTTAAAAGGGTTAAGCTTTCTCTTTGAT
Source organism: Dendrobium nobile (assembly GCA_022539455.1). Lineage (NCBI taxonomy): Eukaryota > Viridiplantae > Streptophyta > Magnoliopsida > Asparagales > Orchidaceae > Dendrobium > Dendrobium nobile. The sequence goes on from CM039723.1 coordinate 48,897,861, forward strand.
TGTATCTTTTTTAAAGTTAAATGCAGAATATATTAAAATCTTATTATAATTAGAAAATTTAAGTTTTTTAATTAAGATTAGAATGCAACAGGATATATAAATTAGCTAAGATATTAAATTGATTGGATCAATGTGACTTGACTCTTTTGGCCGCTTTAAAATATAAAAAAAATGTCAATTTTGGGGAAGTTCCCATTTTCAAAATGGAGCATTTCTGCTCTTCTATTTTTGGAGGAAATTTTCTCCATTATTGTGCCTTGGTAAGATGTATATTTATTAGTCTCAAGAAAGTAGAGGTAGAAGTAATGGGGTCTAACAGTTGATTCATCCCGTTAGTTCCTTAGTCTGAACTAGTTTGATTTTTGGTTGGGTTTTTATGATATTATTCACTGTTTACTGCACTCTCTCTGTAGGGAATCCAAAATGTTTTCAATTCATCCCCATTGTTTTTTTTATTTTATTGAATGTAAGTTTGTTGTAAAGGTGTAGGTAGACCTAAAAAGCCTTGATTAGAAAGTATTAGAAATGACCTTTCCTTATTAGATTTAAATTATAATATGATTCTTAATATGATACAATGCAGAAAAAATGATTTAGGTAACCTGCCCCACATTGTGGGATGAAGGCTTGATATTGCTGTTGTTGAATGAAAGTGTGTTGCAGCCTTTGTTATATGATTTTAGATCCATGCCTTTGGTAGGGTTGATAACATTTGAAACTTAAATCTGTAAGCGGGTATGTTTTACTTCCTCTGGCTTCACCATCTTGGTGCATAGATTAAAAGTAAATTATTTTGTTGACCATGTATACCGCTGGAACTTTTTTTAATTTTAATTTTCTATTTCTTTGAATGCTACTAGAATAGCTAATTTAATGATGATATGACTTACACAGGTCTCTATTCTTTATAAGCCTGCAGGGATTCCACAACAATGATATTGATTTCAAGTACTCTTTAGATGAAGTTTTGAAATACTATTTGAGCATTGAGTTCAGGTGAACATGCCTTTCTCATTAATCCTTTTTCAACATATATTGTGTTGACGCGATTGATTGTCCTTCTGAAACCAACTGTGTTGGGTGTATTGTAGTTTGATCTGCTTTGTCCTGGGAATTATGTATTTATTAATTTTGAAGAATTGCTAAGTTTTTGCTATTTACATGCTATGTGGTTGATACATTCTATTCTGGTTTGGGTAGACTCAAACGCCTAGATGTCGTGTCGTTCCATCATTCGAGATGTAAGAGATGGTTTTGGGAGTTTGTCAAGACGTGGCTTTGAAGTGCGACTTACAGGTCATCACAAGGGAAAATCTCAGAGCTCTGTCCATGAACTGCATGAACCACCTGCAGGCACCCTGCAGAGTCGCTGGGCCAACCTTCCTCCTGAACTTCTTTGTGATGTGATTAGAAGGCTGGAGGCAAGTGAAAGTACATGGCCTTCAAGGAAACATGTTGTTGCATGTGCCGCTGTCTGCAGACCATGGAGGGAATTGTGTAAAGAAATTGTCATTAGTCCAGAGCTCTCTGGGAAGCTCACCTTCCCTGTTTCCTTGAAGCAGGTAGCTATGAAAACTCATGGTGCCATGTCAACTTTTTTTGAATCCAATTTCCTATGCTTGCGGCTCACCGACATGTTCTTTATTGTAACAACATTTTAAGTTTCTTCTTATGGAATAATCTCACGGTATTTGGCCTATTAAACTTGTATATTCTTTCTACTGACTTTTACAGCCTGGTTCTCGAGATGGAATGATCCAATGCTTCATTAAGAGGGACAAGTCAAAATCAACCTATCGTCTTTACCTCTGTCTTAGCCTTGGTAACTTCACTTTTCAACTGTTTCAAGCAGCTTTTGCTTTTTATACAAAATTTATAAGAAATTTGTGCCGGAGTTCTATTTAAATCAAATTGTTTTGTAGTAGGATTTTTTACTTGAATTCCATCTATTCGTATTTCAGTTTTTTGTAAATTACCGCCTACGGCAAAACAGCTTAACAAAATAAGTCGTTAAATATTATCAAGCTCAGATCTACAGTAGCTCTCCATGTTTTTTTTTCCCTTCAATGATGTAATGAAGCATTGAATAAATTGATTGTTTCCTATCCTTTGAATATTAATATTGAATAAGAGAATCATTTGGTACTTGTACTATAATCTGCATTGTCAGCAATCTATTTGCTTTGCTATCCTTGTTGTTAGAGTTCATTGTTTATTCTTAATATTCTGTTTTTAACAGAATGGAAATTTTCTGTCACATTTGCTTTTTCCATTTAGCTTATTTTGGTTATTGGCAGTGTCATTTTTTGTGAGGCAGTGATTCAACCTCACATCGTCTTTTAATCTTTTTTTCTTTTTGTTTTTTGATCCCTTAATTATTCATAACCAGAAAGTGAGTTTACTCACTTGTGTTATGTTGAGGTTAACTGTATGTGGTTTTGTCCCACGTCATCAAAATGGTATATGAGATGGTACCGATATGTTGATGTTAAGGTATTTTAGAATATTGGATTTAACTAGTATTGCTTAGCAAGTTGCTTTAAAACTAGTGGTTCAATGGTATTAAGTTTTTTCATGTCCTTTGTGTCTATTATTGACCGTGAAGGGTTTCTATCATGGTCGATCAAGGTTCAAGAGAATACTTCCATGGAGACTCAATGTAATTGTGTGGGCTCTTGTAGCATGTCACTTTGCGATATTGAGAAAGCTTTTGTTTGAGAGTGATGTATAATATGAAGAGTTGTCCTATGAGGAGGAAATTGTTACTACTAGTTGCCAACTATTTTGCCCCATATTGAAAATTAGTTAATAAATTGTTGTTCCATCTTATATTTTCAATAAATTCTTCTCAAGGAACCAAACATTGTTTGAGTTAAATCAAATTGGTCTATAAATTAGGACACTTTGTTGGAATCAATTGGCCCTCTTAAGCTGAATTTGGTATCCCTTTGTATAAAGTTGGATGGTTACATTATTAGTCTTCATGTCAATCACATGCCCATATTAATTTTTGGGTTTTTAGATCCTACTTCGCCATACATCTCTTCCACATAGAGTCTTTGCTCACTTTTTACATCCTCAACATTCCTCTTTCACTTTTCTGTTTCTCTGGTTCTCCCTCATTTATGGGCGTGCTTTTGCACATGTATGTTGCTTGTGGTATTGGTAGATAGGAAGATGAAAATAACATATGAATGATTGGGTAGAAAATGGTTGACTGAGGGTTGGGATTCCAAACATGTACAGCCTAAGCACCCACCCATGTACTCCCCTCTCTGCCTCAGTTACTCGACTCATCTATATATCTATATGTCTATATCTATCTTACAACTAATACAGGTGGAGGGGGAAGGTGAAGAGGGGAGTGGAAGGGTTGATGGAGGACTAAAAAGAAGAAGCGGTGTTTGACTACACAATACTTAAAAGAAAAAAAGGAAAACTATTTATACCATTTGAATTGATCACACTCATATAAGATCTTGAGAGGGATTTCCACCCCAAATGTAGAATTTATGCCATTTACATCTTGCAAGCATTTACTTTACCCAAATCTTGAGAGGGATTTCCTCCCAAGCTTATGGATTTTCACATTGGACCACAAGCTTGTAACCTTTCTGATCGTGAAGCAGCCTCAAAGGAAGAAACTGCCAACAAATCTCCTTAAATTACAGAGTATATATTTTTCATGCCTAACTTAGAGGTGATGTTTAGGAATGTAGAGTTTGATAGTCCATCGGTTAGGATGTCAACCAACTATTTGTTTTTGGATATATGAAATATATATCACCTTTAATTTTTTCTTGATGAAATGTTGATACTTTTTTATGTGCTTAGTTTGGTTATATTGGATTCGGCTGTGTAGTATTGACCATCATAATATCTTCCCATATTCCCAAGTCATTCAAAATAATTTTGATCAAGAACAGTTCAAAAGATTGCTTAGGCCATTACTTTTTTTTTTGGAGGAACTGCAGAATGCATTTAAAAGAAAAAAGTATAAACGTCTAAGTGATAGAGGATCTATCACTTTCCTCATTTAACAAATAGTAAAAGGTAGGAGGAACCTTATTAACTTCTAGAACATCCCAAAGAAAATTATCTTTTAAAGCATGGTTAGCCCACCAATGGGCTAACTTATTACAGTTTCTATTAACAAACTGAAAAAGAATTACCTCAAAGCCATTAAGAAAATCCAAGTCCTCTCTAGAAGCTTTATCCAATAGTCGTTTGTCCACCTTTGTCAAGTTCTGAAAATGAGACATAACATTGGCATTATCTCCTTCCACTATTATGCCTTTAGCATTGAGCATCCAATCTTCAATGACTTTACCGAGTGACCGAACAGCCATCCATTCAAGTGTTCCAATATCCCAATGTATAAGAGAAAAATCGAAAGATAGAAGCATTCTACCTTTGTGGTCTCTAAAGATACCGCCAATTCCAGCTTCATTAGAGCATTGTAGAGATGCATCTATGTTAATTTTGATCCATCCGGGTGGAGGGGGATGCCAAGAAGAAAAAATCAGCATATGCTGGTTAGCATCCCAGTGGTCCGAATGGATATAAGAAAAGGAAGTAGATGCAAAGGTAATGGCATTTGTCACAATGATGCCATCATCCATCTCTTTGCCCTCATGGATTAACAAATTTCTACTCTTCCAAGAATTAAAGACTAAGGAACAATATAGATTTTTTAAAAAAGGATTGACTTCTCTTTGTTTTTTCAAAAAAGAAGCAATATCATTAAAATCATTGAGGATAAGAACCTTAAAACCCCAATTGTTGGCCTTCTTGATAAGCATCTTCAGTTTCGAGCAATTAGTAGCCAAATGTTTTCCATCTTCAATTAAATTACAACCTCTTGGACAAAGGTTGCATCCACCTAACCTTCTATGTAACAAGAAGTCCATGGTGGGTAGTGCTTCTTTTAAAAGTCTCCACCAAAAGTGTAGTACACGGGGATTTAATTTCAGTTTCTTGAAGCAGCTCCAAATATTTAAAAAGGGGATGTCCGCAAACCTTATCTAATATTGCATTTTTTGCCAGAGCTGAGATTGTCTTAACGGAATGTAGATTTAATAACTCCAATTTGTCTTCAAGTCTCTCCCTATCAATCTTCAGGTTGCAAATGAGCTTGACTAGTTCATCCCCAAAGTAATTACAGAGTTCTTCTAAGTTCCAAACTCCATCCATGATGAAGCTTGAAAGATTGGGAAGATTGTCAATCTCAATTGAAATAAAGGTTGGCAAACTTTCCAATTTTCTATCCAATAACCAAATGTCCTTCAAGATATTAATGGAAACCCCGTCTTTAATGTTCAATCTCACAATATGTTTTAAAGCTTTAGCACCACTAAGAAATAATTTCCAAGTTGAAGAAGGGTTTTGTCTACTTATCTCGTCACCACCAAATTTCCATATCTAGCTGATATAGATCTGCTAAGTAGCGTATTTGGCTTGTTTAAGAATCTCCAAACCAATTTAGCTCTAAGAGGTTCCACTGAATCAATTGCAGAATGTATGCCTAGTCCTCAATGTTTTATTGGTTTGCATACTTCTTTACAAGCTACATAGTGCAATCCATTAATACCGTAACTTTTATTCCATAGAAACTCCCTGCAAATTCTGTCCAGTTTTTTAAGAATTGACAATGGTACCAAAGCTAAAGTGGAGTAGAAAACGTGTATAGCTTGAGTCACTGATTTGATGAGGATAATTCTTCCCGCCGTTGATATAAAATTCTTACCCCAAACATCCATTTTATTAGCTGCTCTCTCCAAAATAATTGAAAAATCTGATGCTACAAGCCGTCTCTGAGTTAATATAATACCCAGATAACTGAACTCCTTGGCTTCCTTGATACCAAATATCTTAGAGATACTCCTCTTTCTCCTTCTGATCATATTTTTGTTGAAAATTAGTGAAGATTTGTTAACGTTAATGACCTGTCCAGTCCAGCTGCAATACTCCACCGTAATCTCCTTAATTTTCTTTATATTTTCTACTTTAGCATTTGAGAAAATTAAGATGTCGTCGGCATAGAGTAAATGTGAGATCCTGGGAGCCAATGGAGCAACTTTTAAACCCAAATTTCTTCCTTTGTCGGTAAAAGCTTTTGTGAATAATTGAGAGCAGGGAATGAAAAGATAAGGGATAAAAGGCGCCCCTGTCTAAATCCGCTTTTCCCTACAATTCTTTCCAAGACCTCACCATTAATTTGAACCAAGAAAATAGGATCAGTTACAATCCATTATTAGATTAGAAAATTTACTAGGAAAGCCAAAGAAAACCAAGATTTGTTTGAGAGTATCCCAAGCCATACTGTCGTATGCTTGTTCCATATCAAGTTTTGCTGCCACCATTCCTCTTTTAGATTTAGAAAGCCTGAATTTGTGGAAAATTTCTTGAGCAAGTAGCATGTGATCAGATAAAGCCCTACCTTTTATGAATGCTACTTGTTCTTCAGACACCAGGCTATGAATGACTTTCATTAATCTATTTAAAAGGATTTTAGCCACTATCTTATAGATAGACATACAGAGACTAATAGACCTAAAATTGGAAGGAGATAGAGGGTTGCTTACTTTGGGTAAAAGAATTACCAAAGTTTCCTTCCAATAAGAAGACATTTTTCCTGAAGAGAAGCAAAGTTGAATGGCTTTCCACACATCCCTCATTATATCCCAATAAGCTTTGAAAAAAGAGTAGGTGATCCCATCTATTCCGGGAGCAATATTGTTGCCGAGCTCCTTTATCACTATCTCCAACTCTTCTTGAGAAAATTCAGCCTCTAGTAATTCACAATCTTCTTGGTTCAAGTTGTTTTCAAAATCTGGCCAATTTTTCAATTTACAGCCTCTATGTTTCCATTTTTCCTTAAAAAACTGAGCAAAACAGTCTTTTAAAATGGCTGGATCTTCAACCAAATCACCAACCTCATTCTTGAGTTGTCTTATATACTTGGTATTCCTCCTTCCATTTGCAAAAGCATGAAAGAATGAGGAGTTTAAATCACCTTCTTTCAACCATTTAGCTTTAGCCCTTTGTTTCCACCATGTATTTAATCTAGCAAGAGTAGAATTAAATTCAGAAATTTTGTTTCTAAGGATCAAACTTTTGCTGGCTGGAAAAATCTGCTCCAAAGCTTCTTCAAGCTGTAATTCCTCAATTTTATTTTCAAATTCTTCTTTAAAACTTCAAGCTTTTGGTGTTTTGCCTTACTCCAAAAAAATAAGGATTTTAATACTCTGTTCATCTTTTTGTTTAGAGCTTCCATGTCATTGCCTCTCACAGGTTTAGCCCAGGATTTGCTGACCACCGAAGTGGCTGCTGCATAAGATAGCCAAATGTCTTCAAATCTTCGAATTCTATTGCCATTAGGAGGTTGATTAAATAGTTTCAAAACAATGGGGCAATGGTCGGAGGCGATTCTGCTCAGATGCCTTATAGAAGCATGATTGCTAAGATTCAATGCTTTTGAATTTAGAATGCATCTATCAAGCCTTTCTAGTATTCGTGCACTCCCAATTTTATTATTACACCAAGTAAATTTGGAACCAAGAATGCTTACATCATGTAAGTCATTCCTATTCATAAAGGATTTTATCTCCATTGGCCCGCCTGAGAATGAAAAATTTTTCCCTCCTTTCTTCTCATCTTGAGAGATGATGGCTACAAAGGGAATTTCTTGATCTACAGCTTCATCTAAAATTCTCCACAATTCTCTTCTACCTTGGACATTCCTGCTACCATAGATTGTAGCAACTTTCCATTTACCCTTGTTGAAAATTTCCAGTTCACCGACCATACATTGATCCGAAGAATCAGTCAGAGAAAAATCCGCTACAATAGAATTCCAGATAACCATTATTCCACCAGAATTTCCTCTGGATGGATGAAGTATGAAATTCCAATCTTTTCCCATCATCTTACCAAAGTCTTCCTTAGAAAGAGAAGTCAATTTTGTTTCAACAATACCTACAAAGAATACATCCCATTCTTTTATAAAATCCTTCAAATAAAAGGAGGCCTCCTTATTAGCCCCCTACAATTCCAAAAACTGATGGAATTCTTTTTGACTTGAATGGGGAGATCCCCCCACCCTTGGTCTTGATAACACTGTTTCTAGTTTGTCTTGACATTGAATTTAGGGGCCCCAAGAACTTTATTTCTTTGGCTAGCTTAAACTTCTGAGAGGTTGGTTTTCCTATGTTCACCGAGCTGTTAGTCCCATGCAGAGATTCGTTGTTAATATCAGTAATATTTTGAGCAGTAGCAGGATCCACTTTCTTATGAAATTCTTCCTTCATCACTGAAATTTCACCTTCTTCAATTTCGTTCATCAATTGTTCCGCTTGAAAATCTGCACCAACGTCATCATCACGTAAATCATTTAACAGGTCAAACTTATTACACTGGTTTACAAAAACATTCAGTTTTGGATCTGCCTCATGATTTCCTCCCGGACTTCTCTGTTCTGATAAAACTGCAGTATGGACTGTGTTAAATACAGCACCTAAGTTCAATGCAGCATCTCCAGAATTACGAATTTCAACTTGATTGACTTCAGTAAAAGAATTATTGCCAATTTCTCCTTGATCTGGAAGCAACCCCTCTTGCTCTGAAGATAAATTCTGAATTTTGAGATCTGAAAACTGATAGGGAGTACTTGAGTTCGCAGATAATCCCTTAGGATATACCTGAGTTCGCAAGCAACCCTTCCATTAATATTATCTGAAGCAATAAGAGTAGGTTCTGAGCTAACACAATTGTTCTTTACCAACATATTATGTTCCAAATGAACATTAACGTGATTGGTTTGCTCCACTGTAACTTCTTCCACAAGGACTTCACCTCCATCAAGCTGGGAATCTGAAACATTTGGCCTCCCTGGGAGTTCATTATTCCCTAAGCCAACTGTCTTAGTAATTTTGTTAACTACCTCAGCAGATTTTGGAACTATATTCTTCCTTACATATCTGAAAGTCTCAGGAATCTTCGGCTTGTTCATTTACTTGGAGAATTTCTTCTTTTTATTGTTAACAAAAATCCACGGCCCATAGGTGGGATCTTTTTGAACTTCATGAACCTCTACATCAATTTTCCTTACAGCACCATCTCCTTCTTTCTCCGAGCTATTAATGGTTTTATTTAAATGGATGCATTCCGTATCAACATGACCAATTTTTCCACATACAAAGCAAAAGTTTGAAACTTTTTCATATTCCACTTTTTGAAAGAACCTTCCACCCATGCTATCAACCCAAACTCCTAGTGAAAGAGGTTGATCAAGTTTCACCCTTACACATACTCTTGCAAATTCTCTTCTTCCCCAATGAAACATATTTCCATCTAGCATGATTGGTTTACCAATTCTAGAAGCGATGCAAGCCACATTTTTCTCACCCCAACATTGCAAGGGTAAGTTTGGCATTCTAATCCAAATAGGGGAAGTAAGGCCTTTAATTGTTGAAGAGTTAAATTCCGGAGTCTATTTTTCCATACCGACGATGTGTTCATTCACAAACCAAGGCCCTCCTGAGTTGACAGCTTCTACCATTTCCTCTGAAGAGAAAGAGCACAAAAACCAACCTTTACCCAAAGTAGTAAAATGAAACTGTCCAAATTGCCTTCATTGCTTTCTTAATTCCCATGCCACTATGTTGGAAGGTAAATCTCTTCCAAAGACCTTAATTACCAGAGATTTTGATAGTCTTTTAGAATTTTCCTCCTCCAATTCCAAATTGAGTTTAACAGCCTTGCCATCTTCCGATAACAATACCTCTTCATCTTTGAAATCCAACTTAATGTAAGGCTTATTGCTCCAAGGATTAACTTGATCCGATGCATTTGACTTAGGCATAACATCAATCATCTTGGCTACATCCGATACTTTATCATTAAAATTAGAATGTAGATTGTCGTTAACCATTTTCAGAGAATTCTCTTTTATCGCGCTGCGACAAGGTCCAGGGATTGCATTCGAATTCACGAAGCGGTTAACGAAGATCTTCATTCCAGAAGTAGATGCATTAACTTCAGATGTAACTTTAGATGATTTCAAGTTGATAGGAGTCTCTGTATCCACCGTCTGAACTATTTCTTTGCCTTTACCTTTCACACACTTGATTGGCTTTGGAGAAGGAAGAGTTTTCCTTGATCACCAAAGCTCCCTGGCGATTCACTTCGAGTGATTGAATTCGTTTAATTGAATCCAACTTTGTTGAATCATCAGCATACTCCATGTTTTTCGATTTTTTTGCAACCAATAGAGAATTCGATGATGAAGGAAGAGTATTGAATTCCGAAACCTGACCTTGTCGGACGTTATTGACGACGCTTCTCATCTTCAAATCCTCAGGTGTAGACCTTTGATCAACTCTGGGAGGATCGCCGACATAATGCCGGCGATCATCCTCCGCCATTTAGTGAAACCGGACGTTACCTCCAAACGAAAATTCAAAAATTCAAATTTTCTCTCTCTAGAAAACTCAGACTCTCTCTCTCTCTAGAAAAGCCTCAATTTATCTCGAATGTTAAAATCTAACTTTAGCTCTCAATTTAATTACCAGTAATTTCTTCTTGTTTTCCTTCATGATTAGATTTCCTATTGAATGTTGTAGAAATCAATAGTAGATTATTTATATGTGAGGGATCTTCATAAATGAACATCTTCGCATGCTCTTCTAAATTGAGTCTTTTATTTCTCTCTTATATAAAATTCTTTTGTTTGGTTTTCCCTGGAGGTATTGAAGAGTATTATTTTTCAATTTTGGTTGCGCTTCTTTATGATTATGCATTATTTGACTTAACATATTTATAGCATATATATTGTCGAGTCTTGTTTGGGCCATATAAATATAGATTCTCGATCAATCTTTAATATCTACGTTTTTTCAATTTCTATGTTGTTGCCTACCTTTCTAATTTTGTGGTAGTAATTAGTTGGAACTTGCTAGAACATCCATCCCATCATATCTATTGTTTAGTAGATTTAGGATCTATTTTGTTAGGAGATAAATATCCAACCGTTTAGGTGAGTCACTTTATTCCAAGTAACCATTTTGAGTCTTTCTTGATCCTTTTTTTTTCAATTTTTTTTTGGATTGTCAAGTTTCCTTATTTCTACATGATTATCATTTATTGTAATTATTTCAAATTTTCCTTATCTCTATTTCTTCATGATTATCATTTGTTATAATTATGTTATCCACATACACTATGACATTAATTTTGCCCTCGTTAGATTTCCTTTTGAAGAGTGTGATATTTGAGAATTAGTTTGAAGTTCATTCCTTTCATAGCTTTCTTGACATCTCTAACCATTCTTTTTAGCTTTGTTTTTGCAAATATATAGATTTTTTTCAACCTTAAAATCTTGATTAAGACCTATAAACAGACGTCTTCTTGTTTGTCATGTAGGAATGCATTTTCTACATCTAATTATTTTTAGGACCAGTTGATTATAGTTGCTGGGGATAGATGTATCTAACTAATTTTAGCTTTGTGATTTGTTCCAAATTTCTCCATAATTAATGGATTGGTCTCAGTGTAGCATTTTGCATTGAGCCAAACTTACTATTTCTCAAGCATCCTATTTGCATTGTGTCTAATAGTTTATATGCACTTTCATCCATTAATTTCTTTTCTTTTGTCAATTCTACAATTTCCCAACTTTGGTTTTCCTTTTAGAGCTCTGAGTTCTTCTATAACTTTTTTTTAGTTCTTTGTGTATAATTCTTGGAATTTTGATATCATTTATATCAATGAGAAAGGTTTAAAATTGGCTATTAGATGTTGGGTGCATGTTTGTGTTTCCTTTCTTAAAGCAATTGGATGGTTGATATCCTGATATTTTTGAATTTCAAAGGTATAGGTTATACCTTTATTGCATGTTGATTGATCTTGCTTATATTTAAACGGTGGTTTAATGTTGAACTAATTTTTTTACTCTACATTTAGTAATGGTTTAGGTTCATTAAATAGGTTCTATTGGGATTGTTGTTCGACACTTTTATTTATAGGAAAGTCTCGGGGTTACTTGAGATTGTGGGTCAATTGGTTTGTTGGGAAATCAATGTTTAGAAAATCAAAGTTTCCTTTATTCCAAGGCTTCCCTTGAAGGCAACCTTTGGTCGTAAAATTTTTAATTTTTTGCAAAGGTAACATCACGTGAGATATAATCTTTTAGTATTGAGATGATACCACTTAAATTCTTTTTAAGTTGAGAAGTATCCTAAGAAGATGCAATTATGTGATTTTGATCAATTTTAGTGTTTTGGTGGTTATAGGTGACACTATAGAAGGTTCTCATTAGAAGAAATGGGTGTTTTGTCAAGGAAAAAAGATTCATTTAGGGTTTCAATAGGGATGTCAAAATGGGTCAAAGGGTCGGGTTCGGGTCCAACCTGAAATTGACCTGATCCGAATATAGTCAACCCAAACCTAACCTATTTAATAAACAGGTAAAAGAGGTGGACCTAAACCCGACCTGCTTGCAACCCAAACCTTGCCCGATAACCCATTTTAATTAAAAAGAATTTCTAACCATATATTTTAGATGAATTGGTTAAAAATAAGAAGATTATACCGCAAAGAAAAAAATTTAATGAAAGAAATATTAAACGGATCATTTTGGGTAAAAAATAGGTTGGCGGGTCAACCCGAGCCCGATCCAAATCCATTTAATAAATAGGTCGGAATGTACGACCTGAACCCAAGCCATTTATTAAATAGGTCAATATGAACCCGGATTTTGCTGGTTGGGTTGGCGGGTCGAGTTATTGATAACCCTAGGTTTTAATTATCGTTTTGTTTGGTAAAATTCAATTGAGAATATTTTTTAGTTAGAATATGATAGTAAAGGTAGCTCCTACTCAATAAAATTTTGGAATTTTCTTTTCAAATAAAGGACTTAATGATCTCAAGGAGTTGATAACTTTTTTTTTATCCTATTATGTTATGTGGCATTAGCATAAGAGGACTCATTGATTAGGCCTTTTTCATTAATGATACGGGGATGTGGTTTGATTGAAATACTATGTCCCATTTTCTTACCTAATCCATTTCTTATTATTATCGAGTTGGGTATTATTTTATGGAACATGGTGATGATTGTATTCACATCAAATTTATTTTTCATTAGTAAAAGCTAAGTTTTGCATGAGCAATTGTTTGTAAAAGTAACAAACCATAGGGCCAGATTAGTATTATTGATATATGATACATGAATGTGGATTTGGTAAGAGGCGTTAATGTTTTTGAGTGATTTAGGGGATAGGGTATTATATGGGTGTTTGACCATTTGCTACCCAACACACTTGAACTTTTTTAAATTTTATTTAGTGAAATAATATAGGAAATATGGATTGTATTACACTAAAAGATGGATGTCTAATTAAAATAACTGTCTATGAAATTCTTAGGTAGCAAATCATGTTTGACTTGACATTTCTTTTGTATTAAGTTGCTTAAGTATACCAACAATCCTAGCCAAAATCATTGACAAACTTTAATTGGAAATTCTAGATACCTTAAAGGGACGTCTAGTTCTGCTCTTGCTATTCCAGTTTTGCTTATATGCTTGAATGTTATGTTGATGTTAATTGGATTATTGAATCATGGTAAGACCATACTAAGATGGTGATGAATTGGATGTGGAATGAATAATTGTGAGTTTTAGCATTGGTTGATGGTTGATACCAGGCTATGGTTACGGCGAGCATTGATGTTGACCAAAATTTGATGTTCCATGTTAAGTCTTGCGTAATGCATACTAACGAATAAAATTTGATGCTTGCTATTCATTATCTAAATCATCTCTGATGGTTTGGTCTCCCTTCCTACCAGTAGAATGACCAATTTCACTGGCATTCATTGCCCAACATGTACTTCTCTGTTGATTGTCATTTAATGCCTACCAAATTTGTCTTAGCTCCCCTCTATCAAGAGCACGACCAAGCCTACTACTACCCATTATTGTTCAACTTCTGATGTTCCTCATCAATTGTCACTTTGTGCTTTACCAACAACTAACATTTGTCACCTTTTTTCCCGGTTGCCAAATTCATCCGGGTTTGGTGTTTGGCATTTTGATACACCACATATTGTAACTCTTTAATTTTTATTTTATTCAATAAAATAGAAAACATGGATTGTTGTATGCTAAAAGATGGATGACCTGTATGAATATGATGGACCCAAACCTTAATACAATATAAGTTGCGGCATGGTCAACATCGGAAAACCGAACGGAAATTTTATTTGGATACATATCACTATCATTAATTAAATAAAAAAAATATAAGTTGCAGCATGTGTTTATTACTATTTATGTCTATATATTATAGTCCTCATTCTTTAGCATGACCTATCGTTTTTTTTGACCCTAAAACAATTAATGGGTTTGATAAAAATGTTGCAGTACAATTTAGATCATATGTTCATTTTTTAATAGATAATAGGTTAATTGATAATTTAGGTACATGAAATAAAAATGAAAATAAGTGAAGTTATAAGTTTTTTATATACCTTTTTGATAAGAGTGACTGGGGCTCTATCAAGTTTATTTTTTGGTTTATGGGGTTGATATATTGGAAGAGAATCGTGTTGCTCTTGAGTTTAATATCAAAATTTCATTTGAACTATTTTTAGAAGCACATGAGAGGTATGAAGTCAAATGCTCATACTATTGAGCCATAGAGCACATATCCATTAATTTATCAAATGCTATAAGGTACAGAGCTTCTCTTTTCCTTCTTTCTATAGTCCTTCCATATTTTTGGCTATGTTTTCTTCCATAGGAGTAAGATTGGCTTGATGGTGTTTGGACTAGTTTTGGTATGGAAACTTACTTTATTGTATTAAGGTTTCCCTTGGAGTTTTAAGCATATTGTATTCCTTGACTTTTTACAATAATGGCAAAATACACATTCTCAATTATTGGACTTTAGTGGCTCTGGTATGAGTTTGTATATCTCGATATTGTATATGCTAGCAGGTGGAGTTTCTAACAGAGCATTCGATCTTCCTTCTTAACTTCTTTTTTATTTTATTTTATTATTTTATTTTTTGTTTATTTTTTTATTTATTTTTTATCTTACTTCTTAACTTCTAATAGTGGAGAAAATTTCAATTAGGTTTTTAAAACTATTTCATTTTGGTGGATGTGTAATTGGTAATATTCAACATTTAGTCCAGCTGGGAATTTATTAAGTTTTCTTTTACAAAAGTTTGCGTCATTACAACATCTTCGTTGCATGTTATTTTGATATATTCGTACTAGTCGAGTTTGACCTACATATTTTTTATTATGTTATAATATTCGTTAATTGAAAGAGTGCTATTTTTAGTGATGTGAATTTTGGTCTTAAATTCAGACTATGGCGGCATTGTACTCTTTGGAATATGTTTACTTCTCCATGTCCCATATATCTTTGAATGTAATTAGGGACATTCAGATTCCACTAACTTCAAACATCATTGAATTCATAGCCATGTGATAATTAAGGAATCTTCCAACATCTTATCTGGCAAAATCGAGATCGTCTTTGTTTAGCATGGGGCCAATAATGCAACAGGCGGAAGGTAACTGTGGTGGAGTCAGCAGCTTAGATTATGTATCGCCTTGCTGAGTGATGCCTGCGGTGAAGACAATTAACAGAAGCTAGCTATGATTTTCCTTGAGGCTGCTGGAAAGAAAACAAAGGCTTCAACTTCTGGACAGTAGGAGATAATAAACCTTTCTTTTTAGAGTTCTATTACCGTGAAGAGAGGATGATTTATTTGAATTCTGTGTATTTCATTAAAGACCATTGGCTTCTACTTAATTAGCAGAATTCTAGATTATGCTAGCTAATTCTACTAAAAAAAGCTAGTACTTATATCATGATTACTTAGCAATAGTCGACAAAATATGTTAAGTGTTTGATCGTGTTTGTATCTCTACATCTATGAAAATATAAGAAGATACTCAAAATCTTGCCAGCATTTATCTGACCCAAGTTCTTATAGGGATTATTACTGCCCAAGTATCACGGATTGCCACCTTGGGCAGCTAGCTTGTAACCTCAAAGAAGAAACCACCAACATTGTCCAATCACAATTTATGATGCTTAATCTAGGATCCTTGATTTCATTAATCTCTCTAATCAGTTTATTATTATTTCATGGAATGAACACAATTTAGTTCCCTAGCTATTTACATTATGAAAATTTCCTTGCTGAAAGGACCTGTTTGGCTAACTGCAAGTGAGAGAAGCGACTTTACCCATTTTTTGGATGTTGAATTGAATGTCAGCTTCCAAGATTTTGAAATTCTCCCCTTTCTATTAAGGCTAGACTATCACATGTGTCCTAAAGTGTGACTTTGAGGCATATTAATTTGAAGTCAAATAACTAAGAGTTTTACTAGATACTTTTGAGGGAAGAAGTAACTTTCCACTTCACTTGCCAATCAAATAGTGTCCACTTTGCAGCGCACAAGTTATCTTTGAGAAACACTATGGTAACCCAGGTGGAAGAGCGAGGGTGAAGTGGGTTGTAAATCAAAGTGCTGTAATCTAAAAATTATTTAATTTTATTTTGTAGAAGATTTAGTGATGTGAATGTGGCAGTTATTCAACTTAATAAATCACAAGAGAGAGTGCAAAAGGAGAAAAGAACACACGAAAATTTTTATGTTGTTCGGCCCCCCACTGTCCTACGTCGACGCCTAGTCCAACCTTAGATTAGGATTCAATTAACAACCAAAAAGGTTACAACATCTGTATCTTCCTAACATCAGGAAGAAACTATCTCACACAACGGTGAGAACCTCACAGCGAGTTTACAAACAAAAACAAAGAAAATTAGTCAAGTCATAGCTTGATAATTGTAGCTCTCACAAGGAAAATTTATATAGCTTTCACAAACCGTGCACAATAAAGATTAATCACCAGTAAACAAATGTGCTTGCTCACTGATTTTTTTGTATACCAGAGTGAAATGTGATATGCAAATATTTATTTATGATTTTTCAAAGTTAAAACCTAAGCAACGAAGTTACAATTAAATTTTAAAAAGACTAGCTATATTAAGCAAAGATGTGATATGAATAATTATGAAAGGTGTTCTTTTGTAAAATAAGTTTTGCTGGATTTTAATATGATAAAATTGTAATAAAGATAGCAACTAATCACTTTAATATTCTCAAAAAGTTTCACTCAAATTAACTTGAAAGATATGACAAGATTAATTAAAAACACACAAGTCAAAGGCAACTAGTCTCACTTAAAATTGTATGCAAAGTGAGTTATTTTATATTTTTAAAATTCTGGAATAATATGATAATAATCCCTACAAATTTCAGATATACTAATATTCAAATTTGTCCAAAGGTGATCCAATCAAAAGTTATAGATAATGTTTCACAACAAGTCCAATATGCCTAAGGATGAGTCACAAACAAGTTTATGTTGGAAATATGTATATAATGAAAATATTTTATTTTTGCTACTTATGAAAACAAAGTTGAATGATAGTTACAATAAGTCAATTGAGAAAAAAAATTTATTTTCAATTACACAAATGAAAATATCAAAAATTCACAAGGCAAATCAAAACAAGGTGAAAAATAGGTTGTAAACTAGATAATTTAGTTTTCACCAAATCAACTACCAATAGAGAGAATCTTTTTGATTTTTTTATAAAATCTGAAAAATATAATTTAAAATATTAATATGATGAGAATGCTTTAGCAAAAAAAATCATACAAAAATATTTGGAGTGAAGGCACTAAAGTGATGAAAACTAGTTACAAAAACTAGCACTTGAAAAATCAAAACTAGTTAACAACTCAACTTGTGATTATACAAAATATTTTTTAATTTAATGATATTGTTTTTTATATGAGACAAATATATAAAATGAGAGATCACATAAACTTCATATAAAATATAAAATTTTTTTAGGAGTTGATCCAATGATAAGTAAAGTTTATGCAAGAATACCAAAGATCTTGAATCAAGTTGACTATAACAATTTCAAATATCTTTCTCCAAATAATTTTCAATTAGTGATAGGTTTGCTTGCGAACTCAAGTATTTCCCTTTGGGTTACTTGCGAACTCAAGTATTTTCTATCAAATTGGTATCAGAGCAAGTCTTGGGACCCGTGGAGGGCTATTTTCAGCAAATTCTAGCAGTAGTTTTTCGCTCAAAAAAGCCGTTGCTGTTTTTTGACTCCAAAATCCTAAATCTGTGAATCTACAAACTCCGTATTGTGATGACGGCCAAAAAAGTGGATCCCTTGGAGGAAAGGCTTGAAGGGGCGATGAATCAAATCAAAACGACGATGGAGGAAAGGATTTCTTCCATGGAGGGACAAGTCGCCGATCTTCGAGATATGATGATGAAAATATTGGAAATTCAAAATCAAAAGGCGGCTTCAGTGGCAAAAGGGATGGACGGAAAAAGTAAGAATTCTGAGATTCGTAGGGAGGAAGATGAGGTGGAGATCATGAAAGGAGAAGGTAGAAGACACCATATGGAGCCTGTCCAGTGGGAAGAAAGATGAGGTGGATATGGGGAACGTCAGAAGGGATACTATGGCCGTCGAGGTGTTGATTTTGAAGAAAGAAAGGGAGATTTCGAAGGGTTTGGTTTGGGCTATGGCAGGGCAAGGGAGGATCGAGAAACATGGGGTGGGCCTAACACTTAGGAGAGGAGAAACTATGGAAGAATCATGGTGAATGGTGGTGACCACATGGTGAGGAAATTGAAGATGCCCATATTCGAAGGAGAAGATGCTTATGCGTGGATTTATAAGGTGGAGCGATACTTCATCGTCAATGGACTGACAGAGGAGGAGAAGCGCTGACAGCAACGGGCTTGTGCTTATGCGTGGTTTCCCTAAATTCAGTGGTAGGATTCATTACGAATCATACCATGAAGGTGAAGGGGGAGATAGAAGACAGGGAGGTGTTGATGCTGATTGATAGTAGACAATTTCATTTCCACCCAGGTCTTCGACCAACTGGGAGTGATATTGGTGGATACCGGCTGTTACGGGGTGATGATGGGTACATGGAAGGTGGAGAAAGGCCCAGGGGATTTACAGGGGAGTGCGACTGACGATCCAGAGGATTCATGTGAGGGAAGATTTTCTTCCACTAGAGCTTAGAAGTACAAATTTCATGTTGGGGATGAAATGGCTGCAAACTTTGTGAGACACCAAAGTAAATTGGGGAGTACTCACGATGGAGTTGATGGCAGATGGAATGAAGGTGGTGATTAAGGGAGATGCGGGGCTATCCAAATCCCTGGTTTCTCTTAAAACGATGGTGAGGGATATTCAGTTGGCTGGCGGGGCTATTTGGTGGAATGCATAGTTTGGAGGGAGCAAGATTGGAGGAGAGAGGGGACATACCCCTCTCCATTCAGCCGTTGATTCAACAATTACCTCAGGGATTGCCACCGCAGAGGGAGCAGGAGCATGCCATCGTGTTGAGGGAGGGAGTGTCACTCATCAGTGTACGACCTTATCGTTACCCTCAGTTCTATAAGGATGAAATCGAAAAATTGATTAGAGAGATGCTGGAGGCAGAAATCATCAGACCCATCATTAGTCCCTTATTTAGTTCAGTTCTATTGGTGAAAGAGAAGGATGGTAGCTGACATTTTTGTGTAGACTATAGAGCACTCAACAAGGAAATTGCACATGACAAGTTTCCTATACCAGTCATTGACGAGCTGTTAAATGAATTGATCCGGATGAAGGAATAGTGATTTTCAGCAAGATAAACTTGAAATCATGTTACTATCAGATCCGGATGAAGGAGGATGTACCCAAGACGACCTTTAGAACTCATGAAGGACATTATTAGTTCTTGGTGATGCCTTTTGGCATCACCAACGCTCTCACCTTTTTCCAGGCCCTTATGAATAAGGTTTTTCAATCCTTATTTCAGACAATTTATATTGGTATTCTTTGATGATATTCTGGTCTATAACAGGACAGAGGAGAATTAGGAGCATTTGAATAGGGTGTTAGAGGTACAGTAGGAGCACCAGCTGAAGGCCAACTTGAAGAAATGCTGCTTCACACAAGGCAGTGTAGAGTACTTGGGCCATGTTGTATCAAAAGAAGGGGTGGCAGCAAATCAGTCCAAAATTGAGGCAATGCTAAAGTGACTAGTGCCAAAAAATTTGGAGATGAGGGGATTTCTAGGACTGACAATTTACTATAGGAGGTTTGTAAAGGTATACAGCACAATAACATGCCCACTCACTAAGCAATTAAAGAAGGACATGTTCTTATGGGGGGAGGCGGCCACATCAACATTTGAGAGCTTAAAGAAGGAAATGACTACGGCCCCAGTCTTAGCTATACTAGATTTTACTCAAACCCTTCATCGTGGAGATAGATGCATCCGGGTACGAGCTGGGTGTAGTGCTTATGCTGATTCATAGGTCCATTGCCTATTTTAGCCAGGTATTGACTGCTAGAGCCAAGCTGAAGTCAGTTTATGATAGAGAATTAATTGCCATCATTTTGGCCAATCAGAAGTGACATCCCAACCTACTTGGAAGGCATTTTATTATCAGGACAGATCAGGCGAGCTTGAAATACCTACTGGAACAGCGGATGGTGACAGAGCATCAAAGGTGGCTGTCCAAGATGCTAGGGTACGATTTTGAGATTCAGTATAGACCAGGGGTGGTTAATAAGGCGACAAATGTCTTGTCTAGATGTATGGGGGAGCTGCAGAGAGTGGCACTATTCGTTCCTTTAATGCTTGACTGGGAGGCCATCAAAGAAGAAAGTGCTAGAGATGAAGATTTGAGAAGGATCATGTTAGATTTACTGAAAGAAGAGGGTAGCCACCTAGGATACTCATTGGAGGGAGACAGACTGCTGTATCAGGGGAGATTTGTGATGTCACGTACCTTGATCCACATTCTAAACTTCAGGAATTTTATGGAAGCGCAGTTGGGGGCCATTCAGGGGTGCAAAAGACCTATAGGAGATTAGCTGCCAAGCTTTACTGGAAGGGGATGCATAGAGATGTGGAGGAGATGGTGACAAGGTGTGAGATCTGTCAGAGGAACAAATACTTGGCTTTGTCACCAGGGGGGCTACTACAGCCATTAGCGTTACCAGGACAGGTATGGGAGGCGATATCCATGGACTTCATTGATTGGCTGCCCTGTTCAGAAGTCTTCACAGTGATTCTAGTGGTGGTGGATAGATTGAGCAATTATGCTCATTTCATTCCCCTCCGACATCCTTACACCGTGATGATAGTGGCTTCAGCCTTCATCAGAGAGGCTGTTAGATTGCATGGTGTATCAGAGGCAATTGTGTTAGATAGAGATAAGGTGTTCCTCAATCATTTTTGGAGGGAGTTGTTCAAATTACAGGAGATAGTTCTGAAGAGGAGCACCTCTTATCATGCATAGATAGATGGCCAAACGGAGGTGGTCAATTGGAGCTTAGAGACCTATTTGAGATTCTTTGTGTTAGAGATACCCAAGCTGTGGGCCAAGTGGTTATCATTGGTGGAGTACTGGTACAACACCTCGTTTCACTCGGCTTCACAGATGACTCTATTCAAGGTGCTGTACGGAAGAGTCCCTCCTCACTTGGTGCACTTTGGGAGTAATCTTGTTTCTTCAGTGGAGGAGTACTTGGAGGAGAGAGATCGAGTGCTAGAGGAATTGAAAAAACATCTACTGAGAGCTCAACAGATTATGAAGACACAAGCTGATGGGCATGAGAAGGACATCCAGTTCGAAGTAGGAAAGAGGGTATTCTTGAAGCTCCGACCATACCGACAAAAGACAGTTGCCAACAAAAAAAATGAAAATCTCGCTCCAATATACTTTGGACCTTATGTAATTTTAGAAAAAATTGTAGCGGTAGCATATCGGTTGAAACTACCACCCACGACAAATATTCATTCGGTTTTCCATGTGTCGTAGCTGAGAGGAGCCATTGGAGATTATGCACCTAGCTCGAAGTTACCGACAACATTTACCGAGGATTTAGAGGTGATTTTGGAACCCTTAGAATTGTTGAGGTTCACCAGAAAGAAGATGGAGCTAAAGAAGTGCTAGGAGCCAAAAGAGAGGGTTAAACAACAGTTTCCTAGTTTTCACCTTGAGGACAAGGTGATTCTTTGGGAGGGCGGTATTGATAGGCCGGTTCACCTTGAACCGACCCAGGATTCGGAACAGCGGCCAACCCAATTCTACAGGCGGCGGACAAGGGTTCACCCCCTTTGATTTACCTCCCACATGTGTGGGCCCGACTTGGAGAAATTGAGGAAGGAGGGATTTGGGCTGCTAGGATGAGAGGGAAATTTTGAATGAGGGAGGTTTGAATTACAAAATTAATTGTATTAATAGGAGGATTTGTTTTAGGGTTAGGTTTCATGCATGATTTGGATTTTCTCGTGGAGCTCTTGTTCTTTTTGGCTCTAGATTGTTTTATCTAGAGGTTTGCAAGAGAACGATCCTCCTCTCGAATTGAGGATCATTTATATCTTGTTCTCGTGTTTGTTTGGCTTTGTTTATCTATTGCAATCCATCGTTTTGGGGTTGATTTCACCCAGATTTTGTTTTATTCTCGCTGTTTTTACCAATTAGTGAAAGGTTTGCTTGCAAACTCAAGTATTTCCCTTAGGGTTACTTGCGAACTCAAGTATTTTCTATCAAAGTGCCTAGCTTTTGGTGTCCTTTAAGAGGAAGATGAAAGCTATTTTCCTATAGGAGAGGAGAGCATGAAATATTTGGCCACCATATAAGAATAGGGCTGAATTGAAAATGAAATTGTTTTTTATGAAACAAATATATAAGATGAGAGATCACACAAAAATCATATAAAATATAAAGTTCTTTTAGGAGTTGATCCAATGATAAGTAAAGTTTATGCAAATATATCAAAGATCTTGAATCAAGTAGACTATAATAATTTCAAATGCCTTGTTCCAAGTAATTTTCAAGAAGAGTGATTTAATCATAAAAGAAAAAAATGAAATAGATGAAGTTTATGAACTTTAAGACGATGGAGATATAAGAGGAGAAGAATTGCCTAGCTTTTGGTGTCCTTCAAGAGAAGATGAAAGCAATTTTCTTAGAGGAGAGGGGAGCATGAAAAATTCGGCCATCATATAAGAATAGGGCTGAATTGAAAATGAAATTGTTTTAATCTAATGCATTCAAGGAAATTTGCGTGGAAAAATAATTAGGAAATAATTCAAATTGATGGCTTTGATTTAATCAAATTAACTCAGATTTTAATTTGAATTAATTAGGTAATCAAGTGTGCCCCAAAAATTAAGCACTTGAACTTATAATAAAGTAGATATGGGGGCCGGCCATATGCATTGGGAAGTTTCCTAATCTAAATGCACCATGAAGAATTTGGCTAAACCATGAGAAAAAGAGAGGTTAGCTAGGTAATTATGCAAGGAGAAAATTAATTAATGTATAATATGACATTAGTCAATGAGCTATATATGTAAAGTGATTTATACATTGGAAAGTTTTCCTTCTCTTTTAAGATATTGCAAGGCATGATTTTTGATTATACATCATAAAGCATGCTAGAGTATAAGACTTTGATTGTAATAAAGTTACACATCAATTATAAAGCATACCATAAATAGAATGCAAAACATAAAATGACCAAGAGAGCATATATAGTTTCAAATGAAGGTAAAAATAAAGTTGCTACTGCGTGATCATGTGAATGACTTACGCATGAATTCATTTTATTTGTAAGCACATTTATTATGATTAAGTCATTGTAAGTATTTACATAGATATTAATCTGCAAACCCCATCTTCACACCATCTTGAGAAACTTCTTTCGTGATTTAGCTCAATCACCCGTGAAGACCTGAAACATAAAAATGAAGAAATTAGATACATCAAACATGTGTTTTGTTATCATCAAAATCCAATAGGCCTATTCCAAGGCTCATGGGGCTAACAATCTATTTGGTGTGAAAGCCTGCCCACATTCAAGGTCTTCATATGGTATTTGTGCATGTGTTTGTGCATCAGCACTCAAATATAGAAGTAATTAAATAAAACCAGTTCACTTCCTCTTTTCTTTTCACTTCCAACTTTTTCTTTGAATAATCAATCAGGTACTAAATTTAGGACAATGTTCCTGATATCTTTGTTGCAAGATTACCATTCAATTGACCATATCAACTTGCATCATATGCTTTATTCCATTTCTGTTTACTGTGTGAATCCTGCAATGATGGAGTTCCTTGTCATCCAAGTTTCATTACGTCACTTTCTTGAATGATAGATAACTCGATCTTCACAACTTTTGTAGCTGTACTTGTTGAGAACGGGAAGTTTCTCCTGTCAGCAAAAAGAAGTCGACGCACAACCTATACTGAATATGTAATTTCAATGGACCCCGAAAACATCTCAAGGTCAAGCAACACCTACATTGGCAAGCTGAGGTAATTGATTGATCCTGAATTCTTTAGTCTTGCTATCTGCTGCACATACAGCATAAAATTTTTTATTTATTTTATCTGATGATTTTTTTCCCTATATCCATAGATCAAACTTTCTGGGTACGAAGTTTATAGTATGTGATACACAGCCACCTTATAATGCTGCCTCTCTCTGTCATCCTGGGACAACAAGCCGCAGATTTTACTCCAAGAAAGTCTCACCTAAAGTACCAACAGGCAGCTACAACATAGCCCAGGTCTCATATGAACTGAATGTACTTGGCACTCGAGGCCCTCGCCGCATGCATTGCATCTTGCACTCAATACCTGCTTCTGCCCTTGATATTGGTGGTATTGTTCCTGGCCAACCCGAGCACATTGTTCCTCGCTATCTCGGAGATTCTTTTCGGAGCATGTCATTTTCGCAGTCTTCCGTCATGGATCGTTCTATGGACTTTAGTAGTTCTCGCTTCTCTGATATCAGCGGAGCAATCCTGGCTGATACTAATGGTGAAGAGATCAAGGAACCACCATTAGTGCTGCGCAACAAGGCACCGAGATGGCATGAACAATTGCAGTGCTGGTGCCTAAACTTTCGAGGACGTGTCACTGTTGCTTCAGTGAAGAACTTCCAGCTCATTGCTTCCAATCAGCCTGCTGCTGGAGCTCCAACACCAGCTCAACCAACTCAATCAGATCATGACAAGATCATTTTGCAATTTGGTAAGGTTGCAAAGGATATGTTCACAATGGACTATCGGTATCCGCTTTCTGCCTTCCAGGCTTTTGCTATTTGCCTGAGTAGTTTTGATACCAAGCTGGCTTGTGAATAGCACTCAGCATACGCAATATGAAATGATACTCGCTCTTTCAGTTTTTGTGCTGCTTGTGCTTGATTCTTGGCTTATGTTAGTGAATTGTAAACAGACTGCATTTAGACATTCGTCTCTTCTTCTTCTTTATTGTCTCTATGGAAGCTTTTTTTTCCTTGGCTATTTTTTGTTGTTGTGCAGCTTTCTTTCATTATACCCAGGAGGTGGAGAATCTTGAATTCAAAGGGATGCTGAGTGACATTCAAAATTAATATGTAGTAGAGGCAAACACATCACGTAAATTGCTCTTTATGACCTTTAACTGGTAGTTTCTATAGCATTTAATTTGTTGAATTAAAATTTGTGTATAATATCATATCATAATTTTATTAATAAGAATGATAAAATAATACATAGATAATCATGAACAAGTAATTAAATATTTTCATGAGATAGCATAACATGTGAGATCTTAGTAAAACGCTTTCATGTATTTGGCTCATGCCCCTTAATTATAAGGCAATGTATAATGCTACAAGAAAATTTACATAGAAAAAGTGCATTAAGAAGTTATGTTTAATTAAGTGGAGTTGTATGCTGATTTAACTTTAATTTTTTAAGTGTTATAGCTGAACTTAAAAAATGTTTGAACGCTTGGCCAATCAGGCCTAGTTAGTTACCAGACCTAGTAAAG